>OX608080.1:97432233-97688476 GCA_951509765.1 Sphenella marginata | reverse complement strand
TGAGCAGTTGGTGCCACTATTACTAGAAAAGTGATTTACATATATGCGGCCAGCGTCATCTTTCTTTCAGAATATGAAAGAGTATTTGTAAGGCGACAATTTTTTATTCGCCAGGGTTATTTTCCTTTGGCAATCAAACCTAAGAGGGATACGTTATTTGGTAAAACTCACCAGATATTTGGTGAAGGAAAAAGTTAAAGATCATCTCCACCTACATTCATAAAATTGTAATTGTAATCTGTACATTGCAGATATATATTAATGGACACAACCCTGTAAAAATATAAAGCGAGAGACACACATAGAGCTTTGCGTTCGACTTCGACTTTGACAGCAAAGTTGCAGTGTTCATGAAAGTGAACACAATTATTACTTGGACTTTGAAAGCGAGGTCAAAATTGCCCAAAACTTAACTTTTTATGGCTTTGTGATTTGATGTATTTCTATTCTTTCACATATTTAGAGCCGACACTGAACGGAAGTGGTTTTCGGTGCTGTTTTGGGTTAAAACGGGTGGTCTTCGGCAACAATTTTACTGGTTGAAGGCACCGGTTTTCAGCATCTTTCGACTGGAAAATGAGAATGAGCTCTAAAACACACCCATGGTTGAAAAATATGAATATGGTTGAACCAATCTATGGACGGTCAAAATCGTTGAGACGGATGGCCATTTAAACAAGAAGGTTGGACTAATCGGGCACCATTACCAAAAAAAAAAGATTGGCAAATGCAATCGCCATTTCATCCCTTGCCAAGAGGTCATTTCGCAGTCAAGAATTGTTTTAGTTCTTCAAAATATGTAATTGTATACTCAAAGTAAAGCAATGGACTTTTTCTGACCAGTATGATTTCAGCTACAAATTAGGGTGGGATACTAGTATCTTTACTGACTAGTCTGATATTTCACTGCCGGGCAAATGAAGTGGTTTTAAAATTGTTGTCTGTTTCGGCGCTTATAACTCAGAAACTTTAAACCGTTTACTTTAACTAGCATTACTAGATGTTTATTTTAAAATGAAAGATATCCTCAATTTCGACAACTCTACCGCGTTCGGAGTAAGAGTTTAACCTATAACAGTATCTACATGAAATTATTGAATTTTAAAACAAATTTTTCCATAGTTCGAGGTAAAATTTCGAAAGTAGTATAAATTTATGTAACGACATTTAGGTCTAGTTAAAACTGAACTACATAATTAAATATATACGCATATATATTTCATACAAGAACTGCACGAGCAGTCAACTATAAATAATTAGATATTAACAACTAAAAGAAGTGCCTTAGATATAATGATTATGTAAATGCTTTACGCGCCAATTCCAACAACTCCACACGCACATTCTATATACCATTACGATCTTCAGGGCGCGTTTCACTATAAAAACCTAAATTCATTGTTGGAACCAATTGGCTATAGAATGACATATCAGCCGCCGATGGACGTTGTGATGTGGTTGACATATCTTTAGGTAACGGCACCGGCGGTGTTGGTGATGCACCAGTACTGCTTGTGGTGTTCGTAGCCAAATTTAGAGGTCCACTAGTGCTGGGCACACCACCAGTCAAACCCAAAACGCCATCAACTGCCGCAGCACCGATACTGCTACCGAATACCATGCCAGCTGTTGCGCTTATTGCCGCTTGCGTAGCCATGACGGCATTCTGTTGCAGCTCATGCATTTTCATATGCATTTCATATTCATCACGCTTGCTAAATTGTACCCGACAGAGATCACATGGATGTTGAGGAGCATGAAATTCTAATTCATGACGTGCAAGTTTTTCGCGTCTATTAAAACCAGTGCCACATTGTTTGCATGTGAAAAGTGTATCGAGATGTAAAGCCTGATGACGTTGTAAATCACGTTCACGTGTGAAAGTTTTTTGACATATAGTGCAAGTAAAGATGCGTGAATTTGATTTGTGTGGTGGCGCTTTTGGCATCACTGCACGTTGCTGTTGTTGCATTTGCGTTTGTAATATATTTTGTTGAGCGCGAAATTGTTCCTGTGGTGATGGAAGGCTTGTAGGTACTTGTGTTGATTCCGCTTCACCGTATGGATTGAGTGCAACTACAATATTTTCAGATTGACCAGTATTAATATTACCATCTTCATTTTTATTGACGGCACCACTTGGTGACGGTTGTATGCCATTGCCGGCTGTTTGAGCGACTAACATTTCAGCGTCTCTACGGTAGTGTGCCTCTTCGTGCAGTTGCAATTTATCTTGACGCGAAAAAGTGCTCGGACAACGTGTGCATTGATATGGTCTGGAACTTGTATGTGTACGTACGTGACGCAGTAAGTCGATAGCACTTGAAAATGATCTAGGACAATATGTGCAAACATGCGGTTTTATGCTATTATGTATGCGTATATGTTTGGTTAAATTGGTGTTGCGTGAAAAACTCTTTCCACAAACTGGACAAGCGTATGGTCTTACTCCTGTATGTACAATCGTATGCTTTTTCAAATCGGAACGTCGTACGAAACCTTTTTTGCAGCACACACACACATAGGGACGTTCGGGGTCATGTAATTCCTTAATATGATATATTAAATTTTGGCGACTCGATGTACGTTGTGCACAAAATGTGCATACATAGGGCGCTACCTTATCATGCTGCGACTCGTGTTCCTGGCACTCCGATTGCGTTGTAAATGCCATATCACAAATTAGACAGAGGTATGTATTCCTAACTAAAATTTCGCCGGCAGTGAATGTGTCATTATTTGCTAGCAATGGCTGCTGTGGTGCAAACGAAGGTGACATATTATGCGGCGGCGCTGTTTGCTCTTGGATTTTATCTTTGTGAAGCAATTCTGCGTTCGAAACGGAAGGCGGTGCAGTTGGGGTAATAAAAGCATTATCAACTACATTTGTCGTCTCATCCGCCATAGGTGTCAGCATACTTGGGGCTGTTTGTGTTATATTTGGCGACGCTTCTGATTGCTCTTCCATTTCTGTATCCGATTCCATTGAAAATTCATCTTCTGAGCTCTCATAATCTTGCTCTGGATCTACTTCTGTTATTATAGAATCTTCCTCCGGCTCAAATTCGCCCGGATTGCCATTGAGTCCTGGTCTTTGTGGTGCGATTGCCCGTTTGTTTTCATCATCTAGCCATCGTTGTAGTTCAGTCTCACATCTCTGTACATTTTCCCGGAAATTGCTAAACGCGTCCAACATTGCAAAGCAGCGCTGGCATATGCTACTTGGTAGTGATGCGGAATATTGAAACTGCAATGAAATCAAATAAGTTCATACATCAGGATTGAATTTCGACGTTTCCCCCCCATCACGCAGATAGGGTGTAATTAAACATCAAATTCTAACCAAAAACATACCTTAATTCTCAGCAAATCAAACAGCCGCTCCACCATTGGCATTTTTATCATTTCATCATCTGCTGCGTTTGTAGCGTTATCACCATCTGGCACTTTGGCCGTCCCCTCATTTTCTTCCTTAAAAATGTTCGTAATTGGTTTGTCATGACGCAAACATAATCTACAGAGACTAATGCTTTGATCCAGCGGTGTAGCCTCTGCCGGCGCCGCCAATTCTTCAAGATCAACCATGTCTACTATACTGTTTAAGGGAATCACGTTTAATAAACTAAATTTTCTCAGCTAGCACAAGTTTGTGATGTGTTACTTTGCTTGCTTTGAAAGTCATAAACTCCTCAGATATGCTTAGTGTAGAATTTGTTGAAATAAATGAATTATTAAACGCGTCGCACAAACGAAATATGGCAAAAAAAATTATGCGAGTATACAAAAGGGTTGCTTAGCAATAAAAAGTACACAGGGTTGTATTCCAGTGGTCTGGCAGGGTTGCAGGGGATGGGAATAGGCATGGTCCGGGCTTAACAGCATTCTGGTGCGGGCATAGGGAATTTAACAGCATTCTGGTGCGGGCATAGGGAATTTAACAGCATTCTTGTGCGGGCATAGGCAAAGAACATAGATATATCAAAGAACATAGAACATAGTATATCTATGTTCTTTGTTGGGCAGCATGATAACAGAATTCTTGTGCGGGCATAAGAGTTTAACAGAATTCTTGTGCGGACATAAGGAATTTAACAGCATTCTGGTGCGGGCATAGGGAATTTAACAGCATTCTGGTGCGGGCATAGGGAATTTAACATGGCAGCATCTTAAGATATTTATACTATTTACCAGTAGATGGCGCTGCTGCATATTTTTGCATACTTTTCAGCAGTGGCATAAATTACCTACATAAAATTAAAGCCAATACATAAATATTAATATTGTTAATTAAAAAATTAGAAGATCACTACAAAAAAAAACTTTAATTTTTTTTTTAGCAATTTACACAATGAAAATTTCGTCAGCGATGCTCTTAATGTGAATTTGAAATCCGACATTCGATAAACCGCGCAAATCAAATGCAGCTAATATTAAAGACCAATATAACTGTCGAACTTTACTGCAACGAACTACAAAATGGAGTTTTGCAGGCACTTAAATATGGCAGCATATCCGGTACAAACCAAACTCCTATATCCTATATTTAGTGAACGATAAAAAAGATTCACCATGGATAAAACGTTATAAAAATTCCTTATCCGTTAAAGGCCGGAAATCTAGCGAAGTGCAGCATGAAAAATTCCAGAAATATATTTCTTAGAACCATGTGTGGTCTTTTAACTCGCAGCACATAGCAAAGGAGTTGATAAGGTACGACAAACAATTTGCTACACTTAACTTGAGCGCAAGCGAATCCAATTGTAGGTATGTATGTTTGTTTGTATAATGTACACATTTAAACAATAATAAAAAGTGCTGCACGCCCATTCATGCCATTTTGATAACTGATAGGAATGCAGCAACGGTGAATAAGTTGATTGCACATACCTACACACACACACACACACACAAGCATGCAACGTCACAAGCCAGCACATTCAATATAGCACCGAAGGAGGTGGGTGAGTGCGCACAAAAGAACACAGTTATCTATCAGTCATATCATATCAGGAGCGGAGAACAACGATGCGACGTCAAATATGATGATGATGATGATAATCAGAAGTAGCAACGCAACAAGTGGCTGCAGCAAGTGGCCACAAGTGACGTAATTAAATGCGGAGCACGTTCTATGCTGACCAACCATTTAGGGATATTCAATTATAATTCGATTAAAATGCTTCACACATGACCATGATTATGGAGCAAAACAGGCACTAGGTACATGATGAGCTAAAGTTACAGAAAATCATACTCACAGCAGCTGCAGCATCCCGCTGTGGATGGTGGTGTTTAAGGTAACAAGGCGCGTTGGGTATGTGCATATTTGTTTTTGTATTTATTTATGTGTATGTATGTATATGCATGTTTGAATGTCTTCTCTTCTTGCACGCCCCATCCAAATTGTTGATGAGCGCTAAAATTACGCTTTAATGTTGTCACTTCGAACCAAACCATAAATGATTGTCACATCGAGCTGAAGCAGCATGGTCAACAGCACAACATAACCTACAAAACTTCTTGAACACATTTTAAGTGTTGGAAATTGTGCATATTGTAAGCCATTACCAATTACCACACAACAATGATTATTGTCAGCTTTTAAATATATGGCGTTAAAGATGACTTTATTATGCTTGGAAGCGTGAGAATAAATTAAGCTTAATATGAGCTCTGAGCGGAGACAAGGGGATGCATGAGAAATGAGATGGACGTAATGAGGAGAAAAGAAAGAAGCACACGGATTAAAAATGATAATGAAACGAGTAGGTGCTGATGAGGTAAGCCGAAGTACTGGTACAACAACAAAAAACAGAGCAACCAGTGATTTACAACTAGAATATAGAAACTTGTTGGCCGACAGCTCTTTTTTTTATGGACAGGAGAGCGAGAAATGCACCCCAAAGTGTTAGGGACTTAAAAATATACCGAAGGCAAGGCATACCAAGCTCCAACTTTGGTCCCAATAGATGACCATTTACTGCTAATAGAGCAACAAAAGTAGAAGCTAAGGATCTGTCGATGGAGGCAAACGGACTAGGAAGAGCACAACTTCGATAAAAGGTCCAAATGGAGAACGATTTGAGATCTCGAAGTTTTTATGATTGGCGCCAGCTACCAGAACCAAGAAACAGTTGGCATGCTATGTTGGACAGCCAAAAGCGTTTGAGAGGTTAGGAACTTCTTTAAGCGACATAAGCACTGATTATTTCGTTCGCTCATTCCATTTGCGTCGCATACTATTGTAATTCGCAACCAGCTTATGAAACATTCTGAAGATATAGTTTATGTTTTGTAATTCGAGAAGGGTGGTTTTTCACAGCGAAAAGGAGGAAACCAATCTCTGCGTATACCTCAGAGCCACCAGTGCTCGCCTCTAATCAATACATACTAGGTCTAAAGGTACCCCGCATCCCCCGTTCTATAAGAACAAATAACTTATGAACAGTTTGAGGAAGACGTTCGTCTAGACCTAAGCCAAATTGGGGGGCTTCAAAGCAAAAATGAGCAGGCCAATATAGCGCTTATACCCCAGAGCTACCGATGCTCACGTTATCTAAAGAACAAATAATGTAAATAAACATTTGCGCAAACCGATCATCTAGGTCTGAGCCAAAGTATAAAATAAAGGAATACACAACTACCCCTCTACAATAAAATTTGCCACAACGCCGCTGCGCTCAAAATATATTTTGCTTGGTTTGTTGCAAGTTGCAAGTTCATATTTTTGGTCAATCTCACCGCCAACCACAATATTTTGCGCTCTCGCACAGCTTGCTCGTCAACATTTGGTTGACGCTTTGCACACTCAATCCGAAACGGTGCGATCGGTCGCACGCATGCGCAACGCTACCATAACAAACGCGCTCTATTTAACTTTTTACTCGTCTCGCAGTGTGTTTTGGCTTGAAGCATAGAATACGTAATTGTTTATATTCTGTTTACGGTACAGCTGTTTTTGGTGTTTGTGGAAATTTTTGTTTTGTTTTTTTTGCTGATGTCTTGCTGTGTTCAAGCAGCAGAATGTTGTGAGCTTGTAAAGTGCGACCGTTTTGTCAATAAAAGCATGCTGACATTGGTTGCGGTTAAAATGAGGAAATAATGTGATGCCACCAAGTGGATTGAAAAAGGTGAAAAGTGAAAAAAAAAAAATAAAAAAATAAAATTAAAAATATTGAAGTGAAAATTTTTAAAGTTTTAAAAATATCCCTTAGCTCATTTTGTTGTTGTGAAATATCCATGAGTGCCGTCGGAATAAGAGTCTTTGACCAAACTATTTTCGAAGCTATTTAATTTGTGAATTTGGTCTGCTCGTTGGTGATATTTGTTAAATATAGATCGAAAACAAATTTTCTTACGTCAAATGAACCATCATCAAGTGCTGTCAAAACGATTTCAACCATCCAACAAAGCGCACCAACTGACTTATCCTCTGTTAGTTGACGCAAATTATAAACGCCAAGAGATCGCAGATCGTTCTCCACTTGGTATTTTCAACGAAGTGGGAGCTACCCGCTTCCTCCGTTCCCATAAGTGGACCGGAGCATCTTCCCAATCGCATAGCAAGGCCAAGCCACTGATTTTTAATTCGTTGAACAGCATTGAAGGCATCATATAGAAGCTCATAAATCCTTCGAAGAACCTCTATGCTTCTCTTCCATTTTGCAGGACGGGTAATATGAGCGACTTTTGCGAAACTTTGCTTCTCTAGCTAAAATTTCTGCTGATGAAATCTGTTGTTGAGGGAGTATTTACTCTAAGGAGTATGTGTGTAAGTTGTGTGGCTGGAAACGAAGAGTGTGAGGAGAAAAGAGCGAGGGGAAGTAGCGAATAACTTTTCCTGTACACTTTCAGACCAAAGTGGAGATTAACTTCTCACCTAGGACACGCCTTAAAGTTTCTCTAATATGGGTGCCGGGGCATCGCATCATACAGGGAAAGGAGATTGCCGTTGAGCTGGCACGGCGTGGGTGAGCTCTTGACGTCTCAGAAGCGAAGGAGGTCTTTGCACTCCTGGGACTGCTCAAGGGTCGGATATCTTAGCACTGGCTTGGTGAGGCTACGGATAGGTGGAAGCGTTTGCAGTCCTACAGAGTGTCAAGGAGTTTATAAAGCACGATCTTCGACCCTTCTCAGGATCAACTGAAGGGAGCGCGTGCCGCAGTTACAACCTTCCGGGGATGGAAGTGAGGGTGGAGCACTTGCTGTGCTTCTGTTCGGCGCACTGCGGAAGTAGAACAAAATTTCTGGGAAAAACCCTTGTTCTGGAGCATTTCCGAGCTCAGCGATATGAAGCTTGGGGAACTTCTAAAATGTTTGGACTCAACGGCATGGATATAGAGGTGTGAGAGTCCCACAACGCTTATTTTCTGTAGCAATCTTCATTGGTTAGTTCACGAGCTGTGGTATCAAAACAGCGCGCTAGCGCTAATTGGAGTTACTGGGACTCGCCACTCCAACCAGCCAACCAAGGAAACGCCTGCTCTTGTAATAGAAGCGGTGCTCATCTCTACTCCAACTCATTTAGGTCGCATCGGCCCACTCCGTGCTATGGTGGAATATCAATCGGCCCTCTTCTTGCTATGGTGAGATATTAATTTCACCTATGCTCCCATTGGTCCGTCTATTCGTCAGCTGTTTCTAGAATGGACAACCCAATTAAGTCACAAATTCGATGAGCTGACTTTTAAATCCCAAATAGGAACTTTAGTCTTTTTTCCAGTCCCATCAAGAACGTGGAGCTCTGTATTCATTTGAGCCCTGGTTTCGAGACTCACGAATTTGTATTTGCCACCATACGCCCATTGTCCAAGTACTACGCCAAAGAACACAAACATCTTACTAAAGCTCCCAAATGCGCGCTCACCGCCATCAAGTCTGTGGTAGGCTTTGTCCTTGCTAGGCATTGGCTTAAGTTAAGTGAGTGATGAGTGTTTAGCAGTTTGTTGAAATGAACCAATTTATTGCGATGACAAGCAACAAAGGCGGCTAAAGCGCGGGTGGGCAAAGTTAATAAGCAAATACAACGCGCGCTGCGCTTAAGCTTTCCAAAGAGTAGCAGAGCGCAGGGAATGTGCATGCAAATTATAAAAACAAAAAGAAAAATATTACCAAAAAAAAACAATTTTTGTTCCTCCCACTTTACGACTCAAACTGACCGCTCACCATAACTGAACCTAAACAGTGACTAACGAGTTAAGCGACTGAAAAAGATAAACGCTTTGGCTCGTTTACGCGTTGTCACCGCATTTGTTCATGGACGCACGTAGTTTGTCGCCGATATGTTAGGTTGTCTGTTAGCATGGCGTTGTTGGTATGCGATGGAATGATGTGGCGGCATTAAATCACGCATGCGATATATTGCGCGCCGCCAACAACAATGTGGTTGTTAAGAGCGCGCGAGTGTGTTAAAGTGGTGGCGCACAACATTTATTTACGCTAGCTGTAGGTTCGTCAGCGTTTTGCTTAAATAATGGCTGTACAGAGACTTGGAGCGCGCAAAGTCAAAGACACGATGCGTTGCCAATTCGTAGTTGACCAAGAGAAATGCAACAATCCATATAAAATGAAGGAATAACTAATGAAAAATTGTTGAAATAAAAGCAGAAATGAATAATTTATTGATGCGAATTGCATGTGGCTAAGAAAAATTTGTGGTTAAGCGAGCGCGCTAGTGACGCGTTAACAAGGCTAAGGTTGTGTGGCAGTACAAAACGCGTTGCAGCAAAAGCGAAGTGCCCAAAGTAAATGCAATATTTGGCAATGCTAAAGACGCGTGGACCGCTTTCCCCTACTGCTGGCGCGCTGTTGCCGTATTTTTTGGAAATATTTTAATTTCGTTTTTTTATGCAGCAACGCGCGCGCTTTACTGTTTTATTATACAATGTTTGTTTAAAATTTAACAATTACATAGTGTCGTGCAGCGCGCGGCATGATGGCGTGCTGCAGAGCACAAAAAAAAAAAAACAGCCGTTGGATGCGCTACTGTGGTTTGCGTGCTTGGTACTTCGGCTGCGATTGCGGTTGCGCCAGTCGCGCGCCTCTTTCTTTGTCAACGCGCATGCTGGGACACAATGTTATTGTTGTTGTTATTGCCTCTGTTTTTCTGTAAAAATTAATCTGCGTTTGCTCCTTTCCTCTTCATCTTACTCTTGCGCGTGGCATTTCTACAGCATTTCTTGATCATTGATAAGCGACCAGCCAAGAGATTGTTGCATGCAACGTGCTACTGATCATGGCGTTAAGTTGGTTGCTATTTTTAATTTCTCAAAAAAAAAAAAATTAAAAAATAAACAAAGTGTGACACGCAGCGGCGCGCAGTGACAAGAGTAAAAAGTCAATTTGCCTGCTGTCAATGCTAAGAAAGATTCATTCGGTACAGCAGCAACACGCACAGCGCTTCGACAAGAAAAGTGGGCCAACGTGAAAGAAATAATTTCAATTCCGATTACCCATAGAATCGAGTTGTGGGAAATGAAATAACGAGCATCCCAGCAAAAAAAAATAACAACAACAACCGCAAAAAATTTAGAAATTTTTGTCAGCACCTCCAAAGCGTAAATACGTCTGCTATGTAGTCGCTGGATACATTTTGAAATGGTCAGCAAACAAATTGCGTTTGGTGATTTATCTGCGCTTAGTTATGCATATTCCTTTATATTTCATATTTACGTTTGCATGTACGTATGTATATATATATGCCATAGCGTAACCGATACCTCGCCCACATGCGCTTTAGTTTTCTACAAGCTTAGATCATCCTTTGGTTCGTCGTTCATGCCATCGACCGACTGCCAGCTCACATTGATACCTCGGGTTGGGTTGCTTATTTTGCCTCGCCTTTATTTAAGTCTCCCACTTCGACTTCATGGTCAAGCATTTCGGGAATATGTAGTACACAAACAAATGCTTATACCTACTCGTATATTAGTAGGGATTACCCTCGGGCTATTAGCGATTTAGAGACGATTAATCAAAAGAGCCGAATAGAAAATGGAAAAAAGGAAGGCAAAAGCTACACTGTGCATATTGCTTTATCTTAAATTTTTTCTTGGCTATGAAAGAGAATAAAATAAAATAAAATAAAATAAAATAAAATAAAATAAAATAAAATAAAATAAAATAAAATAAAATAAAATAAAATAAAATAAAATAAAATAAAATAAAATAAAATAAAATAAAATAAAATAAACTAAAATAAAATAAAATAAAATAAAATAAAGTAAAATAAAATAAAATAAAATAAAATAAAATAAAATAAAATAAAATAAAATAAAATAAAATAAAATAAAATAAAATAAAATAAAATAAAATAAAATAAAATAAAATAAAATAAAATAAAATAAAATAAAATAAAATAAAATAAAATAAAATAAAATAAAATAAAATAAAATAAAATAAAATAAAATAAAATAAAATAAAATAAAATAAAATAAAATAAAATAAAATAAAATAAAATAAAATAAAATAAAATAAAATAAAATAAAATAAAATAAAATAAAATAAAATAAAATAAAATAAAATAAAATAAAATAAAATAAAATAAAATAAAATAAAATAAAATAAAATAAAATAAAATAAAATAAAATAAAATAAAATAAAATAAAATAAAATAAAATAAAATAAAATAAAATAAAATAAAATAAAATAAAATAAAATAAAATAAAATAAAATAAAATAAAATAAAATAAAATAAAATAAAATAAAATAAAATAAAATAAAATAAAATAAAATAAAATGGAATGAAATGAAATGAAATGAAATGAAATGAAATAAAATAAAATTAAAAAAATAAAGTAAAATAAAATAAAATAAAACAAAATAAAATAAAATAAATTAAAATATAATAAAAAAAAAAATAAAATAAAATAAAATAAAATACAAGAAAATAAATTAAAATATAAGAAAATAAAATAAAAAAACACAAGAAAATAAAAGAAAATAAATTAAAATATAAGAAAAAAAAATAAAATAAAATAAAATAAAATAAAATAAAATAAAATAAAATAAAAAAAATAAAAAAAAAAATTAAATAAAATAAAATAAAATAAAATAAAACAAAATAAAATAAAATAAAATAAAATAAAATAAAATAAAATAAAATAAAATAAAATAAAATAAAATAAAATACAAGAAAGTATAAGAAAATAAAATAAAATACAAGAAAATATAAGAAAATAAATTGAAATATATAGAAAAAAAAAAAAATATTAACAAAAAAATTAAAAAAAAATTTTAACAAAAATTTAAAAAAAAATAATTTAGAGACTACTCAAACTTGTTGAGCAAACAGATAAGAAATATTTACATTAAGGTGTTTTACCCCCTCTCCCCTCAAAGCTTTTCAATTAACATTCAGTAGGTCAGGAAGCAGTCGCCATATAAGTCAATTAAATCTCAGATTACCGTATTTATAACCATCATCGAACTTCAAATAAGATAAAAAACTGAGTGCTACTTTTTTTCAATACTTTTTTTGTGTTCAAATCAGCAATCTGTCTAAAAGTATTAAAGTCAGCGTCTGTGTGTGTGTTAGCCAATAAAAATTGGCAATAAAACGCCAATATAAATACTTAAACGCCAGAGAACGAACAGCTTAATCAGCAAATGAAGAAAAGCAAAGCAAACAAAAAAAACACCAACAAATAAAGAAAAGAAACAGAAATTAAACGAGTATTTAAATTGGTCAGTAGTGCGTAGTTGTTAATCACCTGCTGAGTGTTGAGTGCCAGCGGAAATCTGTGTTTTGTGGCATATAAAATGTGTTTGCCAGTGATTTATGAAGGAAATCATGCGAGCGTCTTAAATGTGGAAAATTGTGCACATATGGAAATATTTGATTGATTGTGAATTGATTGACAAGTATTGAGGTTTGATGAGAATTGTGTTTGTGTAGATATGTTTGGATGTATGTAAATAAATTTTGAATTATTGGGTCAAGAGGTCTAAGGCACGTTTTTTTCTATAATTCTATTTTCCGATTTCTCTCACTGTATCTACAAACTTGCATAAACATAATCATACATCATCCGATTTATACTCGACTCATAATACATAGGACCACTTAACTGCCAGCGCAACTCAGCCTGCCTGCTCATATTCACAGATACTTGAATACTCCAACGCCAATGAACTTGACCTTACCTACCTACCAACCCAAAACATCGAACCTTCTATTCGGCTAGCTAGCCAGCCAGCCAACCAGTCAATCTTCAGAGCGAATGTTTCTGTTTGGCATCAAGCAATTTAGGAAACTAATTCGCTATGAGGTCAGTCATGGCTGTCATCTTAAACAGAGGATCATGGCAACTATTATGGCAATAACGACAACAAGAAGAACAACAACCAAAACGACAACAAAAATGATAAACAAAAAATTATAAAAAAAAGAGAAATGTACATACAACAAATAAAGAGACATCAGATGCAAGATAAACATAAAACAAAAGGAAACTAAACACAGACTCAAGAATTTATTAGGCCATGCGTTGATTAAGGGTATGTGCGAAGATATATGGAAGTGTGGATACAGGGTGAGCCATTAGTGTCAGATTTGTGGAATATTTTTTCGCGAGAGATATCAACAACTCCTTCCAAGCTTACATCTATTATTAGCTTACTAACGAACTTTGCAGCCAAGTGAGCTCACCTAGCATCTTTCTCCAAAACTTCTAACTAGACACGAGATTTTCTTTTCTGAGTCCTTGATAGTCTTAAAATGTTCTGTTGGTTTTTGAAAATAAAGTTTGAAGGTTATTCAGAGCTCTCACCGAGTTCCATTATTTATTTATTTCCTTTTCTCTTTTTAGATTCGCTTACATCAATCTTTTATTCGGTGCCCCCCATAAATTCAGACAGAAAAAGTTCAGAAATACAATTTTTCGGAAAATTTTTTTCAGAAATCATTTTTCAGAAATCAAAAGTCAGAAGGAAAAATTTAGAGAAATTTTTTCAGAAACCGAAAATTTAGAATCATTAACCCACTCGTTATCTACATTTTTATTTTTATAACGATATTATGAACGATTTTTTGGTTAGGTTTGAATGGGTTGTGCTACACTTAATTGGTAAATATTTAAAATTATTACACATGAGAGGCCATACGTTAACCCATTGTCGACTCAATTTTCTTTTAACTCTGAAATCAAATTTTTTCATATCAAAATATTTTTACATAGGCTTAAGTAGTTGCTTTTAAGCGTTTTAACACTTTAAACGCCATACCTCAACCCATTGGTGACCTAAATTTTTATTTTTAAATTTCTAAATAATATTTTATATGAAAACATAAATTGCTCTACACTTCAATAGTAATTATTTGAAAGATTAACCCATTGACGACCTTAACCATTTTATTAATAACGAAATAAAATGTTGCACCTCAGAGTAGTATTTCATATCAAAATTTTTTTTTTGTTAGATCTTTTTTTGCACACTTAGAAATTAAATGTTTACATACCCATATTTGGATCATGTATTAACCCCTTAAATGCCTTTATTATTTTTTTTTTAATTTTGAAATAATTTGTTTGCCGTTATGTGTAGCGTTATAACACAAGTAATTATGCATTAACCCTTTGGTGGCCAATTTTTTTTCTTTAGAATTCAAAATCAAATTCTTTAAATAGGAGTTGCTATAAATATTTGTAAAGAGTAAGTTTCTTTGGTAAAGTAGCAAAAGAAAAATTAACCAATGCTTCGTGAAACGTGTTTTTCACTTATTTCAACGCCATTCAGAAGTCAAAATTAAATTTTTTCTGCCGTCTCATTACTTTCGGAATTTTTAGATCTAAATTTCACTTTCTGATTTTTTTACTCTCTGAATTTTGACTTTCTGAAAAAAGATTTCTGAAAAAAAAAATTCTGAAAAGATGTGTTTCTGAATTTTTGTTTTCTTAATTTATGGGCGGAACGCATTTATTCGAGGTAGTGCCGAGACAGAATTTTCTTTCAATACATCTTTCCGAGAACTCCTAGGATCGATTAGATCTATTAAACCATCTTCAAAATCCCTAAAACCAGCGTCCTCCTGATTCGTTATTGGTTCTTTCAAAGTAATCCCCAGATACCATTCAGTCTTGCTTCAAGAACTTGAAAAAAAAAATCCATCAGTACTCTTGGTGCTAATGATAAACCCTCTATTAATCAGCTGTCCATGATTTCTATACATCTAATTGTGAATGAGCGCCTCCAGCATATCCTGTGAGGGGAGCAACACGAACTAAAATCCACTCACGTGTATTTTGCTGGTAGCGCTGTCTTCAACATGCAACACAAAGACGCGTCGTGCCGTGCGTCTTATTAACTATTTACCTCATTTGTTGTTGTTGTTGCTGTCTTTGCGCCTTTTGTCAGATACACATCAGAACTGACAACACGAAAAATCACTGCGCAAGCATGCAGTTCCAATGAAGCTTGAACCAGAGCCTTGCAGCGCTACGCAAGTCTACAAGGAATGCAGATTAAGCATGGAGGGCTCCAAAAGATTTGTGTTTGTACGCTTATAGGTAGTGCGGGTAATTGTGCGAGGGCGTGCCTCTTTGAAGTTGAGCTTTCGTAGTATGTATGTATGTATGTACGAGTATGTTTGGAAGCACATTTGTAAGCGGGAATACGTTTTGGCAGTCTCTTACACATGGATGAGTCGTCGAGTCTGCAATTTTAAAACTTTTGCCTAAGGATATATGAAATCAATGGATAATCATGTAATTTCTATAATGTTTTGCGCATACAACAACAACATAAAGAACAACAATAACAATGCGAATTAAAATAAATGAGTGTAGTACATACTGCGGCAATGATGGCTCGACGGTCACATTACGAGTATTGGCCAGCAACAAACTTCGAATAGCACATATCGATCATTGAAATAGCTTTGGATCGTTTAAATGACACAGTGGGATGTTGAGGGCATTTGTATAGTGTAAAATTCGTTGGAAAAGCAAATGGGATCGATTGCTTCAAGTATTGCTCAAACCCTAACTACTAAACGGTTTTAGGCAACTAAGTATAACTATAACATAACCTACTGATGATCTCTGTGAAATGTCCTTAAAAACAAAAAGCTAAAGCAGCTGTTGCCGTTTTGATTGGTCAAAGGTTCGAATCAGCTTGTCACAATCAGCTGTTTTTCACTTAAAACTTTTACGGAGTGCACTTCCCACAGTAAAAACTTGAAGCTCTCTCTGTCAATGAAATGTCAAAATACGCTCTCTCGCGGCAAGTGTTTTGTGTCAGCGAACACTTCCTCAGTAAAACGTTTATACAAAAATATAAAAACTTTAATATACGCGAACAAAGCTAGTATGACTAAAATTTAGTAAGTATTAGGAAAATAATTTTGACTCCGAAAAATCGATGGTGAATAGTAAAGCAAGCGCGAAGAAGAGCATATAAGCAGACGAAAAGTAAATAAACGAAATAAATGTTTCTTAACAAAACCTTTTTATTACAGCAAAATATTTATTTTTAAGCGACTTAAGCAATTTCTTTCGTTTATTTCATTAGCACACCCTTTTACAATTCTCAACCAGCTTATAAAATATTCTGAAGATATTGTTTATGGCTGCATAACCCAAATGGGGTTTTTCCAAGTGAAAATGAGGAGGCCATCCCTCGCTTCTACCTCAGAGCCCCCAGTGCCCACCCCCAATGAATAAATACAAGGTGTAACAGCTGCTCTGCACCCTCTCAGTTTTGTATAGAACAAATAAATTAAATATAATAATAAAATAATAGTTTAGTAAAGGTCGTCCCTATTAACCCGTGCTCTGCACATCCCCGACCTACTCTTAATAAATAAAATAATAAAAATCTCAAAATAAAATAAAAAAAAACTACTCGCCCCCTCAAAGCTTAGATAGTCTTTTAATGCCTTTTTCGATATTTTTAAACATGTTTTAGCAGTTGATATTGAGTAAAAAGTATTACCATACCTACTGTTCATTTAAGAAATATATGCCACTTGATGTTTTTCTTGCGGAAAGCTCTGCACAGAAATTTTCTAAAGTGTCTTTTTATTTAGAGGTTTTACTTTTATTGTGATCTGCGTACCTTGGTAAAAATGCAAAGTGTTTTGACTTAAACTCATTTTCAAATCATTTTCAAATCGGTCGTTAATAAATCCATATGGTGCAGTGAAATAACGCCCAAGGAAATAACGCCCATGGGCGTTATTTCCCACTCAAAAAGGAAATTACGCCCATGGGCCTTATTTCCTTTTTAAAAAGGAAATAAAGCCCATGGGTGTTATCACCTTTTGCTGATGGGTGTTATTTCCTTTTTCGAAGAGAAATAAAGCCCACGGACGTTTCAATAAATTTTAACATATTTGTTCTGTTTTTATAAGGCGGGGTGCAATAGCGCCTTGTGAAATAAGCCCTTTAAGGCCTTATTACACTATTGAAAGTGAAATAAGGCCTTTATTTCAAAAAAGGCTTTATTACACTTCGAAAGAGAAATAAAGTCTTAAAGGCCTTATTGCTCTTTTATTTTTTTTAATGAAACAATAATATTCTAATTCTTTTTGTATTTTATTGAATAGTTACACACAAATTTCATGTTAACCAAAGTGGGAAACGTGGCACGCGGAAGGACATCACCGTGGCGGTAGCCACGGCTATGGCACACACCCGGAGTTGGAATGGCGTAGCCCAGGGTTATTTTTTGAAGCGCGGCCGAAGGCCGCCTACGCGGAAAAGTGTTCTGCACTTAAAAATCGTGGATCGGGCCTCCGTAACTATAATCCGAAGGGGGAAAAGCAATATTTTGTTTCTGTGAAAAGTTATTAGTGAAAACCCGAAAATTGACCCGGGTCAGATCCCCAATTCGGGGCCCCATCCACGTTTTTTATGTGCAGGACACCTTTCCGCGTAGGCGGCCTTCGGCCGCGCTTTAAAAAATAACCCTGGGCTACGCCATTCCAACTCCGGGTGTGTGCCATAGCCGTGGCTACCGCCACGGTGATGTCCTTCCGCGTGCCATGTTTCCCACTCTTTTCTCACAGGGTAATTTGTGAAAAAAATGCGAATCAACAGTTCGTGTTGCTCGCGTAAAATCCTATGGGCGTTATTTCTCTTTTAAAAAGGAAATAAGAGCCATGGGCTTTATTTCTTTTTGCAGATGGGCGATATTTCCATTTAAAAAGGAAATAAGGCCCATGGGCGTTATTTCCTTTTTGAATGGGAAATAACGTCCATGGGCGTTATTTCCTTGGGCGTTATTTCACTGCACCATCCATATCCCTTGCAAGAGTGTTTAAAGAACTCTCATATTCGAAGCGAGCTGAATTAGAGCATGCGATTCGGTTGTTCGTATTTTATTTATATTTTATACATGTTTAATGTATTTAAATATACTAATTTTATTGTTTATAATTTTGCAAAATAATTCACGTATTTTCTGTACACGCATTTACGAAATTCACAGCTGTTCCGTACTGGCGTTCGTATAAACACGTAATATGTGTGTTCGGTGAACTCGTTTTTCTTTTATTCAGAACCGTTTCTTTATACAAGGTACTATATCATTAAAAAGTTGAATTATTGGAAGGAAGTAAAAACTAGTAATAAATATAACTACTAAAGAAAAATTTCGAGGATTCGAGAAGAAAATTCGAGAACAGATAATACAGTGTTCTAACAGATAATACAGTGTTCATCCATTATTCACCTAAAAACAAATTAATTCAAATTGTTGGAAACCAAATTTTTAATACTCCATATCTCACTACAAACCACTATACCTTACCGCTTACTTCAAAATCAGCTGGATTACGGTGCAGATTTGGTGCGCATTTTCAGTGCAACTTTGTATAGCGCAATGGCATGGGAATAATTCTTAAAACATGTTTTTGTAATTTTTTTTTTTGAGCTTGTGATTATAGCTACTTAAGCTGCGTGCTGTTTTACTTGATTTTTGTTTCTCCTTTTTTGCCTACATACGTAGCGTAGCGTGTGCTGACTTGCCTAACGTCGTTTGAATCATTTGCGTCGATGAATTGATGTTTTATTCGTGCATAATTCCGGCACATAAATGTGTAAGAGACTGTTGACCGAGTGCACAGTTTCGTTAGATGGCGGGAGGTGTGTTGAAATTAACCACACACATTGCACAACAATAATCAATTTGAAGGCATTTCGGGAGGTTACCGAAAGTATCTATGCGCAATGTGAGTATACTTTTTGACGTAGTAAATTGAGTGGTATGTGAGCGTACGGTTGTGTGTGTGCGTCAATTACCGTTGCCTCTAGCCATAAATTAAGAGCCATAAGAATTTCGGCTAGTGAGTTGCGAGTCGGACTTCTTTGCGCTCAAATTGTGTTCGCATTACATATCGACTCCTACAATTCAATTCCCTTACTACGAGCACACACATACAGAGCTATCAATTCCCAAAGCAATGCATGCATGATTCCGGTCCTTCTTGCCGCATGTTGCATGCCACATTCAGCACACACACACACTCATTGAATGCATGATTTATGCGTGTTATTTAGTTTCACTTTACATTAACCAACGATTAAATGCTTTGCTTTTTAATCATTCGCGAGTGTTTGTGCACTTTTAATGGTCATGTGGCAAAAGTCACACACAACGGGTGTTGTGGTGTAGGGCGGTGTCGCGCGCTGCTCTGTTCAGTTGTCGCGTCTAGTGTGAATTTTGTGTGTTGAAAGTGTTGAAGTTTTTTTTTGCAACTTCATCAATGTTTCATCCACTTCAATGTGTACCAACAACTGCTGCCAACCGCTTCTGTCGGCTTTTTTCACTTCCTATGCTCGTTTGTATTAACGTATGTATGTTAGGGCGGCAGCGCAACAACACTTGTTGCATGTGTTGCACAAACAGCTACTCATGTACAACTTCATTTAACATTTTTTTTACAACAAACAAGCAAGAAAGTACAAACAAGAGAAAAGTGCGCCTGGTAAAGTTGATAGAACACAAGTTGAGTGTGTGAAATTTAATACAGTGGCGTAGAAAATAATTGCAAAAGCGGAAATAAGAAGCGATCTGCTAGTAGATAGCAGTAATTCATTTCGCTCAAGCAGCGGTTCAAGGTTTTTCGAAGTTGTGATTTAAGTAGCGGGCGTGGAAACGCGTTTAGAAAGAGTACGATATTTTGAGCTAAGATTCACCAAATTGTTATTGTCCTTGTTTGTTGATTTGTTGTTGTATTTTTTATAAATGCAGAAAAACTCCTAGAAGATTTAGACGGCTGGTTACTGCGTAAGATAAGTGGTATTAATGTCGCTTTTACAAAGTGACTTAATGTCAATGATGTTAATTCTCAAAATAATTTGACATTAATTCATTTTGAAAAGCGATAGCAGACACTAACTTTAATTTGCATTTGAAATGTGACTTAAAGTCAGTGACATTAATTCCATTGACATTATGTCACATCACCGAGTAGGAGTTCTATTCTGTAAAAGAAGTGGAATTAATCTCGCTTTTACAAAGAGAATTAATGTCTCTGATATTAATTATCAAAATAGTTTGACATTAATTCTCTTTGCAAAAACAATTAAAGTTGCTGAGATTGATTCGTATTTGAAATGTGAATTATAGTCAGTGACATTAATTCCATTGACCTCAATGCACATTACCGAGTAAGAGTTCTATTCTGTAAGAGAAGTGGAACTAATCTCGCTTTTATAAAGAGAATTATTGTCAATGATATTAATTATCAAAATAATTTGACATTAATTCTCTTTGCAAAAATAACTTAAGTTGCTGAGATTGATTCGTATTTGAAATGTGAATTAAAGTCAGTGACATTAATTCCATTGACATTATGTCACATCACCGAATAAGAGTTCTATTCTGTAAGAGAAGTGAAATTACTGTCGCTTTTACAAAGTGCATTAATGTCAATGATGTTAATTCTCAAAATAAATTGACATTAATTCACTTTGCTAAAACAATTTAAGTTGCTGAGATTGATTCGTATTTGAAATGTGACTTAAAGTCAGTGACATTAATTCCATGACATCACCGAATAAGAGTTCTTTTTTGCTCTAGGCTATTGCTTTCAAAAATTAGCCACGTTTATCGCGCGAGCGAAATTGTTTTCTCACTATGAAAACAAGCATTAAAAAATTATTTTTTTTAGCCAATCAAAAATGCTACAGCTGTTTGGCTGCGAGGTCTTTACTGATTCCTGTTCGGTAGAAATTTTTTATTTTTTGCGGTTCGAGAGAATTTCACTTCATTCTCACTTCTTTGCAAGTTTAGTCACCGAACACACCTTAAGCTTTAACAGATTCTCAAATACTATAGTTATACTAAAGTCCACTACTAAACGTAAAAATATTCTCCATAACCTAAATTTTTTTCCATGAACCGAAACCCTCGCCCATTCAACTTGTTCTCATTACTCCTGCGCCTCATTTATTCTCCATCGTACTTATGTATGTATTAGCAAATATTATGGCACAGTAAAATTTGTTAAGGTGATGATAGCGTTAATAATGATGTTGACGACATTAATGATGGTGTTAATTAATTGTGTGTCTAACACAAAAAGTACGAATGTTGCACAAAAGAATTTCTTTTATAACGGTTAAGAGTTGGTGTGGGCGTGTCAATTGGCATTCGCAGCTTAACGAATATGGGAAGCAATTCATAAGGCGGGTTTTTATTTGAAAGTCGTTAGCTACTCGTATTTGAACAACGAAATGCCAAGCTCTCACTTGAAATGGCGCGTACGAGTATCTACTTTTTGTGAAAGAAAGAATGCAATTAGCAGATGCTTCAAAAAAATTCGCTGTTGACAAATCTATGAAAAAAATTATTTAAAAGTAGAATTAGAAAAGATGGATGCACATTAGGTTGTCCATATATTATACGCTGTTAAAGAAAGTGTCCGTTTTTCGTGGGTTTCGAGTTTGAAGGTGAAATGTGACAGAGTCCCCTTATGAAAAAAATATTAATTTAAAATAAATTTTTTTTTATGTTCTGCAAGGTCACCCTGTGTCAACTATTTTATTCACAAACCATAGCATAGCCGTGGCAATAAGCGAAAAAAGCCAAACTCTAGTTTGGAGTAAGCGCTATGACAGTAGACAACCATAGACACAAACCGTGATTTAAAATAATAAAATTACATTTTCGTGATTTTTAAAATTAAAACTCCATCTTAGACATAAAATGTACTTATAAAAAAAAAACTATTTTAATTTCACTATGATTATGGGCCATTATGTCTAGGTAGGAGCTTTAATTTTAAAATGACAAATAGCTCTGCTGTGATTTGCTGGTAAAATAGTTGGCACAGGGTGACTTTGAAAAGGAAAAATTTCTTCATACAGACAATCAACTTGAGATTATCCTTTTTTCCTGATTGCGACAGCTATGATATGGCTTGTGAATAAATTAGTTGACAAAGGGTGACCCAGGAAAACAAGAAATTTCTTCATGCCACCAACGAACTTGAGCTTGGCTTTCTTACCTTATTGCGAAAGCTATGATATGGCTTGTGAATAAAATAGTTGGCACAGGGTGAAAAACCTAATATTTCTTCAATCCACCAACCAACTAAATTTTTTTCATAAGGTCACCCTGTTACGTTTCTTTTTAGCTAACATCTTTGCTCAGTATGACTATTGATTGATGTCCAAAATTTTCCGCTTCCTTAAATAAAATTTAAAATGTACGAACCACCCTTGTGTAGGTACGTTCAATAGAGTAGGAGTCATTTGACTGTTCCAGAGAAGTGAATGGACGAACTTGAAAACAGACATACCTTTGTGCTTGCGAAAGTCAAGAGCTGATAGCAGCTATAGGATCTTGGTTATAATCTTTTACAAACGAGTTGCAAAAGAAGCTATGGGGTTTCCTTTATATGTAGGAGCTCCACCTTCTACCGTAATACATACTTACATGTGTGACATATGTACGTTGAACGATTTCCCATGGTCTATGAGTTCAAGTAGCAGACAGTCCCTTGAAAAGACTTACAGTCTCATTGGTGTACGTCCAATAATTTTTTTTATATAACAGAATTTGTCTCCTTGATTTCCATACTCTTTAGTGCCCCACCACTTATTGTATTTTCGAACTCGCTTGGAAAAGAATACGACTATTGTTGAAGTTCGTGTCGTGGAGCAGCTGTTGTACTTAGGTATAATGTGTCAATCACATTTGCTTTGTAAGATGTCAACGCAAAGCTCTTGTTGACAGCAATACAAACAGTAGCCAAACAGCCAAACAACTTGTTGAGCAGCCTAAGAAGGAGCTCTTAGTCTATGAATGGTTGTGTTGCATGTATGAGGTACTGTGGGTTGAAATATTTTACCTTTCTTTGCGGTCATAAACGAAGCTCAGTGGGGCGAAGATCACTGAATTTATATTTGGTTGGGAGAACGATGAGAACTTCAACATAAAGGGGGGCATCCGTCTGAGGTGTTAAACTCAAAAAAGTGGTCATTAGGTAGTTTTAGCAAAAGTATGTGGTGTCGGCGCCTTGGGTCCCAGTGGATTAATAACGAGCTTTTACACCGACTTGTTCAATTTAAAGTGATTTTGAAATTGAAGCCATCCTTGCCCTTGTTGTTGTAATGCCAAAAACATGCTCCAAAGGTTTCAAAAAATATTTTGGCTATGGAAAAACATATTCAGCATGAAATAAATAAAATAAGAAAGAAAAATGTTTCAACATAAAATGTGCAATTTAACCCACTGTGCAATGAGTTAAATGCACCTACTTCTATTCTATATTATTTTAAGTATCTATGGACAATTATTTTCAACAAACAAAAAAAAAAATAAAAAATAAAAAAAATTTTCAACTTAAAATTTACAATTTAACCCACTGTGCGATGAGTTAAATGTACCTACTCCTATTCTATATTATTTTAAGTATGGCCAATTATTTTCAACAAAAAAAAAATACAAAAAAAAAAACATTTTTTTCAACAAAAAATATGCAATTTAACCCACTGTGCGATGAGTTAAATGCACCTACTTTAGCCAATTTGTTGCAACAAAATTATTTCTCGAGCTACAACAATGTTGAGATTGTCGTCCACTACTTTGCATACCACGCTTTTTTGCGTACTTAATTCTCGTACTGACAAGATCGATTGTCAATCAAATGAGCTGACGACGAATGTCAAAGCAACACCAAAGACTCAGTCAAGTGGAAGAGGATGAGTAGCCACAATTGTAAGAAGAATTTGCAGAACGGCTCAAAGCTTAGTACAACACGCCGCATATATGTATTTACTGATTGAGACGATCGTTTTAAATTTACTATCCAACATTTACATATTTACGGTTGCAATATTTTTAAGAATCGCTGAACATTAAAAAAAGAACCAAAAGAGCGGATGTAAAAAGAATTTTAGCTTATTTCCAGCAATGGGTACAGACTCGTATCGATGTAAGAAGCGCCGAGGCCCTCTTGCAAGCGACGTAAGCGCAGAGAGCTCGATTGTTTACTAACAGGAAATTAACTTGTTGAATTAGAATTTATTATTTCTAACAAAACATAAATAGCAGAGCTCGCGTATAACTCTCCTAAACTTATTTGAAAGGTTTCATAAAAACTAGGGCTGTGCGATTAATTGATTAATCAAAATTTTTATTATTTATTTACTCAACTAATCGATTAATTATGATTTTTGATTAATCAAGAAAGGTGTTTACTCGATTAATCAAGATTTCGATTAATTAAAAATTTAAATTAATTGATTAATTTGCCTTTTTGATTAATCATTTTATTCAAAAAATATATTAAAACCGCGCAAATTTAGAAGTTCCTTAATACTTCAACGGACAGCATCTCCAAATTTTGTTAAATTTTTGAATTTTTTAATATTTTGAAGCATGTTTGGGTTTTAATTTTTTTTATTTTCAGCTATTTCAAGGTAAACTTTCACATAAAAAAATGAGTAAATTAATCAGTTTTTGATTAACCATTTTTGAAAATACTCGAGTAATGCTCGTTATAATTTGGATTAATCAAGTAATCGATTAACTGAAAATTTGATTAATCAACATACTCGATTAATCGAACAAAGGCACAGCCCAAATAAAAACCTATTGAAAGAACGTCCCGACGCTTTTAAGACAAGTAACGTGGTCTAAGTTCATAACCAAAGCTGTTGAGAAAAGAAATGATTTCATCCACTTGAATTTTCTTCGAGAAATCTTTATATATTTAAGAAAACAGTCCAAATCAGTGAAAATTCTTTAAAAACCAATTTTTCTATAAACGACTTATTTTTAGATTAGTACATACTTATTTTGGAGCCCTGTTAAATGGGTACACACAACATACACATTTCGCAAATCTCCAGATGGTACCCAGTCACGGTATTTATTTATTACATTTATTCGGTGTTCTTTTCAAATTTATTTCCTCTTCATTTGAGTGAGTGATGATGCAATTGAAAAGTTCCGTACACAAACGGAATTGTAGCAATGTTAAAAATGCAAAATAAAGTTTATTTGTTGACATTTATCAAGCTGTTAGACAAAGCGCAATTAATTTTTAGCAAATCGTTTACACATTACTGCCAAACCAAAAGTGAAAGACATTGCCACATGCGAAGCAATGTTGGCTGCCAGCGTTGATAGACGGGCGAGAATGTCGCGAAAGTAAGACCAATGAGGTAAGCTCAAGATTGTAATAAAAATTGTGAAAAGAGATGATACAGTGAAAACTCGTTCAAATGAAATTAAATAAACTAAACTAAAATAAAATAAAATAAAATAAAATAAAATAAAATAAAATAAAATAAAATAAAATAAAATAAAATAAAATAAAATAAAATAAAATAAAATAAAATAAAATAAAATAAAATACAATAAAATAAAATAAAACAAAATAAAATAAAAAACAATAAAATAAAATAAAATAAAATAAAATAAAATAAAATAAAATAAAATAAAATAAAATAAAATAAAATAAAATAAAATAAAATAAAATAAAATAAAATAAAATAAAATAAAATAAAATAAAATAAAATAAAATAAAATAAAATAAAATAAAATAAAATAAAATAAAATAAAATAAAATAAAATAAAATAAAATAAAATAAAATAAAATAAAATAAAATAAAATAAAATAAAATAAAATGAAATAAAATGAAATAAAATTAAATAAGATAAAATAAAATAAAATAAAATAAAATAAAATAAAATAAAATAAAATAAAATAAAATAAAATAAAATGAAATGAAATAAAATTAAATAAGATAAAATAAAATAAAATAAAATAAAATAAAATAAAATAAAATAAAATAAAATAAAATAAAATAAAATAAAATGAAATGAAATGAAATGAAATAAAATTAAATAAGATAAAATAAAAAAAATTTAATTATTTTCAACGACTAAAATAAATCTGGTTAATAGTTAAAAATTCCTAATATCGTTTCCTTTATATCGAGGTTTTACTGTGCTAGAATCTCCGCTTCCTCAAGCAACACCTGGCAGATATCGCTCTAGGCAATGTTTTGCTATTCGCACGCCTTCTAACACTCTCGCTATAACTGCACATACATACCTACAAATGACATGTGTATCTCCATATAAATACCTTTACAATCATTTGTGAATTGCTAAGAATTTATGATTTAGATTCATTTTATTGTGTAATGTTTTAATAATTCATTGCGTGTGCTTTTGTTTATTTCCGCTGTTTACTGGCGCCCAACCACTGAATCAACACAAAAACATTGCCTCCTTGAGTGCTACTAGGTGAATGCATAGCGGATTGTTAACTTAGTACTCATGCTCTTACACCCATATTTGTGTTTAATTTTATACCCTGTAGACAAATAACTAGTATGAATCTCAAGACAAACTAGTCCCCAAATGGTCTTTGTTACCCTAGAAGCATGCGAAATTTTTAAAAGTTCGAAGGAAGGGAAAATTTGCATGATTTCAGATGAAAATAGAAGTTTAATGAAATAACGATAGAGGACTAGGGTGGGTTGATGAAAAATTTTACTTTTAGCTTAGCATGTGGGCCGATTTTTTTTTTAAACAAAGAAAACAAACGGATAAAACAAGAAAAAATTGTAAATAATTTGTAAAACTGAAAGTTACTGTTAGAAGTTGAAAACAAATTTTTAGTTATCTTTTCGGATTTTTTTTTTTAATTTTCGGAAAAGGTTGGAAATTGATATCAATTTTATTTTATATTTGAATTAAAGAGGATTAATGATTTTTATTCGTTCACTGATATTAGAGAAAATCTTCAACGATTTTCATAGCGATTGGATGACATGTTTCTAAGCCATTGACCGTTTGAGGATTTTTACGATTTTGTACCAAAAAAATTCGGTTGGAAGTTTTATTTTTTTATTTTTTCACTTTAAAAATTTTAAGTAAATTTTTAAAAAATTTTTTTCTTCAACAAAATTTATAACAAAAATTATACAGCTTTTCTGTTTCAGGCAAAAAAAAAAATCTTCGACTCATCCTAATAAGCACTCAGTTTACAGGAAAAACACAACCAAATTAATTTTTCCGACCCACCCTAATAAGCACTCAGTTCAAATGAAAAACCACAAAAATAAGTGTTTTTTTCGAACCACCCTAATGAGCACTCAATTTACAAGAAAAACACAAAACTTATTTTTTTCCGAACCACCCTAATAAGCACTCCGTACACATGGAAAATCACAAAAAAAATCTTCGACCCATCCTAATAAGCGCTCAGTTCACAGGAACAAAAATAATTTTTTTTCGACCCACCCTAATGAGGTGCAGTGAAATAACTCCCAAATGAAATAACTCCCATGAAATAACTCCCAATGAAAGAAGTCCCAATAAAAATGAAATAATTCCCAACTTTAATAAATGAAATAACTCCCAAAGAAGGAAATGAAATAACTCCCAATATTTGGCAGTTATTTCACAATGAAACCACAAGTCCCCAAAAAAATGAAATAACTCCCAAATGAAATAAGTCCCAAAAAAATGAAATAAATCCCAAATCAAAATTTGAAATGGTATATTTTTACAATATAATCAGTTACAATGAAATTTGAAACATACAGGACAGCTTTGGACATGCGAATTAATGTCATTGAGGCATTTGGGTTTGAGATTCGACGAAGTAGTGCCGCAGGCGAAAATTTGACTTAGGTCAGATCCCCAATTCGGGGCGTGATCCATGGTATTTATGTGCAGAACTCCTTTCCGCATTGGCGGCCTTCGGCCGCGCTTCAAAAAATAACAATGGGCTACGCCATTCCAACTCCGGGTGTGTGCCATAGCCGTGGCTACCGCCACGGTGATGTCTTTCCGCGTGCCTCGTTTCCCACTTTTTCACTTTTCGGGCTCAGCCTAATGTGCCATTACAACAACCACATGAAAATGACAGAAAATTGTGAACTTTAACTGCAAACAACTTTTGAACGGTTGAAAAAATCTCATTTCAGATTCTAAATCTAGACGTGGGTAATCGTTTACGTGGGGTACCGAGCGCTAATACACAACCAAAAATGTTGAGATATCTATCAGGAGACGCGCTTTGGTCCCAGGAGCATGAATATAACTCCGCTGAACCAATATTTTTAGTAGTTTGCGAGATATATGCAGTTAAAGTCATTTTCATGTGGTTGTTGTAATCACATTACCCTGTGAGAAAAGAGTGGCACGCGGAAGGACATCACCGTGGCGGTAGCCACGGCTATGGCAACCACCCGGAGTTGGAATGGCGTAGCCCAGGGTTATTTTTTGAAGCGCGGCCGAAGGCCGCCAATGCGGAAAGGAGTTCTGCACATAAATACCATTGATCACGCCCTGAATCGGGGATCTGACCTAAGCCAATCTCAGATTCATGATCATAAGTCGAAGGTGATAATGAAAAATGAAAATTTGGAATATAAAAAAATGTACTGACTTTAGTTCCCTTTCTTAATGCGAATTAATGTCAATGACATTAGTTCGCTAAAAATATGCCCAACAAAAATGAAATAACTCCCATTAAAAATGAAATAACTCCCAATGCCTGGATTACAAGCAATGAAGTAAGTCCCAAAAAATGAAATAACTCCCAATTTCCAAAAATTATGAAATAACTCCCAAAGATATTTTATTGGGGATTATTTCATTTGGGAGTTATTTCATTATGAAATAATTCCCAGTTAAAATTATGAAATAAGTCCCAATGAATTGGGAGCTATTTCATAATGAAATAAGTCCCAACTTGCATGGAAAATATTTGGGAGTTATTTCATTTTTTTGTTGGGAGTTATTTCATTTGGGAGTTATTTCACTGCACCCCCTAATGAGCACTCAGTTCATATGGAAAAACACACAAGGACATTTTTTTTCACCACACTCTAATGACCACTCCGTTCACAAGGAAAAGTACAAAAATACAATTATTTTCGACCCATCCTCATAAGCACTCAGTTCAAAAGGAAAAAACCAAAATAATTTTTTTTTTCAACCTACCCTAATACGCATTCAGTTTACATCGATAGAAACAAAAAAAAAATTTCTAGATTTTATCTCACGCTGGACGCTTCAGTGTTTCCAAAATATCAAATTTACTATTTGTACAAATTCCTTCCTCTTCGGACTAGTTCGTACCCAGTCGAGTCCGTAACTAGTACTTCTTCTAACTACTTTATTGTTTCACTGCAGCGTTCATACATACATATCGACTCACCTTAACAAATGCGCATAAATGCATAAATTTTGTGGCATCACCTGCTCCTTCACATTGCCGTTCGTTCATTTGTGTTTGTCAGCTTGGGTTATGATGGTGCAGTCTATTTGTTTGTGTGTTTGTGTGTTTTACAAGCTTTACTGCTACCTTTTTGTTGAATTGCAAGCTTTTATCGTTTTTAACTATGCCACATGTTGCAATGTTTATGCGGCGCATGCAACACGTTAAGATAATCATTTCATTTCCGTAATGTTATGCCATGCACTGTGTGCTAATTTTGGTAGAGGGAAAATGACGCTGAGAGGCTGTAAGTAGCCAGATCGTAAATTTTATAAATATTCAATCAGCTGTGCAGTATCGCTGGACTTTCGTGGAAGTAGAAGCCTCGACCTAAAAAGGTAATGGAAATGTCCAAAGGGGGTTTTATCTCATCTTGCTTGTGGAGAAGGGGACCTAAATCTATAATTTGGTGAGGGCGTGGTCCAGGACTATATTTATTAGCCATATTGTTATTCTTCCTACGGTATTATTGAACCAGTCTCCTGGTTACTACTTCAACTGGTATATCATTTGAATAGTAAAAAATTCTGCGCAGACTACTCTGCTAAGCTCGTCTTTGCAGCGTCCGTGAACGGATTCTGATTACCGAAAGGACATCTGCTAATCAGTAAAGGAATTTGGAACTCCTGTGGTTTCAAAAGCACGTCATTTAACGAAGGCTTGAGTTAAGGTTAGTGATCCGCTAAACCAAGCAGTTCTATAGAGGTTAGAGTCCCCAACTTAAAACGTACTCGCTGAAGGGTATGCTCCTCCTAAAAGTGTGATTTAACTCCAGAACCCAAAGGATGGAGGGCGAGACAATTGTTCCCCAGCCAGTTGGTAGCAGAAGGTGCTCATACCGGAGAGTAGCAGATTCATTCCGTAAAAGGACTGTAGTGTTTGTGGCATTGCAACAACTAAATATCAACCTAGGTTAGTTTCTTCAAAGATTTCATATTGCTCTATAAAATGGAGGAAGCACCTATGAACTAGGAAAAAAGGGGGTTTAAGAAGAGCACTAAGATCTCAAGGCTATATCGCTAATACAACAACAACAATCTTAAGTTCATTGAACGCTTTACACTACACATTCCTCAGACTTTCTTCGGAGTTTAGTGAATGTGCTTATGCGTTGGCCAAGTTAAGATAGACACCGTTCCGGTTTTCAAAGAAGAATAAACCGACATGGTCTTTCTTCGAGAGCTAAAATATTACCTAAATTCCCTTTTATATAGAATCATCTCAACAATAAATTACACTCGAGCAGACATAACCCTAATATGACTCTTTCAGTTTGCTCTCATCTTCCTGGAGTTTATTCAGACTGTTCGTTACCTTTGATGAGCAGGATCGGATAGATTTATTAACCAACCAGTCTAATGTGTGGGCGTTCGATCTCACCCTAGAACGTACTACAAAGTCTATAAAAGAAACTCGATCTAAAACCCACCACTGTGCTTTTCGTACACTCTGCATGACCGTCGCAACACAAAATTGTTCCATTCGAAGGAAACAGCAATAAACTCACTCAAAATCTACGCGGTAGGTAGTCGTCGTTCAGTGAGAGAGAGATATGAAATAGCGGTGCAAATATAAAATGACTAATGTGTATCACAGCATATCATCTACACACACACTTACGAGTTTTGCCCCCCCCCCCAACAATGCAGCAAATGGGCTTTGTGTCGCATAAGCACCCGGTTGCATTGAATTGAAAAGAAGCAACCAACAGCGCGTTACAAGTTTTACGACAATCCCAACCATTTGAAATAATCTGTTTAGCCAACAACAATTCGACTGGTCGTCGTCGTCTTGCGACCACTTCCTGCGAATGGATGGATGCATGGATTCTCTAGCCTGCTAGCTTATGCTGATCCATCGCACTTTTATTGTGCAACACTTTGGTTCATTGCGTTTTTGGGCTAGTTTTTTTGTTTTTGCTTTGGTTGTTGTTGTTGTTATTGAGGCTTTTAAGTCAACAGCTTTTGAAGTATGGCGCATTTACCGCTACTATCATATACTTAATCCATCATTAGTGTTGACGTTCGTCGCCAGTAGCCATGCACCAATGTCAGAGCACATTTGTCGCACCGCTGCAGTTTTGGTATGTTGCGTGCGTGCATGCGTGCATCAATTAGCCGTCGAACTAGTTAAATGTTAATTATTTTTTTTATTGTTGTTGTATTTTTCTAGGTGAATCTCACTTCCTCTCTTGATGGATTAACGAAGTTGAATACACCTCTACACACGTTCGTTACTCGCTGTGCTTTGCTTTTGACTCGTCACTTTTGTTTCTCGCCTCTCACTTTTCTAATGTTGACATGATAGTGACAGTAGCGAAAGTAAATACAAAGTAAACACAACACTTGTTGTTGCATCTGTCACATTCGCCAATTATGGATTTAGTATGGGATTGTATGTACAGGGTGCTTTGGGTATTTGATTTTGTGAATATCATCAGAGGACTATCAGTCGTTGTCAGATTTGAAAAATTGCATCTCGCTCTCTTCACACTCACTTCCTGAGATGGACGAGTGGCTGAGGGGAACGAGTGGCTTGTTGTCGCTTTTCTAAGTTCGTTTGGTGACCTTGCAGCTGACCTTGAAGTGCCAAGTGAAGGCTGAGATTTGCTGAAACCTTCCATCTCTCATGACCTCAAAAGCGTTAAAAACTGCCTCTGAGTTTGCTAATTCATCTTCTCCTTAGTTCGTTTGCCCTCAATCTCTCCACGACTAAGAACCCAGACTGGCGTGATATTTGAAGGAACTCGCAACCACAACATTCGTCTTGTTGAGGTGCTGCCATTAAGCTCCATTCCTTACTCTCCACTGTCTATATTAGATATGTATGTATGTCGGGTAACCCCTTTGAGTGTTTCGTAAAGAAACCACCGGCCTTCTGATGTAAGCAGAGTCTAAAAGATGAACTGAGAGCGGAATCTTTATTTTGCGCTGAGAAAACTCCAGCTTCAACACCCCAGAGTCCATTTGGGACTTGTAGATTGCTTTCTTACTGTATTTTATATCTCGATCTTTGAAGAGAACCTCAACTTAAAGTTCGTCTCCTTACTCTCCTAAGGCCGTTTGCAAGTCCGATGCCGAAACCATATCGAGAAGTCTGCTGGGAATACAACTCGAACCACACTGCCTCAAGTTCCAGCAGTCCAATTATAGAAGTCTTCTTGCCGAGCACGCCAAGGTTTCTTGTATGTGAACGTCCAGTGGTAAGGCTAAGGACAATGTTTAGTGCGTCAGTTGGTACTTGCGATCCTTTTGCAACCATTATCGGGCTAATGAAGGTCGTGTAGATCTACGTCATTGCTTTTGGCTTCGAACTTTAATTTCGGATAACTTTTTTTATAGGAGCAGTAGGCTACCTAGAAGTTTCCTGAGCTTCTTCGTTGTTGTTTAGCTAGATAAGTTGAATATCTGTTTCGCAAGGGAACTTCTGGGATTCATATCAGAGAAGTGACTTTATTCAGATCTCGGCTTATTAATTCGTTGAACGCTTGGGGCTTTGGACAACTGAAGTAGGTGTTTGCCTACTAAACTATTTCAAAGGAATCTCATATCAACCTAAAAATCAGAGAGGTCTACTGCAGTCTCCAGATTAAACGAAAAAGGAAGTCTAGAAAGAAGTCCCAAGAAACTCTCCTTTTCTAGATTTCACTTGTTCGAATAACCGAAAAGCACTTACAACTTTAATATCCATAAACCCCACATACCCTGTAAACATAAAAACAAGCCTACTCAAGCACAACTTTCTTTAGTCAGCTCGTTGGAAATACGAACGCAATCTCGGCTTATAGCTCACGGGAATTATGCACGCTTTTCTGTTTTGACCATGACGCCACTTGACATACGACAATTTGACATGCGCCATGGGAAACAACATGTCAACGTGCTGTGTGGATGTGTGCGTGTGTGTGTGTGTGAGATGCACCAATTCATGTGGACTACAGAGCTTAGCTACCCATCGGTTATTGGATGATTGCTGTCGCTCAGATGTGGCATTAAATGGCATTAAGCTGTGTGGTTAAGTAAACAAACTTCGTGAGTTACAAAAGCACTTTTGAGTTGTTGTTGTTGTTTATGAAAAAAAAAAACAAGTTTTTATTAGTTGCATGCAACAACAAGAAAAACCAACAACAACAACACAGTGTCACCACGATTGTTTGAGCTACTTAAAAACCGATTTTTTACTGCTGATGATCGCTGGCGTGATAGTGATGCTGGAGCCTCGAGCAAGCTGCGTCTACGGTGATGGCAACCATGGTGACGGTGACGGTGACGTTGACGGTGTTGGCAATATTTGTTGCATACAAAATGTGGCGTGTCCGAATACATCGAAATATGCCAACTTGTCAGTATGAAGATTCGATTTACTTTACGAAACGAAACGAAACGCGGAATACTTTGGCTGTGTGTGAGTGTGTGTGTGTTTGTTCGCGCAACCGCCTACCATCTGTAGTGGGCGTGGCTAGGTTAGGTGTTAGAAAGAGGTGTCGATTATTGTGTGTTGAAACGTAACCATCTCACTATTAAGCTCTCGGCGCATTTGTAAACCACTTTGTGGCACGTTGCAGTCCATCGCCAAGCGCAAGAAAGTGTCTAACCAACGCTGTCTGTCTGTCGTTTTTTGTTTTTCTCTGTTCATGCGCAAGTGAATAAATTTAAATGACTGGTAAGACCACCACTGCGCATGCGCCATTAATTTCGCTTCTAATGCGCATAATAATGTTCAATTCATTATTCTGATTGCGAATAGGTGGTTTAGCAGGTGTGAGGTGTGTTGGTCACTGGCAGATGAGTGGTCGAACAGCTTGTTTGTTGGTGCGCTTTATGCTGCTGGATCTTTATGCGAATGCTGTGTCGATTGGATGATTGTGGTGAGGTTAATCGACCTTCCGCGTTGTATCAGTTGTCCTTGCGGATCTTGTGGAACCATATAGGATACTCAGCGGTGATAGGTAGTAGGTGAGAAATATTCTCGAACTCCATGTCAACTTCCTATATTGGCCTCAGAGGGCTTTATGAAAGAAGAAAGTACTCTCATTCGGTCAGATAATCTATACCTGGATTGAATTATATATTTTTTAATAATAACTCCTTTGTCACTGCATTGTACCGGTCTATATAGGATACCGAAAACTTTGCATGGTTTTCTGGACGGGTTAGACTGACAAAGACAAAATAAGTGATCTTTTACTGCTTTTCAGGTTGAAAAGAACGCTGCTGCTTTGTAAGAAATAAGCTAGAAAACCGAAAGCTATCCGCGTGCAGCGCTTCTTGAGAGCATTCACAATAGTTGTCTTCAGCGGCGGGTTCAGGTTTTTGCGAAGGAAGGGGCGGCCTCTAAATTTTTTTTTTTATGAAATTTCGAGTACATCTTCTATGCACAGTTTCCAAAAAGTTTGAATTTTTGGATTGCGAAGGGGGGTTTGGACCTGAAAACTACACCCATGGATCCGCCCCTGGTTGTCTATGAACGTTATAGGACCCTAACCTAAGTTCTTATCTTCAAATCTGATAAAACTATAATAAACCGATGTCCTTACTTTTTAGATAGCAAAGAAAAAATCCATTCAGGCATCTTGAATAGTGTAATAGAACAATTTTTCGAAATTTGTCTGTCTCTAAATTTGTTTGTTCGCGCATCACTTCATAACCGCTATAGAGAATTGAAAGCAGCTTTCGCCAATAAATTAGTACGAGTCCAATTTAAAGTTTAGGATATTGCACATGGAAAAATTTTGAGCCATTGCACACAGTAGTGGCAATAAAAGTTGGCTCAAAGTATTTTTATACATAAAATGAAATTTAAACAGTGCAAATTTGATAGATATTTGGGAAAAATGAGTATAAAAAGTTTTAATTACAACAACAAAAACGAAAGGAACAACACTTTTAATATCTGCCTGTCTGTATGTATGTACATATGTATGTTTGCACGCGCATCACTAAATAAATAACACATGGAATTGCAAAGATTTGATCATCGCTGTATTGCTGAAGCTCTGTATTCAAATATAGATAGCATCAGTGGTGGATCCCAATATTTTGAGAAGGGGGAGGGGGTCGTGGTATAAATTTTTTTAATGAAATTTCGAAGACATCATTATCTACAGTTCCTGAAAAATATGGATATTTTACTCAGAAGGGTGGGGAGGGGGCGGTTGATCCTGAAACTCCCCCCATGGATCAACCATTGGAATATTTTTTTTTTTAATATTTATATACTATTTTTACTTGAGTGTGTGCTGAAGCCTCGCACTACCGCGGCCATCTCGTAATAAAATAATTGGTTTTTTCATTCCTTTTCTCAGATTCTACGAAAAATCAAAATGATATGTTGCTGCCGGATGAAACTTACGATCAACACGACACACACGCGCCTCTAACGACAACCGATCCGAATACGCTCAACAACGCCGCCACTACAACTACAACAAGCAAAACGCATAAGAGTAAAACTACCAAAACCAAATTTAAAACTGCGCACCAGCAAACACAACAACACAATGACTCACTTTCGGGTAGCGCGGGCGCCATCAGTGGCGGCGGTAGTGGCAGCGGCAGTGCGGCAGACAGCAACGAAAGCAAAATCAACAGCGCTGCCAACGTCGCATTTCCCTACTCCACCGCAAATTTCTTTACAAACATACTCGACACTTTGGGTGACATTTTGCCACAATGCCAAGAATTCACCACACAACAGCAACACCAACAACAACGAAAGGGAGAAAACGCCGCAGCAACGGCCGCATGTCACAGTCTCAGCAGCAGCAGCAGTAGCAGCAGCGAAAGCAGCGCTGAGGAGGCGAACGCCGAGGCACGACGATTGACAACAAATGCGGACATGTTGCGCGTTATTTGCGATAATTTCCTGCGCCGCTATCGTATACGTCCGGACTTTTTTTGTCAATATCAACAAGCGATTAGGTAAGCTATGGAATGATGATGATGAGGCCATGTTTGTTTGAGGTCGAAAAAAAAGAAAAAAAAAATTGTTCAAATATTTTATTTTTGTTTTTGTTTTTTTCTTGTGCCAGCACTGCGACATTGTTGCAACAAAACGTACCAAAGAATGTGAAAACAGCGCATGTTGCATGCCACGAACCCGTCACTTTTGCTGCCACCGAACGAAGTGCAATAAAAACTGAAGACATTACAGTGACAATAAAAAGTGTTGAGGCGGCAGAAGTGAAGTTGGCGGAGGAGCAGCAAGAGCAAGAGCAAGCGCAACAACTAAAGCTGCTGCAACAACAGAAACAACAACAAGAACAACAACGTCAAGCTGAATTGCAAAATCTTTACACATTACCGCTGCTTAAACACAAGAAGAAATCATGCAATGCACCAACAACAACAACCACTGTGGCTGTAGCTGCTCCAGCTGCTGTGTGCACAGGTAAGTGCAATACGATCGCGTGTCGAATATTTAGAACAACCAAATGCCACAACAACAACAACAACAACGCCATTTATGTTGGGGTATTTTAATTGCAACAACGTGCTGAAATTCTCATCTCATACTCTAACACACCACGTTTTTGTTGTTATGGGCTAATGTTATTGCTACATGCTGTGCATACTACCATTCCATGGCTGACAATTAATTAAGCGAAAATATTTGTGTAATACTAAATTCGAAACGAAAGTGGTTTTTTGGGCTCCCCCCATAAATTCAGAAAACAAAAAATTCAGAAACCCATTTTTTCAGACATCCAAAATTCAGAATCAAAATTCGGAAAGTGAAATTCAGATCTAATTCAGGAAGTAATAAGAAAGCAAAAAAAGTTTATTTCAGAATAAAAAAAAAAAAAAACTAGTAAGGAAGTCTAAGTTCGGGTGTAACCGAACATTAAATACCTAGTAGTGATCTGTTTTGGTATACTAATTTACTCAGGTCTATTTTAATACATACCTGAAAATTTGTTATAAAGGCAACTGATTGTTTTCGATAAAAACATTTCTATTGTAAGTGGTAAATTAAATTATCACTAAATAACAAAATATAAATAGCATTCTCCATGTTCATGAAAGATATGAAAATAAAAAAAATTAATTAAAAAAAAGGCAGTATGGTGCTAACTACTTGTCCGTATATTTTGCGTGTCTGCTATCCGATTTGCGCAATTTTTGGCAGGAGTATACTACATACTATTGGGAAGCATCTCACTAACTTTCATTGAAATACCTTTTTGAAACTCCAAGCAATCGCTTTTGAAAATAGCAGAGCTTTTATGCTAAAAAGTGGGAGGCGCCACGCCTACTTCACCAAAAACCACAAAATTTTTATACAGTTTAGTTTTGCTTAAAAAGCTTATTACGTGTGTAAAATCTTATTTATATAACTTATACAATTATTGAAATATCGCGATTTTAAGTTTACGAAGAAATTTTTTAGAACTGTGTTCAAAAAGTGGGCGTGTCCGTTCTCCGATTTTGTTTATTTTTACAGCAAAGAGTAAGCTTTATATGCTGAACACTTTCTCTAAATATCGTTTCAATAAGTCAATTTTTACCGGAGTTGTGGCATGGAAAGTTTTGTGGAATAATCCCCCATAAAGGGGCGGGGCCACGCCCATTTTCCAAAAATGTTGTGCATTCGACTTTCTTTGCCCACGAACACTTTAGAGGTGAAATAGAAATGATATACAGCTAGTTTAAGCAAAGTTATAGCATATTCAATATATCTATGATCCTTTTCAAAATCTTTCGTATAAAATTGGGCGTGGACCTAACCCGATTTCGATAATTTTTTTTCGAAATATTGCCTGTATTAATATAAATATGTGCGCTGAATTTTACTTGGCTATCTTGAGCGGTTTTTGATTTATGATTAATAATATTTCCAAATTTGACTTAATCAAAAGTGGGCGGTACCACGCCCCATTTTAAAAATTTCTTCAAAAATGTATTTCTTGCCTTAACGCTAAAGCACACACCAAATATTATCCTTATAGGTGTATTATGTACTGAATAATCACTCTTTTTGTATTTTCGAAAATATTATATATATAGAAAGTGGGCGTGGCTTTTAACCGATTTTGCCTATTTTCAATAGCGCTCCGAGATAAGTGAAAAGGAACCTGCATACCAAATTTCATTGAGATATCTCAAGATTTACTCAAGTTATCGTGTTCACAGACGGACGGACGGACGGACGGACATGGCTCAATCAATTTCTCTTTTCGTCCTGAACATTTTGGTATATATAAGTCAATATCTATCTCGATTCGTTTATGCCGTTACATACTACCGTTAGGCGAATGAAGTTAATATACCTTGTGTGCGAAGCACTACTAGGTATAAAAATCAATAAAATTATTTCTAGGTAGAGTTATCTATTAGGGTTGCCATTTGTTTTTTTTTTACTTTAATAACAGTTATAAACAGAAATTAATTTTTTTTTTCAGAATTTCCAATATAAATATGAAACAAAGGCTATTAGGTGTTCCCTCTCAAAATATGAAATAAAAACATATTTCTAGGGTTGCCATCTTACTATATTAAATTTACATAATTGTTGCCACCTTTCTGAAATAAAAAATAAAAATAAAATACACATCCCATTGACATTGCCTTCCGACTATTTTTAGGGATTCAGTAATATCCGGTACTAGTATCTTCTAGCAACTAGTCCAACTGTCGCGCAGAGATTTATTGGACCATCTCAAGCAGGAGACCAGCTTAGAGGTCCACAGCACGATTCTTTGTTGCGATCAGTTCCCAGTATCTCATTCAAGTCGAATACCTTTAGGAAGTCAATGATGTGGTGTAGCGTCTTGGAGTGCCTATTTTCCAGCTTCAATGAGCCATGGGGCTCCCATGAGCTTTGCAGCCTTATCCGCGCAATGGAAGATGTTTGAGCATGTGACTTGTTAGTCTGGGGTGGGACGTACATAAGTATCCATTTATAGATAATACCTATAGATATCTCACTATAAAGGCGGCACACTCAGGCCCTTGTTCTTCTTTTCTTCCTTCCGATCGTGGGAATGCATATTCTTAATTCGTAACCTATTCTGAGAGAGAAAACGGCCCTCTGGGATATGACAGGAATTAAGAAGCGAATACATTTACTGGCAATGATCTCGAAGACTGTTAGATGCATGGAAAGCTTTATTGTAAAAGCAGTTGGAACGTTGCTTATAGCCAGTTGGAACCCAAAGAGAGCCCGTCTCATAATTAATTTGTTGCCGCGTTCCGATGCCCGGAGGAAAATCGTCCGGGCCAGAATTTCTTTGATAGACACGTAGGTATAGAGCGTGATCCTTGTTCGACGAGAGAGAACTTTACATCCCGCTGATTACTCATTCAAAAGACGAACGTATTGTCGTGAGTGATTCTTGGTTTCATTTCCAGGATGAGGTTAATTTCGGTGGATTCCCAAAAAAGATCAAGTCCCTCACAGTTTCAAATTGTTTGACTAACAACAGTGAAGGGACTACGAAGTCGCAGGTAGAGGCCAATGATAGCAATTGAATCACCAATTATTATAGACCCTTTTGAATTTCACACAGAGCTAGTACATATCTGGGTCATTTCAGGAGTTTTTGAAAATTTCAAGAGTTGCCTTACTTTAGCGACACCTTGTATACAAAGCAAACCACAACCAATTCACCACAGCGATAGTCTCAAAAGATTCACATAAGCAAACCCTGCTAACCATGATCGGATAAAAATCTGGATAATCATTGAGTCGCGCTTACCAAAAAAGAGGATAAAAAAGTGGGTAATTTTGTTCAGAGAGGTTCACTTTTTACCCATGTTGAAAAGACTTTTGCGTGTAAATGTGAGAGCATACTTTTAGGCACTTGTCGTTTTCCATACAAATTATAAAAATATGCGTTGGTGTTAGTAAAAATTTGTGAATTTTTGGAATCAGAGTTTCACCATGGTTAGCCATGGTTGGTAGGGAAAATAAATTCTCACAAGATCACTACTTTCAAGCAATATTGCATACATTTAGGCGCATTCAAACGATCTTTACAAACTCAGCTAAGTTAGAAACAAAAAGGTAAACAAAACAAAAATTCTTGCAGCTGATTCTTCAACGTCTTTTACACCACACATACATACATACACACGCATATTATCCGCTCATTGTGCGACTGTGCCTACCTGAACGAGGTGCAAAAGGTAACACACAAGTATGTGGGGAGCGCTCTCCTGTTGCTATTGTCAATTGGAAATTGCATTGACTACCTGTTTGGTGGGCAGCTAAAATGCTGAGAGCACTGAGAGCCCAACAATTGAGCATTAATTTCTTACATTTGTTTGCGGTTGTGGAACGTTAATATGGAATTGGCTTTTCAAAGAGCGTGCTCACAGACGCATGCGCGACCTGTTGCCTGGTAAATTGTGTCGTTTTAAAATTTTTATATAGGCAATGCGCAGCAGGTAAACGTTTTTGCCACAAGCAGAGCGAGCGCGCAACGTTACACAAACTCGCATTTAGTCTACGGAGAGCATTAAGAGTGTTAAGATGTTTTTAGCGGGTGAACAAATTTTTCAAATGCAACAAATTAAAAGAAATGAAAATAAGAAATAAATACATATGTATATGTATGTAAATATATATGTATTTATATAAGTAGCAGATACTTATGAGTGAAATAAATAAATAGCAAAACGTGTAAGAAATTTTGTGAAAGATTAGCGTGGTTTTTGTGAAAAAAATAATTAATAAATTTCAGTGTTTAAAAATTTGAAAAATTTAAAATTTGTATGTTAGACAAACATACATACAAATACATGTATCTACAGTTTTGCATACACACACACACACATAGCAGCAGCCTATCACAGTGTGTGTGTTTAAGTTTGTGTTAAACTGGTGGCTTTGGCCAATATGCCAACTTAGAAGAGTTCAAGCAGTACCTGTGATGCATATACAGTGGTGGCCATAAGTGTAAATACAGACGATTTTCATTATAATTAAATAATTTTAACCAAATCTATACAAAAACATGCGTCAAATTCTAGTACAAGAACAATAAAATTCGCTTTAAAAATTTGTCAGAAAATTCAAAAAAATTTTACTAACGTTTTAAATTTTTCCCCATATTTTTTTTTAATTTTTTGAGTTTTCATTTTTGTAGTGCATTAAATTTTAATACAATAATTTGTCAATTTTAAGTTCGCGACAATTTTTTTTTCCGACGAGCTAAATTGTTTTCCTTCATAAAATTCTATGGAGAAAAATACTGATGTTCTCAAGAAAAAAATTGTCAACATTCGGCAAAATGCCGCACTAACTTAAGTTAAACACATTATTACATCAAAATGAGCTACAAAATTACATACTCCAAAAAAATCAAAAAATTCTGCGAAAAAATTTAAAATTTTATTAAATTTTTTTTGAAAATTAAAAATTTGTGAAAATTTACAACTGCAGACATTTAGAACAAAAAGTCCTAAAATTCTTCCATTAAAAATTTTGATAATTTTATTTTTTAAAATTAAAAATTTGTGAAAATTTAATGAGGTACTCAACTGCATACTCCAAAAAAAGTACTGAAATTCTGCGAAAAAAATTAAAACTTTTGAAAGTTTTTGTTTTAAATTTTGTTTTATGATTCCTCCAAAAAATTTTAATTTTTAATTTATTTTTTTGAATTTTTTCTAATTTTATGCACATTTTTAAAACAAAATCGATACCTCTTGTATTAGACCTTGACTCCTGCTTTTAAATAGTTTTTATAAAAATAATTTTATTAAGTTGTGAAAATCGCAAAAAACCATGCATGTACATAAACTTATGGCCGCCACTGTATCTACATGAATGTGTATATGTGTGCGCGTGTGTGTGTTTGCCAGTGTGCTGCCTTTTGTGTTTGTTGTATATGTATCCGTTGATTGGTTTGTTTGGCTGATCAGCACCGCTGTGGTAGAGCTGTTGGACAAGTTACCAGTTCTGAAAAGTGTTGTATTTAAAAATAACAGAAGTGTAGATAGGAAGAAGCAGAAGAAAACAAAAACAAAAACAAACAAAAAAAAATACAAAAGAAATGAAAAATCGTAATGCAGCAGCAGTAAAAACAACTAAAGTGAGCATGAAGAACAGACTTTTAATATACAAAATGTGTGGATGAATGAAGAAATAAAAATGTAAAACTTAAAAAAGTAGATAATACAAATTGTAATGTTATAATAATACAACAAACAAAATTTTAATGAAAAAAAAATAAGAGAAATAAAAAGTAAATAAGGAATAAGGAGCTGATTATGTAAATCAGCATGAGATTTCGGGTGAGGTTAGGAACACCTTCTGGACCCGAGCTTTTTTGTTCATTCGGATAATATGACTCGGCCAAGGCGGACTTTGAGCCCAAAATTCTGCTCATTGGCTGCTTAAAGTTCATTGTTGCAATTACTTTAATACAGATCGTGGCCATCATCCAAAGTAGCATAAATCTTCTATGCCAAGGATGCATTCTAGGCCTTCAATAGTATGCGCACAGAGTCGGTAAGCTCCTTTGTTAGCGCCCACACGCTAAAAGTCGTCATACGAGCTAAATCAGGAGCTGCAGATCTACAGAAAAATGCGATCCTGAGAGATAGAATGGCGTCCCTTCTTCCAACAGCAAACCAACTTAAACAGCTAAGTTCCTGGTAGGCTTTAATGAGAAACTTTGATCGGAAATGGAGATGCCGAATGAAGTGGTCGAAATACCTTAATAATAACAACAACATTCGCACTTCTGAAACCTTCACCCTATGAAAAGCGCTTTTTCCTGCTAGCGAAAACTGCTTTGAAGTCAACGAAAAGGTGTTTCGTGTCGCTCTTGTTTTCATTGACCTTCTAGAGAACATCGCGTGTCGTGAAGGTCTGGTCCATACTCGACATAACAGGTCTACGATCACACTTATATAGTCGTAAGTTCTTGTAAGGGTGGTCTTTAGTCGTGCTTAGTTCTGGTCTTGAAGCTCCCACCTAATAGTGTGCGTTACCCAAGCAGAAGATGTGGATCTTCCTTTCTGAGGGGGAGCGATACTTCACATACTATTGCTCCTTTCCGTAGTCTTAAGAGCTTTTTAGAGGTAGCTTGGTGTGTTCTTTTATTCCAAAATCTGTTACTTTATAGTACCTTTTTTTCGAGAGATTTTCTCTCTCTTTCAAATTTGCTATCGAATAAGTCCTTATTCGTGTTGCCATTCCACTCTGTCCGCTTGTAAGAGGACCCTTGCGGATTAGGGGGTTATAATAAGCCCGCGGTAGGTTCTCGAGACGACCAAAATTCGCCAAGGGTACTGACATGCAACTTGATGGTTGATCTACGGATATGATACTTTTCAACTGCCATTTCGAACATTCTTCTTTCCTGCTGAAAAGTGCGGTGAGATGACCTAGAAAGTTGGGTGCAGTGAAATAACTCCCAAATGAAATAACTCCCAACAAAAAAATGAAATAACTCCCAAATATTTTCCATGCAAGTTGGGACTTATTTCATTATGAAATAGCTCCCAATTCATTGGGACTTATTTCATAATTTTAACTGGGAATTATTTCATAATGAAATAACTCCCAAATGAAATAATCCCCAATAAAATATCTTTGGGAGTTATTTCATAATTTTTGGAAATTGGGAGTTATTTCATTTTTTGGGACTTACTTCATTGCTTGTAATCCAGGCATTGGGAGTTATTTCATTTTTAATGGGAGTTATTTCATTTTTGTTGGGGAATATTTTTAGCGAACTAACGTCATTGACATTCATTCGCAGTACGAAAGCGAACTAAAGTCAGTACATTTTTTTTATATTCCATATTTTCATTTTTCATTATCACCTTCGACTTATGATCATTATATCAAGAATCTGGAATTTAAAAAATGAATCTGAGATTGGCTTAGGTCAGATCCTCGATTCGGGGCGTGATCAATGGTATTTATGTGCAGAACTCCTTTCCGCATTGGCGGCCTTCGGCCGCGCTTCAAAAAATAACCCTGGGCTACGCCATTCCAACTCCGGGTGGTTGCCATAGCCGTGGCTACCGCCACGGTGATGTCCTTCCGCGTGCCACTCTTTTCTCACAGGGTAATGTGATTACAATAACCACATGAACATGACTTTAACTGCAAATATCTCGCAAACTACTAAAAATATTGGTTCAGCGGAGTTATATTCATGCTCCTGGGACCAAAGCGCGTCTCAACATTTTTGGTTGTGTATTAGCGCTCGGTACCCCACGTAAACGATTACCCATGTCTAGATTTAGAATCTGAAATGAGATTTTTTTCAACAGTTCAAAAGTTATTTCCAGTTAAAGTTCACAATTTTCTGTCATTTTCATGTGGTTGTTGTAATGGCACATTACGCTGAGCCAAAAAAGTAAAAAAGTGGGAAACGTGGCACGCGGAAGGACATCACCGTGGCGGTAGCCACGGCTATGGCACACACCCGGAGTTGGAATGGCGTAGCCCAGGGTTATTTTTTGAAGCGCGGCCGAAGGCCGCCAATGCGGAAAGGAGTTCTGCACATAAATACCATCGATCACGCCCCGAATTGAAGATCTGACCTAAGTCAAATTTTGCCTCAATGACATTAATTCGCATGTCCAAAGCGAACTAAAGTCAAAATATTAAACGAATTAAGGGCACTGACTTTAATTCGTTTTTGGTCATGCGTCTTAATGTCACTGACATTAATTCGCTTTTTGGGTGCGTAATTTGTTTGGAGGTTGAGCCCAATGTACTATTGATGCCGTGCAAACATTTAAAAATATGCAACGCTTGTGTTCTAATGCTTCATGCTAAGAGTATTTCTGAAGGACTAGAAAACTTTAACTGTCCGATTTGCCGTCAAAAGGTCGACAACACTATTCAGGTTTTCATGTAATTGTTACATTCACATATCTATGTACATATTAACTTCCTGTATTTTTCAAATTTCATTGTAACTGATTATGTTGTAAAAATATACCATTTCAAATTTTGATTTGGGATTTATTTCATTTTTTTTGGGACTTATTTCATTTGGGAGTTATTTCATTTTTTTGGGACTTATTTCATTTGGGAGTTATTTCATTTTTTTGGGGACTTGTGGTTTCATTGTGAAATAACTACCAAATATTGGGAGTTATTTCATTTCCTTCTTTGGGAGTTATTTCATTTATTAAAGTTGGGAATTATTTCATTTTTATTGGGACTTATTTCATTGGGAGTTATTTCATGGGAGTTATTTCATTTGGGAGTTATTTCACTGCACCAGAAAGTTGTTCTCGTCACACCGAATTGATCCCACGTCAGTCGGTCATGTACCGCAAGGGAGTACCAGAGAGTACCGGACTCATATCTGGAAACTGACGGATAGTCAAAAACACTTCCCGAAACTTGCGGGGCGTGTTTTTGTCACTAAAACAACAACAACATCTGTTAAACATCTTGAACTCCAACAACAACTCCAATCTTTTCTCGATTTGACATGGAATGACCCTTACCAATTCTCCTTTATATTGAACGTACAAGTGCTCTAGCGAAATTTCACTTGTTGTATTAGTAAAGCACTAACTAAAATGGTATAAATTCCTGAAAGCCCAAGAAGCTGGAATAAAGTGAAGAATGAGAAAACAAATAAAAATAAACAAAAAAAATTATAAGAAAAAAAAATCAAAAACAAGTCAGCTACAACTAAGTATTTGTTGTTGTGCCAAGCTCGCTTTGCCTGTAATAGATACACTTTTGGCAATGTCCTCGCCCTCTCCGCCAATTTCATCTGCCAGCGCGCGCGTCTTTACTCCTGAGCTTGCTGCACATTTCATTGCTTTTACTGCTGCTGCTGCTGCGCCAAATTCCTTACATATATTGTGTACTATCAATAGGTATATATATTTGTATGTGTGTATGTGTGTATACTCAACAAACAACTCCAAAATGAAAACCTGTTTCGTGTTCGACTGCTCGCCTGCAACAAAACGATAACGTCAATGTGCCACATTTTGGTGGAAGTATTCGCGTAAAACATTTAAATTCATTGTCGTCGCGTCATCGCGTAAACTTAACTTACCTAAGCAAGTTCCAGTGGCGTGTTTAGACTTGCTCCAAAACGCGTATTTACGTACTCCCCAAACGCGTGTGCTTATTCCCGAAGTGCGCGGCAAATTGTTGAACACCACACGCGCTCTTGCAACAACAATTCGCTCGTTTGCAGCGTCGCGTCGTTGCCGCCCTTTTTGCTTTCTCAATGCAGCGTCGCGCATTTGTGTTGTGTGAATTCGTATTACATTTCAATTCTACAATTCTATTCGATTCGTATTCGTGTATGTGTGTGTGTGTATTTGTGCTGGCCAATTTAAAGGCGCCACTACATCGTTACTACACACAAACAAATATAATTTCAAAGTGATTTTTGTTTTTTTTTTTTTGCAAAAAGATTAGGTGCTTCTCAGCCATTAAAAGTGGCACCACTGACAGCATCAACAACAATTGCAACCTGATTCCTGATTTTCAATAAGTGTGTGTGCATGTGTTTGTATATAATTTGTGTGCTTGTATTAGTAGTGTACGGGCGCATACATTTACAACGTTGACAAAAACAACTTTTTTTTGGTTAATAAAGACAAATGTTAATCAACTATGGCCACATTGGGCCTTTCAAAAGTATTCATTCTGGATAAATATTTCACCGAATTGCAGAAATTTTGGGAGACTGAAAAAAAATTACAAGGTGAGTGCGATGTATAAGAAATTAAATAAAAACTTTTTGATTCGGAATTTTGAAAATTAACGGATTTTAAGCAGGTTTTTAGTTTAGGTGTTACTGAATTGAGATACATATGTTTATCATATAACAACAACATGTAGAGAAATAAAAACAGTATACACCGCACAGGAGCGGATCCAAGGGGGGAGTTTCCGCGGCCATCCCCCCTTCGGTATCTTAAAAAGTCCATTTTTTCGAAAACGGTTGATAAAAGGTGCTCTCAAAATTTCATTACAAATTTTGGACCCCTCTCCCAAAATCCTGGATCCACCACTGACACAGCAGATGAGAAAAATATGTACTATATTTCAAAATAGACCTCCAAGAATGTCAATGAAACAACTATTCAATTCCATCTAGCAATTACTAATTTTTCCTTCGTTGATGTTACTGAAATTTATTATTGTATGATCGTCGGTTTCTTCCAAACTTACTTAGTAATATATAAAATTATTTTCAGCCAACTTTTCTGGCCACTACTGTTTGTAGGGTGAGTAAAATGTTTCCATGTGGTATATTGAATCCCAAACTTTAAACTGTACATCTAAAAGTTCATCGGTGAAAATTACATTCAAATCTATGCAACGGTTTTGGAGTGATGTGCGAACAAACAAACAGACAAAAAATTCAAAGCCATTGTTTTTTATTATTTTTTTCTTTATTTATCAAACACACATTGCACTGTTAAGGTTTTACTAATTTTTAAAAATATGCCCCTCCAACTTTTCTGGCCACCACTGTTTACAATGTACTAAAATGAATCCTAAGCTTTAAATTGTACATCTAACAATACATCGGTGAAAATTTCACTCAATTATATGCAGCGGTTTTGGAGTGATGTGCGAACAAACAAACACAAAAAAGCTTAAAATTGTTGCTTTAACTTTTGTTACTACCAATGGTAGGTTTGGTGGAAAATGATTGGTTAAAAATAGTGGCAATCATGCATTCATTCCTAAACAGACCACCCTGTTTTCATAAAAGTAAAAAAAAAATCTTTTAAATCACCAAATATCGTTGAGTCGCTTCGTTTCTTTACCAGCCAAACTTTTGCTTCGAACCCTGAAGAAGAAGAAACGCCTAGTAAGATCACGACCATCTTCAAGATACGATCCCTTGCCTTTATAATGAACATTAAAGGTTTACTTCAGTGGTGCCTAGGAACTTTGACCTCCTACTTGTCGAGAAGAGCTTACTGACTTTAGGTGTGCCTCAAACCACAAACCCCTTCTCTTTTGAAAAGCTCCTCATTTGAAACAACACTCTTAACAAAGACCTTTCGTAATATAGTGGCAATAATTTGAAAAAAAAATAATAATTTTTTAAAAATAAAAAAAACCAAAAAAACATATTTCTCCACACGCGCTAATTTTCAATAGCCGACGGGAAAGCCACAAAATTTAATCAGCAAAAATAATAAGCTAGTTTTACCAAAATTGCTTAAATCAACATAAAACGAAGCAATTAACTTCTTTTTTGTTTTAAGTCACATTCATGTGAACATTAGGGTGCTTCATTTTTAGGCTATCATTTTTTTTTGTCTTAGATGAAAATTTGTTCCTTTTGGTATAGAACGCCATGTGACTATTCCACGGTGACCCTCTTCAAAAGAAATTTCTCTAAAATACTGCATGTAACTTCTTAACTTCCTCCGATACCGACCATGACATAGAGTTCTGCTCCACGGCTCTCGCCCCCTCTTCATTCACCGGTCTAGCTCATGCTTCCTAACAAATTCACCAGCTTTACTTTCTTTAAATTTCATAAATTCATTGTTATAATGAATTCTAACTTGTTATTGCCTGGGGGCGTGGTACCGCCCACTTTAACAAAGATCTAGATAAAAAGTAAAGTCATGTCTTTATTAATACCAAACTCCTCTCAACTCAATTAGTTCAATAAGTGAAGCATTAGAATACTTACTAAGACTAAATTTTGATGTAGAGCTAAGAAAAATTATAGCCTAAAAATGGCACACCCTAATTTATGTAGAAAATCATTTAATATACTCATGAAAATCACATAGATATGATTTAACTCATTTTGAATGGTTAAAAATATTTTGCGGAGCTTTTAAGCGGTAGCGAGATTTATTTTATAGCAACAACATTCCCTAAACTCTGAACTCCTTTAGGAGAATATTCATAAATACCTACATACAAATGTACATATGTATGTATGTATGTACATTTGTAAGTAAATATGTTTGTTAGTGTATATGCTGATCAACATTTTCTTTTTCGTTGATTTTCTATACCTGCGAGGTGCTTGAAGCTGTAGCAAAGCTTGTATAAATGTTTAAGCTTCAGTATCTAAAGTCAGTGGTCGGCATAAAGAGAGACCTCAAGTTGAGAATGCATAAGTTTGTTATGAGAAAAATGAGTATGTGTTGGAAGGATTAAACACTGCAAATGCTTCAAAGAGTTTTTTAATTAGAAACGAAATGTGTAGCTCCAAGACTGGCTCTTCTGAAGACTACTTCACAATTTTAGTTATATTTCTCTCAAAATACTACTTTACTAGGCCTCGGCTCCTTTCTTTCTGAACTTCTAACTAGGAGTGAGATTTTTTAATAACATTCGAATAAACGAATACAAATATTCGCTACAAAAAGTTCGAATAGTATTATTCGAATAGTACTATTCGAATATTTGTATTAATAGATTTAGAAAACGATATTCACTGTTTTTTTTTTGGTTGTACAAATATTCGAATAGTACTATTCGAATGAACGAATAAATAATTCGAGTAAGTACTATTCGAATTTTTTATACCCGTCGAATAAAAATTGTATTTATTCAAATAATTTTTATTCGAATAGTCCCATGCCTACTTCTAACCGATTAATCATTAAATTCGACTACACTATCTAACTAGTCCCATTGACGTTGCGATTGGCTTAGTGTTGAAAATCCGAACATAGTTCGCTTACCAGGAATGTAAATGCCGACCATTGCTCTAAGTATGTGTAAAATTTTTGTTGTTGCTGTGTATATTATGTGATCGTTTGTTATATGCTTAGCTTTTTCTTAGTTTTCTTATTTTGAAGTTATTCTTCTAGCGCCAAAAAAACAATTTTCATAGCCAAAGTTGAAGTTTAGGTAGTTGTTTGTACGGGTTTCGATCTCGCTGGCTTTAAAGTATTACTTGTCTGAGTGTATGTATGTATGTTTATACAAAGAAATGTGCATGCAAGCATTCACCAAAGATACATAGATGTATATATGTATGTATGTACATACATATATCTGTAGATATGTATTCAAGCTATTTTTGACAAAACTGGTTCTCGAATATTTGGGACTTTTCTTTCAATTTTCTTGTGCTTTTACAACAAAGACCAACAAATACATACATATATACCAACGTAAGAGTACAGAAAAAGGGTACACTCGTCTAATTTTAAAACGGAAAATTCCAACAAAGAGCTGACTTAGAAAGCTCAACAGTAATTCACCTTTCGACTCGTCATAGACAACAGGAATACATAATTTATATCGATAATAAGTCGAAAGATCACTAATTTATTATAAATGGAACTGAGCTAAGTTTGCTCGCAAGGACTACTCTTTTGACCTCTTAAACTTTGATTTTAAAATAAATGAAGAAAAAACGAATAAATTAGAAAAAATTGTTTTTTTGGTCGAAAATTGCAAGAAATGTCAAAAACAATCAGATGCGATTTAATCTTTATTTTAAAAACGCTTTGTTTTAGTAAGAGGACTTGATACAAAAAAAAATAATAAAAAAATTCGAATGTGATTTTTTTAAATTTCGTTCGTCCTAATGCTCGACAAAAAAAAAAAATAAATAATAAATTTTTACTTAACAGTATAGTAGAACTTGTACTTTATAGAAAAGAGTTCATTGCATTTTAAAATGGTTTTGAATAAATACAGAAAAAAAAGAAAATTAAAAAAAAAAATTTGGTTCAAAATTTGTAGGTATTTGACAAAAAAAAATGTTTAACTCAAGTAGTAGAATTTCTACTTATTAAAAAATGTACAGAAGATTTTGAAGTGGTCCTTTAAAATAAAAAAAAAACAAAAATTAAAAAAATTATGTTTTTTTTAATGTTAGATAAAATTGGCAAAAAATAAAATTTTGAAATAGAATATGTACCTTATAAAAAAATTTAATTGAAAAAACTAAAAAAATAATTTTTATTGGTCAAAACTGTTAAAATTTGTGCTCGAAAAAAAAAAAACAAATTAAGGAAAAATGTTTACTTAACAGTATAGTTCTGTTCGGTCGAAAATGGTAAAAAGCTTCTAAAATTTTTTAATATGATTTTTTTTACATCCCAAAGACAAAATTGACAAAAAATTAAGTTTAAAAAATATTGTTGCTCAGTGGAATTTGTAAAAAAAAATTTTTACTCAGTAGAGTTTGAACTTATAAAAAAATGTACAGAGCATTTTGAAAAGGCCCGTCAAAATCTAAAAAAAAATTTTAGTTTCAAATAACATTTTTATACCTTTCATGAACATGAAATGGTATTATAACTTTGGTCCGATGTTTGTAAGTATGAGAAGAAGAAGAGATAGCCCCCCATTAAGTATACCGAAATGGTCAGGGCGACGAGCTGAGTTGATTTAGCCATGTCCGTCTGTCCGTCTGTCCGTCCGTCTGTCCGTCTGTCTGTTTGAACGCAAACTAGTCCCTCAATTTTAGAGATATCTCGATGAAATTTGGTATGGAGCCGCCATTTTGTATTATATTAATCATTTGTCGGAACCAGTAAGATCAGACCAATACAACGCATAGCTCCCATACAATCGATTGTTCCGATAAATGGGTTTTGGTCTATAACTCTTGCAATCAAAAAGCTAGGAGAGCGAAATTTTGCAGGTTTAGTACATATTATACTTGTAACCTGTGTAGTGAAAATCACCCAGATCGGACCAACAAAACATATAGCTCCCATATAATCGATAGTTTCGATAAATGGGTTTTGGGCTATAACTTTTGCAGTTAAGAAGCTAGGAACGTAAAATTTTGCAAAATTGGTACTTATTATAAATGTGATGTGTGTAATGAAAATCATACAGATCGGAGTAAAATAACATATAGCTTCCATATAACCGATTGCTCCGATAAATGAGGTTTGGCCATGTAGGACACTTAAAAAAGATATGCGTATTCATGAAAGGTATAAAGCCTTCGGCACAGCCGAAGACAGCCCTTTCCTTACTTGTTTAACATTTTGTTTGGTCAAAAACTACAAAAAGCGTACAAAAATCTTCGAATGTGAATTTTTTTAACTTTAATGTTAAAATTGACAAATTTAATTTATGAGAAATTTCAACTCATTAGAATTTGTATTTTATAAAAAAAATTAGAAACTTTTAAAGGTGTCTATTTTATTTTTAAATAGATAAAAAAAAATTATTATAAAAAATAAAAAATTTTAAATAAAATTTATCTATTAAATAAACAAAATTGCCAAATGTGATTTAAAAAAAAACATGTTTACTATAATGCAAAAACGCGTGTTAAGTATACCAATAAGTCAATTTAGTTGTTTTGTTTTAGAGGCATGTAAATTTTAAAGTACTAAAAATGAGCGCAAGGCCACGAAAAATAACTTTTATGAATTTTTTTTAAATTTATTTTTATTTCTTTATTTTTATTTTTATTTTTATTTCACTTTTTTTTATTTTTTTAAATAAACAGGAAAAATTGATATACAACTTCCATTGCTTTTCCATCCAATTTTTAGGTTCCATGAACCCTTTTAGAGTTATTGAGCCTTTAAAGCTAAGTTTGCATGGGAGGTGCCACGCCACTTTTCCCAAAATCCAATTTGTTTCCCCGTGATTTTGGCTTTGATATCGAATATCTCCATACTAATATATGTACATACATAGCTGGAGCGGGGTGAAATTGGCAGCTTTAAAAAAAGTGTGTAAAACCTACAGCTGAAATTTCAATTTTTTCGAATTATAGGCCAAGAATAATATATGACTGCTTCGGAACCGCAAATATAGTTAACAATACATATGTAAATATATATATTTATGCATATTTGAAAATTAAACAACTTTGACCGCAAGCTAATAACAAAACAAAAAAATTTATTACTAATTAAAGCAAACAAACCAAACATGATAATATTACCATGGAACCAATACATACATACATACATACATAATACAAAAACATTAACCCACTGTAACTGGCAATTCTCATTTGAGGTAAGCAGCGCCAACTTAAAAACTTGCTGAGAGCGAAAACAAAGCCAACAACACAAAATTGTATCGAAACAAGTTTTTAGTCTCACACTGACAAAACAACACTCACACTGCCAGTAACTCAACAATCGTCGGATTTTCCCAATTCTTTCTATGCTCTCCTCATCAGCTGATATGGCCACCAATTTAATATTCTTTTATTATTTTTTAATTGTTTGTATTGTTTTTTTTTTAATTGTTTAATTCATCACGCTAAATTGGAAAGTTTCAAACAAACTTTAAAAGGTTCAATGCATGCCGGTAGTGTGTCCGATTAGTCTAAGCAAAGATGGTTGTAGGGATAGTTTAAGTATTTTAGTATGTTGTTTAGCTCATTATTATCTTCTCTACATAGAAATCTTGTGAGCGTGGCAACCACTTGGTAGAATATAGTATAAGGAGGAAGGAAGAAGTGGGAGTGTAGAAAGCAACGTTAGGTAGGTAGATAGGTTGCAGTGGCTGCTAGTAAGGGAGCTAGCGCACATAGGCCCCAGAGGTCCCGTTGTGATACCACATGGATCTTACACGACCCCCTACTCGAACCATTTTGTGGATTTTGGGAAGCGCAGAATGTCCTTAGACTTAATTGTGGCTAATTCTCCGAGATGCTGGAGAAAGCCCGACCCCAGATATTTTAACCTTCTACCCCACAGCGAAGGGCATTCACATAGGAGATGCCTCACAGTTTCGGGCTCCTCCTCATCTCTACAGGTTCGGCAGAAGTCATTAAATACCCAACCTTTCTGCATGACGACCTAGACCTACATATATGCCCCGTTAGGAGTCACATAAGTAGAGAGAGCTCTTCTCTTCTCAGTTTAAGTACTACCGACCTACTCGCACTGATCTCCGGCCATATCAACTTAACATGACAGCAGGTACCGATCTTATCCTACCTGTCACTTGCATCTTGGAGGAATTTTTGCCTCGTTGAGAACTTACTAGTAGCGAGCGGCATGCCTAAACCCTTCCATGACTGTGAAAGCGGGGCGGATGTGCCCCCTCTAGCCAGCTCGTCTGCCATCTCATTTCCCGGTATGCCCCTGTGTCCCGGCACCCATACCAGGTGAATCGAGAGTTGCTCAGCCATCTCGTTGAGAGATTTGCGGCAGTCCTCCACAATCCTGGAATTGTATGTACTTGCCCCCAGCGCCTTGAGAGCTGCTTGACTATCAGAGAAGATGGAGGAAGAGGAATTTTTCTCCAGCCCCATCCACCAGACTAGCACCCCATACAAAAGAATCGGTCTAACCACAGTGGTATAGAGCCAGAGTGTAACTTTATGAGTCAATCCCCACTTTTGCCCTACGGCACCCCTACAGGAGTATAAGGCCACCAATGCCTTTCTAGCACGCTACTGGATGTTTTCTTTCCAAGAAAGCTTTTTAGTGTGTTTGTGACATTTTTTACTTCAAACTTGAGTTTGGCTTTTTTCGCGTTTGTGAATAAAATAGCTGACACAGGGTGATTTTGTAAAACGCCAAAAAATCTTCATACCACCAACGAACTTAATTTGTTTCCCGTGTTTAATTTTCATTTTAGTTAAAATCTTCATTTAATATGACCAACATTTTAAATGTCTTTTTAGGTTATATAAAAATTTAATTTAAAACACGTGTTAAACAACGATTATGATAATGGGCCTAAGATTTTTTACTTTAATTCTGAAAATGAGCCTTTCCTTTTCAGCTGAGCTCGATTTTGTATAAAATATGGCATCACCCCTAGATTTATACTGGAACGATTTTCCGTCATCTCTTGAGAATTTTTTTTTTTTTTTTTGTGAAAATTTTTGTTACCAAAAACAAAAAAATTGACAAGGGACGACAGAATTCACCCTGCAGGAAAAACAGAAAATCAAAATAACTCAGCATCACCCCTCCTATTTGGCTTAAAATCGGTACATATGTATTTGCTATAAAATTGTTGGACACAAAATGGATGTTTTTGTTTTTTTTTTTGGTTTTTTCTCGGATATTTGATCTGTTAATGTTTGAACTTTTTCCGTCCCTCTGTCTATTTGAACGCAAACTAGTCCTTCAGTTTTGGAGATATCTCGATGGAATTTGTTATGGAGGAGCCATTCTGTATTATATTAATCATTTGTCGGAATCAGCAAGATCGGACCAATGTAAAGCATAGTCAGTACAATCGATTGTTCCGATAAATGGGTTTTGGACTTTAAATCTTGCAGTTAATAAGCTATGAACGTGAAATTTTGCAGATTTGATACTTGTTATATATGTAAAGTTTGTAGTGAAAATCAGTCAGATCGGACCTACATAACATATGTATACATACATATGTAGCTCCCATACTAGATATCGATAGTTTCGATAAATGCGTTAACTTCGGCTAACCAAAAATGTTTTTCAAGTTATAAAAGTTAACTATTTACTTTAATTCAATTTGTCTGATTTAATTGAAATATAAATTTAGTTTATATAAAAAAATAAAATCTTGCATTTTTCTCCTTTCCAGACGCATCCTCCTCCAATGAAGCTGTGCACTTGCAGCAACGCCTCAAAAGTCTTAGCACCGAGTTAGTCACGCTGCGCAATCGTTTGCATGTTGGTCAGGGACAAAATAACAACAACAATAATAACAATAGCAATAACAATAACAATAATATTAATAATAATGTAACAACAACAACAGTGGTGGGAAATGCACAGCAGCAGCACCAACATCAACAACAACAACAACAACAACAACATGGTGTCAACACAGCTGCCTTAACTGGCCTTAATTTGAATGCGTCCACACCGAATTTACACAATGCAACACAATTGCATCACAACAACAACAATAATACAACAAATTGCATTAATAACACATTGCAACAGCATCAACAACAACAACAACAGTCAATACATTTATCGCACTCAACATTAATTCCCACACTCGGCAATAATTGCAATAGCAACAACAACAACACCCTACACAAATCAACTAGCAATAGCAATAGTAATAACTGCAACAACAACCATAACAACAACAATGCTTCCTTGACGTCATGCAATAATACAAGCAACAACAACAACAGCAACACATTCCAACATATCAACAATAATAACACGAAGGTGAGTAATCGTTGCCGTTGACACGAGCATTCATTCTCTTTGAGCATACAGTCATGGACAAAGATATAGCACACATGCAAAAAGTTATATTTTTGTAATACAATTTGCAGTCTTACCGAGATATGTTTGAACGTGCTTTAATAATAGCGAGACATGTTTGAACGTGTTTTAATAATAGCGAGACATGTTTGAACGTGTTTTAATAATAGCGAGACAAGTTTGAACGTGTTTTAAAAATAGCGAGACATGTTTGAACGTGTTTTAATAATAGCGAGACATGTTTAAACGTGTTTTATTAATAGCGAGACATGTTTGAACGTCTTTTGATAATAGCGAAACATGTTTGAACGTGTTTTAATAATAGCGAGACATGTTTGAACGTGTTTTAATAATAGCGAGACATGTTTGAATGTGTTTTAATAATAGCGATACATGTTTGAACGTGTTTTAATGAAAGCGAGTTTTCTTTTTTAACAAACTGCATACACGTCCTCACTTTTGCAATAGTTTTCTCCATACTCAGAGGTTCTTAGGCGAACATTCTATAAAACAGAATAATCCAACATTTCCCACTATATACATACATATGAGCAGTGGTGGGCACCACTACAAACAAATATCAGCACAACTTGCGCAGGTATGCGTGCGCTTACGAAAGGACGGTGGGACAAACCGCAATTTTGATAGCTGTAATTTTTTGTCATGTTGATGTTTTATATGCTTTTGGTTTTATTTTTTTTGTATTTTTTAAACAAAAACATGCTCTTCTTTATTCAAAATCAACTTTTAATTTTTTTTTAATAATAAAATTCTGTGTTTATTTAAAAATAAAAGAAAAAATGTCGCTTTAAATTAGACTCTTTTATAAGATTTAACGACCTAGAACAAATCAAACATTGTGGCTCTCCAGCGCTATTTAAAATAAATAAATACTGAATTTCCCACCCAATCTGAAACTTCATACAATTTTGTATAAATGAACAACAATGTTTATCCACTGCCCACAAACCTGTTTCTTTGACCCATGAAAGCAAACAGAGCGAACTTCTTGCTCATATTATGCTCTCCGCTTTTGTGTACGTACACACGATTGTACTCTCTTGGCTCCATAGAGCCGCTCTGCCCATCGTTGCATATGAGCCAAGCTCCCGTTCTATTAACTTCTTGGAATACCATTCGTGACGTTTTTCGTAAAAGAAGATGTGATGGCCTTTTAAGTATTTGATAGAAAGCACGTCCGAAGATGTATGGCCCTACTAATGCCAAATAATACTCGTAGAAGTGGAGTGAATTGAGCCCAATGGCTGCTCTGGGTAGATCATGTTATGCGAAGAGAAGAGGACACTACTGTCCACCACGCATTCTACCTACGCACTCTACCGACGCCAAGAGCAACAGGCTCTATTTCCGGAAAAGAGGTAGTGGCCAGAAAGGAGCAGGTGTGAAGTTTTTGTGCAAATGTCCAGCTCTTACACATATGTATAAAGGATGTTAGGTTAGTTTAAGGTGGTTGCCGATGGAAACCCAATTAGGACAAATGGCCCATTGTAATACCACTGAATAAGTTGAACCGTCCTGCCCGCTTAGTAAAGCACAGAATGTCTTAGATTTCGGCAGAGCCTAAATCCACTAAACCGATGAATAAGTACCTGTGTAGGCACTCTAAACGAGTCCTAGCCAGTGCGTGGCAGCTGTAGAAGAAGTGTTTAACACTTTCTATTTCCTCCACGCCCCTATAACTACGACACAAGTCGTTTTAGGGATCCTCATATGGTCAAAATGTATTCAAATTAGACAATGTCCCGTGAGGTTTGTGGTTGAGTGTAGACTCGATTGGTTTCCTATAGATGTGGGCCAACGTTTGACTTGACACCTGCGAGGTGGTGGTCTTCAGTGTTCATTTAGAGTTTAATTTTTCTTCGAATTCCCGTAGAAGCCAGAGTTTAGTCGTGTCAAGTCGTCAAAGACTATCGTCTCTGGACAAAAAGATGAATGTTTCTGATTCTGTCTTTGATTAGTAAATGTTTGCCAAACAGTGCCAAGAAAAACTGCGGAGGTCAAAAGAAAGAAACCATACGACCCCGTCCGAGGCTGCCGAGAAGGAATTGCTGAACATGAGCTGGGCAGATTACTAGGCTAGGGAGATCGGAGTATATTCCGACTAAGTCGATCATGAAGCTTTTTCATAGATCCGACAATTTTCCATATTTCCTACTCGTTCGTTTCCAGTGAAAGTGAGTTTCTTAATTTTCAACTTAACTTTCCCCTTTCCCCGAAATAGTTGCTAAGATCTGAGGTTGACCGTATCTGACAGCTATATGTAGCGCTGCTTGTCGTCGAAAGTTACAAAATCCTTTCCCTATTTCCTATACTTGACCATGTCCATAACCTAAAAAAAATCGAAAAAATATTTGTTTTGCTCGAGATGTGCTATTTCGGTGCCCATGACTGTCTCTACTTCAAATAATTGCACACATTAATTTAATTTCTATTTCATTCTTTCGCATTAGACACATTTACACACCTACAGCAGTCATACATTGCCGCACAACGCAACAACAACGATTTCCGCTACCAACGCTTCCACATTACCAACAGTCGGTGGTGGCGGCGGCAGCGGTAGTGCTGGCATAATTTCCACACGCAATACTTCCATACCACACCCATTGCCGACGTCCATACAACAACAACAGCAACAGCAGCAGCAACAACAACATCAACACCATTCACAGCTGGGACAACACCAACACCAACAACAACAACAAACACATACGTCAAACACGCTTCCAATGCGCTCCACTGGCGTTGGCTCTCATGTCCATCACCTAAGCCATATCTCACCAACTTTCGTACCCATCGCACAGAAGCAATTGAGTTCCAGTCATGGCGGTGGTTTCAGCAACACCGTCGCACCCTTCGGTCATAACAGTACAAATGTCGAAGCGCGCAATACGAACTTTGTTCCTAGGGGCAATCAAAATGGCGGCGGCGTTCATAATGCGCATAACAATCACAACAACAATGACATTGTTACATTCAAACAACCGCGTGATATCGAAGATTTGATACATTTACCCGGTCCACTAACCGAAGATGCAGTGATGCGTACGCTGCAAGCGCGTTTCACCGACAATTGCTATTTCGTAAGTGCAACATAACCTTACTTTTGCACTAACCTCAAACTGTTTTCTTTTTAAATTTTTTTTAGACTAATGTTGGCCCGATTTTACTCTCCATCAATCCTTATCGTGATGTTGGCAATCCATTGACTCTATCCTCCACACGTTCACTACCATTGGCACCACAACTCCATCGCATCGTACAAGAGGCCGTACGTCAACAAACCGAAACGGGTTATCCACAAGCTATTATACTCTCGGGCACTTCGGGTGCGGGTAAAACTCATTGCTCCATGTTGTTGTTGCGTCAATTATTTGCTATCGCTGGCGGTGGCCCAGAGACGGATGCTTTCAAACATTTAGCTGCAGCTTTTACGGTGCTACGTTCATTGGGTTCGGCAAAGACGACCACAAATTCGGAATCCAGTCGCATTGGTCAATTCATTGAGGTGCAAGTCACAGATGGCGCTCTCTATCGCACTAAGATTCATTGTTACTTTTTGGATCAAACGCGCGTCATACGTCCACTGCCGAAGGAGAAGAATTATCATATCTTCTATCAAATGCTTGCTGGTCTGAGTCGAGATGAACGTATTAAGCTGAATTTGGAAGGTTATTCGCCTGCGAATTTACGTTATTTACAAAGTGGTGACATTGCTCAGAATGAACAAGAGGATGCGTCACGTTTTCAGGCATGGAAGACATGTTTGGGTATCTTGGGTATACCGTTTTTGGATGTGGTACGCGTGTTGGCTGCTGTTTTGCTATTGGGGAATGTGCAATTCATTGATGGGCAGGTGAGTTTCAATGGAGTGATAATTATTTGTCTTAGGTTGAAGATGGTTCTCATCTAATTGAGTGCTTGGGAAAGACATTGAGGTTAGGAATCAAAGTTTTGTGAGATAATTTCAAGCAAACAGGTCTTAGGTTAACCGCCCTAAACTCTCGCTCCTAAAACGTCGGAAGCTACATATTTGTGAGACTCATATAACCCGAAATCTATCTTATGCCAGGTACGAAGACTTTAGAGATCTTTCTGCAATTCGCCTCTATCCAACCATTAGAAAGGTGCTCACAAACTTCATGAGACCGCCTTTCCCACCACGCTTTGAACGTTTTTAAGACACAGATAAAAAGTGGTCGAACACACTACCAACCACAGGACCGTCCTTGTAGTTCTTAAAAATTCTACCTCCATACGAATTGGTCGGTCTCTTACCTATTTCTTGGAAGATTTATTATCTCATATTTTATCAAGCACATCGAGTTATAAATATGATTGTTTAGCATACATATATCGTTCCCTGGTCCACTTCCCGGAAGATAAATCATCCCATACTTTGACTTAAGCATAACGTTTAGAATCTGTCGAACCTGGGTCCACTTTCCGGGAGAAAAATTATTCTATATTTTAATGGCAGCATAAAGCTACCTACGAGTCTATATAAATTTTTAATGAAATGAAAACATTTATACGGTAGTTCAGAATAGGGCCGTTCCGTGTCCAATTCCCTAAAAAAAACGTGACAGGAACATTCTACAGGCTCCTACTAATCTTTCTTGAAAATTTGAAGAAAATTAGCCGAGTAGTTTTGGAGTCCATAAACCACATACATACACACTTCCAATTTTAATTTAGCAAGAAAAAATATTTTCCCAAACGTATGTACCACCCTGCTCTGTGCCATAACTACAACATAAGGTTTGTGTCTGTACTGCAAGAAGAAGAAAGCTTAGCTAAGCACAAAACAGCATTTCGACACAATATGTTGATACCCGTCAACAGCACAGCGGTAGCAGGTCGCCTATGCAATTCTATCGACGCGAGTTCGAATCTTTGTGTAGGCTAACTAATTTTTCGTGATGATGTTTTTATTTGGGTAATTTACGCCTGAATACGATTTTGTATCGTGTATGTTGCGAAATTCAATGACTGAGCGAAAATTTTATTTTTAAAAGTTTTTCGATAGCATCATTGGAATTTTACAATAAAATTGTTTTACCTTATTTAAAATCAATTTTCCAATACAATCAAAATATTTTACCCTATCTTATTTGAGTTAATTTGGATTTAATTTTTTGAAACAATAAATTTATTTTACCTTATTTAAAATCAATTTTTCGATACAATCAAATTTTATCCTATCTTTTTTGATTTGATACGTTTATCTTATTTCACCTTATTTAAAATCAATTTTTCGATACAATCAAAATATTTTACCCTATCTTATTTAAGTTAATTTGGATTCAATTTTTTGATACAATAAAACTATTTTACCTTATTTAAATCAGTTTTTCGATACAGCCATAGTATTTTATATTATTTAAATTGAAGTTTTCGATACGATAGCCTTTCTTCACATCATTTAAATGCAATTTTTGGATACACTCTTAGCATTTTACTTTATTTTAAATGAATTTTCGATACGATTTTTTTATTTGACTTTATTTAATTTAATTTTTTCGATACAATCAAAGTACTTTAACTTATTTATATTGTAATTTTCGATACGATTATCTCATTTAACTTTATTTAAATTAAATTTTTTTATACAGTCGAAGCACTTTACCTTATTCAAATCAAATTTCGATACGATTATTTAATTTCACTTTATTTAAACAAATTTTTTCGATACAGTCATTGCATTTTACCTTATTTAAAATCAAGTTTTCGATACAATAAAATTATTGTACCTTATTTAAATTGAATTTTTAAATTTTTTTCATTTCTAAATTTTGTATTCCCTTTTTCCAGAGTCTCGAAGTGGACGTTAAAGGTGAAGCCGAGTTAAACTCTGTAGCCAGTCTTTTGGGCGTACCACCCGCCGCGCTCTTTCGTGGTCTAACCACGCGCACGCACAATGCACGCGGTCAATTGGTGAAATCTGTGTGCGATGCCAACATGTCGAATATGACGCGCGATTGTCTCGCCAAAGCTTTATACTGTCGCACAGTAGCGACAATTGTACGACGCGCCAATAGTCTTAAACGTTTGGGTTCCACTTTGGGTACGCTTAGCTCTGATTCGAATGAGTCTGTGCATAATCAAGCCGATGTCGCTTCGCAGCATGCTTCCACAATTGGTGGTAATTCGGGTTCAAAATCGATGGCTGCCTTGAATAATGCGGTGCGTCATGCAACCGATGGTTTTATAGGCATATTGGATATGTTTGGGTTTGAGGAGCCCTCACATGCGCAACTCGAACATTTGTGCATCAATTTGTGTGCCGAAACTATGCAACATTTCTATAATACGCACATCTTCAAGTCTTCGGTGGAATCATGTCGTGATGAGGGTATTGTGTGCGACACTGAGGTGGACTATGTGGATAATGTGCCTTGCATTGATTTGATATCGTCGTTGCGTACGGGTTTGCTAAGCATGTTGGATGCTGAGTGTTCGATGCGTGGCACTGCCGAGAGTTATGTAGCCAAGGTTAAGGTACAACATCGCAACTCAACACGTTTGGAGACCAAACATTCTGGCGAACCCTACGATCCGCGCATGTTTATGATACGCCATTTTGCTGGACGTGTGGAATATGATACAACCGATTTTTTGGATACAAATCGTGATGTGGTGCGCGATGATTTGGTTGCCGTCTTCTACAAGCATACCTGCAATTTTGGTTTTGCCACACATCTCTTCGGGTCCGAATTGAAAGCGTTGTATGCTTTACAAAATGTGCCGCGCGGTTTGAGTTTTCGCATTTCACCTACATCGCATACAGATCTCTTGAATGGTGATGAACCCGTCTCTACGCTCACGCAAGACTTTCACACGCGTCTCGATAATTTGTTACGCACTTTGGTCCATGCACGTCCACACTTTGTGCGTTGCATACGCAGTAATGCCAATGAGTCGGCTGGTTGTTTTGAACGTAAGATGGTCGTGCGTCAGATACGTTCGCTACAAGTACTCGAGACGGTTAATTTGATGGCATCTGGTTTTCCGCATCGCATGCGTTTCAAGCAATTCAATGCGCGTTATGTCGCCATGTTGGCCCCCTTTCGGTTGCAACGTCGCAACGAGGATAAGGCCATGGAGGATTGTAATCTCATATTGGAGTATGCAATGGAGAATCCACCGGTGTTGGATGGTTCGGTGACATTGGCTTGGGCACCTGGGAAGCGTCATGTATTCTTATCTGAAGGTATGCGTCAACATTTGGAACATTTACGCTCGGAGATACGCACCAAGAGCGCTACATTGGTGCAGGCCACGTGGCGTGGTTGGCATTGGCGCAAGAAAATGGGTGGCGTGAAACGTACGCGTGGTGTTGTTGGTGCGCCTACTACGAATAGTATTATGTCTTTGTTGCCTACAACTGCAACAACAACAACCAGCGCATCGAAGCTGTCTAAATTGTTGCCCAGCAGTGGCGCAAATTCGCGTAAGTGCTCGCTCATGCATAACGGTATATTAATTGAATTTGTTTTTTTATTCCTTTTCTTCTTCTTCTTTTGCATGCTTTCAATTTACAGTTCCTCGTTTAACCGCAAAATCTTCAAATCTGATGGGCACAGTGACACGTCCACGTCCACAACCAATTGCCGGCACACCACCACCTGATCCAAATGAGAAATGCGACACAAAGATAATCCAACAAACTTGCAGTCTTTTTGGTTTAGATTTGGTGAGTATGTCACGAACTTTAAAGTGTAGATTTCTTTCTCATGCTCGCGCTTTATCTTCTCCTCAAAGTTTTTTTCTCACAATATGCCTTTTCAGTCCAAAGTAGCTATTTTTTGCAAAAGTCGATCTCCTACAGCCCATCTCTAGTTTATCAAACCCTAGCATGTCTCTGCTGGAGCTTAGAGATAGTATTTCTTCGATATAACTCCTCGGAGACTGGGACCTCCAATTTTTGGTATCCTTTCCTTTTTTCTTCTCCAATTAAATCAAAAATAATCAAAATAAATCAGGACTCTTAACGATTAATAAAAAAATCAAAAAAATAAAAAATTATAATTTGATTTTTTTTTTTTGATTATTTTTGATTTGTTTTTTTTTTTTTAATTTTTTTTTAATTTAGATTATCTTTGATAAAAAAAATTTTTTCCTTTTTGATTTATTTTCTTTTTTTTTCATAATTTTTGATTTTGCTGATGTTTTTTGTTTTGTTTTTTGATTAGTTTTAATTTTTTTAAATTTTTGTACTTTTGGATTTATTTTTTTTGTTTCTTTTGGTTTATTTTAGTTTTTCTTGGATTATTTTTGATTAATTAAAAAATAATCAAAGAAAAAAGGAAATGAATCAAAATGATTATTTTTTTATTATTATTTTTGATTTAGTGCTTGTTTTAATTCTTTTTAAGATTTATTTAATTTAAATTTTTTTTTTTGAATATCTTGGTTTTTTTTTTTAATTAAAAATCTTTTTTTTTTAATAACCGTAAAAAATCATGATTCCTTTGATATTGTTTAATTGTACTGAATAATTGGCTTTTCTTAAAAAGAATTAAAACAAGCACTAAATCAAAAATAATTTAAAAAAAAATCATTTTGATTCATTTCTTTTGTTTTTTGATTATATTTGATTTGTTCATGATTTATTAAAGTTTTGATTATTTTTGTTAAACATTTTTGATTATTTTTGATTAAATAAATTTTTTATGATTATTTTTTAGTATCTTTGATTTTGTTTAATTACTTTTTGATTTAGTTTTTTTTTATTATTATTATTTTGATTTTAAAAAAAAAATTTTAGAAGTTATTTTTTATTTTTTTTTTTGTTTTTTTTTTTAATTATTTCTAAATTTTTGGCTTTTTCTATTTTTTTGAATAATTGTAAAAAATCATAATTTTTTTTATTTTGTTTAATTGTAATCTATTTCTAAATGACTTTTAAAACAATCATTAACAATTTAAAAATCCGTCTAATCAATTGATTACTAATTACTAATCAACTTTAATAGGTCTGGGTGCTATCAGCTAGCTCACTAAATTGCCATTCTTATCTTAATTTTTTTGTGTAGACAGCCATTTCACATCTCATTGAGCTCAATTAGTATCAAAGAGTTTAGCTGGCCTCATTCCCTAGCCCCGATATCTTCCTTCATGCTCGAACACACGTCTTGCTCGCTTTTTATTCCTTGAACTCGTCTACATTAATATTCTTCAGTAATCCCAACCAGTTTCTCTTGTTCATCTATAAATAAAAACTCATTTCTTCACTTCTTAATATTAATTTGCTACATTTCTGTCGCTGCTCTGTCGCTTACTAACCAATCTTCACGCTAATCGCCTGTCCAATAAACTAAACACTAGCTCATAACTACTTTCATCACAGCACACGTCCTACACAAGCGCTCATCCATTCATTCACTGATTCCCATTATACTCGTTTGAGCCGTAATAAATTTATTGTCCTCAATAACGGACACACACACACACACACATTGCCATTCATTGTTTGTCAAATGCCTTTCAATTGATTTCTTTTTCTTATCTTTCACGTCGCCTTTGTGCGTTATGCTTCTCACAAATGCTGATGACCGTTGTTGATGTCCACCAACAAAACCACTCGACGTAAATGTTCTACAAACTACTTGGATTTTCATATGTCAAACTCACTCACACCCACATACATACACACACACACATACAGGAACGTCCACCACCAGTGCCACAATCACGCGCCTACACCATAGCTGGCAGTTTGAAGCTTAGTTATCCGCAGAGTCGCATCATGAAAATGAATTTCCCAGAGGATCCATCCATAGTTAATCCGGCCGAACAAATGCAACAACAATTGAAGAAAGGCGAAGCTGTTAACGTTGTAGGCGCTTCGACATGTCGTGGACATTTGATTGTCGAACATAAAGGTCAGAGTTACCACGTACCATTTCAGTATATGGAGTTGTTGCGTCCAAGTAGTGTTGCTGTTGGTGTTGGCGGTGTGAACAATAATTCCAATAACGCTACTACAAGTGTCAACAACAACAACAACAACAACAACAATGGCAGCAACAACATACTAGCTAATAAGAATAACAGCAATAGTACAGGCAATTTGGCTAACAATTGCAACAACAATGGAAATAATGTTTGCACTGCCAACAACAACACATCGACTGCTGTCAACATTTGAGTTGACGTTTTAAAGCGCGTAGAAAAAAAGCACCGTTAGCATAATTGATGCATGCGACAGGTGACGCTTGTGCAACCGCAATAACAAATCACAGCCACTTCCGTTGCATGGGAATTCCGTTGTTGGTGTGACGGCACGCATTTCCGTATAAAAATAAGGCGATAATAAAATTGAAAACCTTTTTTCATAAAGACTGTAAATATTTTAATTACATACATACATACATAAATACAAACAAATTTGTGCATTTAAATAAATTTGTGCATGAATAAATTTTAAAATTTAAATTAAATTTGAAATGAAATAAAGTAAAATACTAGATATTAAATAACTTTAGTATAGCCTTAGCTTACGTAATAAAATAAGGAACAACATAACTTAACACAAGAAAACGCAGCAAAACACTACAAAACTCTATATAATTTAATATAACACAATAAATCATAACTTAACATATCATAACATAACATAACATAATATAACATAACATAACATAACATAATATAATATAACATAATATAACATAACATAATATAACATAACATAACATAATATAGCATAACAAAATATGGCATAACAAAATATAACATTACATAACATAACATAATATAACATAACATAATATAGCATAGCATAACATAACATAGCATATTATAATATAACATAGCATAACATAACATAACATAACATAGCATAACATAACATAACATAACATAACATAACATAAAATAACATAACATAACATGACAAAAATGTTTAGCATAACAAAAAAAATCTATAATATAACATGGGATAGTCTAACATAGTATTGTCAATGAAACATAAAATAAGGTATCTTTATAAATATATAAACTAAATTAAATACTGAACATACTTCAAACAACCTAAACACGTATTATGTAGCATAACATGACACAATATAATACTTGACATGAATTAGCACAAAAAAAATTCCAACATATAACATAACATGACCATAAAACTAAGTAAATAAAACAAAAAAAAATTAAACTGAATTAAATGAAATAAAATAAAATAAAATAAAATAAAATAAAATAAAATGAAATAAAATAAAATGAAATGAAATAAAATAAAATAAAATAAATAAATAAATTTAAACGAACAAAATTCTAAAACTCTAAAGAAATTTGCTGCTTATTTTTTGACATTCTAAACATCCCAACTGTATTAAAAAAAAACTTAGTTATTTAAGTATATATGTAGATGAATATTTTTAATATTTCAAATATTTTATTGAGAATTTAAATCAATCATTAATGTGCCAATCATCAATCTCAATAAGATCTGCAAATCTATAAGCAAAATGACAACTAAGCTAATATTAGCTTATAGCTTAATCATTATGTTTGTTGATTAATTTTTTTTAGTTTATCTTTTTTTGTTTGTTTTGTGCAAAACCAACACATGTATACTAGGGATGCTAATTTTTTTTTTAAATTTTTTGGACGCAGTATGCTTAGGTTATCGTATAGCAATTTCGGGATTTTGGTATGAGTACCAAAACTCTTTACTTTAAATAAATTTTGGTTTGAGAAATTCTTCTACAAGGTAACTAAAAATAGCTCTAAATGAAATGAAGAAGTTTAAGGGTGAAAACTGAATATTATATACCCAGCTGTATACCGCATCAAATAAAGAAAATACATATTCTCTGAAAATGTTATTTCTGCCGTAAGATACGCGTCTTTCTAAAGTGAATTAATCTACTTAAATGGATTTACGGTTTTAAGAATTGAAAATGTTAATTAAAGACAAAATTAAAAAATCCCGAAATTATACGCCACCTATTTTGCAATTTCAGCGCAATCCCAAATCTATATATTTCGGTATTGACATCGCTAATCTAATAAACATAAACATGTGTTTTAATTGTTTACTTTTAGTTGTAAAAAAATCTTTAATATTTTATAAGAAGAAAGAATACCCAGTTTTATCATGCAATGCATTTTATATTTTACTAGAAAAAAAAAAAACGTAAAAAGAAATGATTACAATCAATCATAATTTTATGTGCATTAAAATACGAATTCAAGGACAAAAAAGCCACCATAATTAACTCCCAAATAAGTTTGTATAATAGTTATTAAGTGCATATCATTTGATGATGATTTTTAATCACACATACATACATACATATTTCTAAGCGAGTACGTATCAACACATCCAAAAACAACAATACTAAATATCTACATATGCATAAGAAATCATTAATTATAAGTATATACTGATATATATGTATACATCTATTCTCGTACAAATATTCATTAGATATAGGCATATATTAATTATATAAGCTCATACATATATACATACATACATAATGCATACAACGAATGTTACCAACTGAGACATATCGCTCGCATTAAATGTTCAAAAGTGCAAAATTTGTATTGAAATGTATAAAACGAAATTTCTACAATTAAGCCGATATTAATTGCAATAAACCTAAAAAACGTACATATTTTAGAAAATATATTGTGTTGTTGTTTTTAACTATGTTTGGCTGGAAGATTAGTCCTTTTTCAACTGAGATCGTTAGGTTTTGAAAATATGTTCTGGGACAAAGTATATCGACGGCTGGATGAAAAAAAAATTCTCAGCAAGAAATTTTCGAAAAATGTTTTGAAGTAGGGTGATTTGCTACTCAGCCGTCTTCTGCTCAGGATACTTACGTGTTTCGAAATCTGAAATCCATTAAAAAAGAAAGGGGGATGGAAATGTGTGAGTTTAATACTTTGGCTCATTCTGGAAAACAGTTGAGGCTTGCTGAAATTCGAAAAATCGGAAATATTTTGTGGGTCCTAGTAAAGAAACGACGAATTTAGTATCAGAAGAGCTCAAATGCATTTCAGAAGAAATAAAAAGTATGTATTTCAGATTTCTCGAATATAAAGATATTCTAAAATACATTTGACCTTTTCTCAACTTCCATTGAAGTCTTCTAAAATAGAATTCATACTTTCTGAAATTTAGATTACAATTAAATTAAGTAATGATTACTAATCGTAATGATTACGGTAATAATAATGATTACTGTAATGGTAATGATTACCAGCGTGGTTGATTATTTTGTGGAAAAGCGTATAAAGTAATAATATTTTTTTTTGCTTTTACATAGTGCTTTCCTGAAAAAATTACGATTTATTACAAATATCAAGAAAAATTTAAAGTAATCAGAAAAGTTGTTTTTTGATTACTTTTAATTATTTTTGATTGTTTGATTACTTTTGATTACTTTGGATTGTTTTTGACAGACCAACACAAGCATATACGGTAAAGGAATGAAAGTAATAGAATAATAAAAAAAAGTTGGAAGTCAAAAAAAATGTTTAATTCAAAAAAGAAAATCTGAAGAAAGAAAATCTGAAAAACATTCAAATAAGTAATCAAAGACATTTAAACATAAGTTTTTCGATTTAGTAATGAATTGACAGGATGACCCTTTCAATCAATAGTGATCATTTTAATTATTTTCAAAAAATATGTTATTACTAATTTTTAACCAGTGGGAAAAAAGAAAAAAAAATTAAAAAATAAAAGGAAAAAGGAAAAAATTTCAAAAAAAATATTAAAAAAATTAAAATACAAATAAAAAAAAAATTAAATAAAAAACATCTTAAGTAATCACAAACTATTAAATAAGTTTTTTGATTGAGTAATCAATTGACTGCATGACTCTTTCAACCAGTACTGATTATTTAACTGTTTTTAAATAGGAACAGTTACTAATTTTTAAGCAGTGGAAAAAAAATAAAATAAAAAAAAAAAATTAAAAAAATATAAAAAAAAAACATCTGAAAAAAAAAAATAAAAAAAAAATTTAAATAAATTAAAAAAACCTAAAGTAATCAAAAACAATTAAACAAGTTTTTTTTTATTGTGTATTGGATTTACTGGATGGCTCTTTAAATCAATAATGATTATTTTAATTGTTTTTAAAAATGAAAAGTATAAATTTTTGAGCAGTGGGAAAAAATTGAAAAAAAATTTAAATAAAAAAAGAGTTTCAAATATATCAAAAAACAAAAATCAATCAAAAAATGTAAACTAGTGATTTTTATTGTTTTTAATTAATTAGGATTTTTTTAAATTTTTGAATTTTTAAAATTTTTATATTTTTATTTTTTTTTAGTGCGAATTTAGCAGGCTAACATCACATCACTTTCGCTTTCTAGAAAAAAAATTGCAAAGTGATGCCTCACTACAGGGAATAAATGAATAACTCAGCAGAAAAACAACTTCATGTACGCCCTTTATATATTTTGTGTATGTATGTATGCATATATTTATTTATTTATTTCTTTTTTTTTTGTGTATATTATTAATTCACTACAAACATCATAATTTTCAAAAAAATGCGTTTACTCAGTACAATTTATTTAAATTTTCATAACTGCGCGAACATATTTAGTCATACATCTGTATGTATGTGTGAGTATATACATATGTATTTCATTACACGTTACATACATACATTTTGAATAAATTCATATAGCATATTATAAATAGTTATAGATTTTTGGTATTTATAATTCGTTTCAGTTGCAATTTGATTTTGTTTATTTATATTTGTGCAATGCTATTTTGTTTTTTTTTTTTTTAATTTTGTTTTGACTTGTGGTTTCTTTTAATTTTTTGTTTCTTTTAAATTTTTTGTTTCTTTTAAATTTTTTATTTCTTTAAATTTTTGTTTCTTTGTTTATATAATACAGTTTGTAACATAATTATTTAAATTTTTTTCCAAATTTATTCAATCTCATTCTTTCGGGGGCCTCTTCGTGTGGTTTGTTTTGTTTGCGTTTTGTGTTTGACGGATGGTTTTGATGACGTTGTCGGTGGTGTTGCGTTTTGTGTTTTTCATGTTCTTTCATGTGTTCTGGTTCCTCATTTTGTTGTTATTGTTTTTTAAACGTTTGTATGTATGTATGTATGCGTGTATTGTTGACGCTTAACCTACATACCTACTTAAAGATTTTTTTTTTATTTACTTTTTATGTTTTTTTTTTTTAATTTGAAATTATTTTACAAATAATTTGCTTCCTGTAATATTTTCTTCTTCTTCCTCAAGCACTACTACACTTTCACGATTTGTTTCTAAAATCTCTTTTTTTGTATGGATTGGCTATTCAGTGACTCGTGTATATATGTATACATATATATTATCTATTAGAAATAAGTCTAACATTTCAGAATTCGTTTAAAATTTGTCTCAAAAAACATTTAAATAAACAAAACAATTACAACTTTTTATACATCAAAGTTTCGTGTTGCATAACAGTTTAGATTGTTTGTTAGTTTTTGTTTCAAAAATTTAATATTTAATACCGTTTCATATTTTTAACTTTCGTTAATAAGCATTTATTTGTTGTAGAGAAATGTTTTTGTTGTAGATAAATTGGTTTTCGTGAATAAAATTTTGTTGTATTTATTTACTTAAAATTTTTTGTAAATAAATTATTTTTCTAGATAAAATTTTTTTCTGAATAAATTTTTTTTTGGAAATAAAGTTTTTTAGAAATAAATTATTTTGTAAATAAATTTTTTTTTAAATTAAAATTGGTTTCGTAAATAAAAACTTTTTATTTAAATAAATTTTTTTTGTAAATAAAATTTTTTGTAATTAAAATCTTGCTGTAAATAAATTGGTTTTGTAAACACAATTTTTTTGTAAATAAATTTTTTTTGTAAATTAAATTTTTTGTGATAAACATTTTCTGAAAACAAATTGGTATTGAAGATATATTTTTATTAATTAATTTTTTTTTTGTAATTAAAATTTTGCTCCAAATAATTTTTTTTTGTAAACTAAATTTTTTGTGATAAAAATTTTCTGTAAACAAATTGGTTTTGGAAATATATTTCTTTTTTAAATAAATTTTAAAGAAATGTTCTTTGAAATTAAAATTTGTTTGTATGTAAATAATATTTTTGTAAATACAATTTTTTTATAATTAAAATTTTCTGTAATTAAATTGTGTTTGTAAATAAATTTTTCTGCAAATAAATTTTTTTGGAAGGAAATGTTCTTTGGAATTAATATTTTTTTGTATTTGTTTTGTGAATGAATTTTTTTTGTAAACAATTTTTTTTTTGTAAATAAATTTTGCTTGTAAATAAAAGTTTTGTCTTGTAAATAAATATTATTTGTACTCAATGTATGTATATTCTAAAATAACAGTTCATAGTTCCACTTTAAAATTCAGAAAGGCTCTGTAGCGCAGGTATTTGTTTTTGTAAGTTTCAACAAATTCTTTAAGTGTTTCTTTTTTTTTAACAAATTCAAGTCTATTTTTTTGTTTTTTAGTTTTCAAAAAAATCAGTAAATTGTTTCATTCATTCGTTTGTTCTTAGCCGTTTTTGCAGCGCTTTAAGCCTCAGTTTCCGAACGTCGCCTCCTACCAGGTCCTCCAGGGAAATTAGCTGCCGCTAGACCCATACGGTGTTTCGCCTCTTGTGTGCCCGAATAGCCACGTGCTAAGCCAAAGTCTACGGTCCTTTTGGAGCTGTGAAATAAAATTTAAAAAATTGAATTCAATGTGAAAATCGAATGAGGTTAGAGCAAAAATGTTATGTTAGTACTCAAAGAATGAACCGGTTAAGGTAAGCTTTCTAATTTTCTTCGAAACTATTTCTAGTTTCGGTTTCCTCCGTTTTTGGTTCATTGTTCAAAATTATTCTCAGAAAAAGTTTCCGTTTGGGTTGTACAAAACATTTTGGTACCGAAACGAATATCGGTTTAAACCTCCGCTCTTATTTCATTATTATTATTTCGGGTTAATCTAAAAATTTAATTTTGGTTTCTTTCTTAAAAATTATTTTCTGTTTCGGGTTTTTAAATTCTATCGATTTTGTTTAAAAATATCTTAAAATTTATTTCTGTTTCGGGTTTTCTAAATTGTTTCGCGATTGCTAAAAAATTTAATTTCCGTTGCTTCTAAAAAATTATTTTCTGTTTCGGGTTTGTTCTGGAATATTAATTAGGGTTTATATTCGGCATAGGGTTATTTCGGGGTTTCGGAGTCGTTTAATTTTTTGATGCTTTGATTTTGTACGTAAAACTTAATTTTGGCTTCGGTGTTTTCGATATTCTATTAGTTTTTCTTTTTGAGCCCCCTTTTACCCTTGTTCGGTTTGCTTTTCGTAATTGAAAATTTAATTAGGCTTCGAGTTTCCGAAATTTTTTCGATGTCTGGTATTCGAAATTACTTTGAATTTGTTCTTAAAATTTAACCTCCGTTTTGGATTTTCGGAAGCATTTCGAAATTTGATTTTCGAAAATACTTTGGTATTTATTCTACCAAAAAACTCATTTCGGCTTCAGGTTTTCGAAATTGTATAAATTTCGGTTTCTTTATGCAGGATTAATGTTTGGTTTGGGCTTGGCAAAATATTTCGATGCCAATTTCTATCTCCTAACTTTATATCAGTTTCAAATTTTTTTGACGGCTGAGTGAAAGATCACCCTATTTCGAAATGTTTAAAAAGGCCTGCCTCCGAATTTTTTCAAGAAGACCTTATTTCAAAGTTTACTTTAACTCAAAATTACTTTCAAAAGGCCCTATTCGAGCATTTTGAAAAAGTGCGGTCGAATTTCTTTCTCTTAAATTTATATCGCTTTCGGGTTTGAAATTGTTTCGTTTCTTCTCGCTTTCCCTTTCTCTTAAATACGAGCATTCGACACTCGCTTTCGGTTCTTAAAAATAAAATTCGGTTTGGGCTTAGGAAAATATTTCTTTACATTAGGAGCATAACTTAGATCCACTTGGTCATCGCCAAAAAATGATGACTGCAGCGCTTTTAGTCGTCTTAGCGATAGTTAATGATCATTATGACAAATAGTATTTTACTACACCAACATTTGTGAAGCCAAACTTTCTGTTTGTTTTTGCTGATTTTTATTTACTTACAAAGTAAAGTTGAGTATGTACTTGGTCTTCTTCTTCTTCCTCATACCTGCCCAAAATAACAAATGAGTTTAATGTACTTTAATTACATTGTTTACAGATCTAATTTCCTTTCTTGCCATTCACCTTTTTTCAACTTAATTGAGCGACCGAAAATTTTTAAAGCTCTTTTGGTGGATATGAGCTCCCATTGGTTGGCTAACAATTGTCGGTCCGGTCGTGACGCAAGTGTTAGGTATGTCAAATTAAGTAGATAAACTAACCTAAAAATTTGAGCTCATTTAATGCAACTAACGGTGATATTTACTTTAACTTGATTTTAAATTAGTTTAGGGCAGTGGCGGACTCAGAAATTTGGCAAGTGGGGTAAGTCAAACAATTTTTTTTGAAATTTCAATGACATCATTTATCCACAGCTTCTGATTTTTTTTTTAATTCCGAATAAGGGATGGGGAGTGGGGTTGTTGAATCCGAAACCCACTCCATAAAACCGCCCTTGGTTTAGTATAAATAGCACACACTTAAACTTTTGCCGCCGCCAATTAAGCGGTCTCCCTCTATTTGGCTTTTTTTTAAGAATTCTAACATAGCAGCGCAACTTGCACCACTTCCTTCATCCCCCTCTTGCTTCTTATAAACTCCCGTTACGTATTTTTTAATTTTTAATTTTTTTTTGTTGCTTTTTTTTCTACTCACTTTTCCAGATCATTGCGTGCTCTCATAATAGTTTGTCCAAAACGGGCCATCAACTCCATTAAAATATCATCGGGCACTTCCTCCAACTCGTTGTAGTAGCCACTGCTATGACTGTGTGGGTGTGTGGGAGAATTTATGTTTATTTGTATTTGTGTTTGTTTGTTTTGTGTTGTTAAGCATATTGGAAAATAAGAAATATATCGCATATTAGTATCTTAAGCTTAGATTTATGTATTTTTTGTGATGTTCGTCACAATGCTTTTAGCACAGCCAACTATAAATAATACATAATAAGAAACGCCTACATGCGGTATATGGTTTTAAGTCTATAGCTTTCACCATTGAATAATAAGAAACACAAGAAATAATAGAAAGAAGATAAGCAGAAAGAAGAGGCGCATGAAAAAGGCATATTGCACACAAATATAGTAAGAAAGTACTCAAGCGCCTATTACAGCAGATAAATATTTGTGAAATGAAGTAATTTTATAAACTAGCTCCATCACCGCAAAGAAAAAAAAAACTATTGATACGGTGTAGGGTAGAGCGCAGTCGAGAAAGGGGTTTTTTAAATTTTATGGTCCAAATTTAAAAAAGGAGAAGTTTGAATATCTTTTCCTATTCCCACTTGTAAAGTATTCTCGGTAAAGCCGACCTACCCTGCGCAGTCCCTTAGTGCTGTATAAAATATCGGGATAGGTAAGGGAAAAAGTCATAAGATTAATTTTAGGACAAGTTGTGATCAGAATAAAACAAGTAAGTAAGTCCGATCCTTTAAAACTGTGAATTTAATATACATAGCCCAAAACCCATTTATCGAAACTATCGATTATATGGAAGCTATGCGTTGTATTGGCCCGATCTTGCTGTTTCCGACAAATGATTAATTAGTAAAAAATGACGGCCACCTATCAAATTTCAGCAAGATACCTCTAAAACTGAGGGACAAGTTTGCTTTCAAACAGACGGGAGGACAGAGGAACAAGGCTCAATCGACTCAGCTCATCACCCTGATTATTTCGTTATACTTATTGGTGGATCTATCTGTTCTTTTTCTCATACTTAAAAACATCGGACCAAAGTAATAATACCATTTTGTGTTCATAAAAAGTATAAATATAAATAGGAAACCCAAATCGCTCTTGAAAGGAAACGAAACAGGATTAGACCCTACAGTCTACTATAGGGTATAGTTCCGATTTACATAAGTAAATTTTTCTTTTTGTGGCATAATTATGGGGGATAAAGACAATTTTAGTGTTTGTAGTATACTTATAGGAGTTAACAAAATACCCCTTTGAGTGGAAAGTGGATTAGTATTTTGTTAACCGTTCGTGTATAAAGGGGGACAATTGGCCTCTCCATAGAACATGATCAAAGAAATTTCAAATTTTATGAGCTCAAGACCAGTTGATAATAATTCTTAGTCAATTATTATTGCGGTGGACCGGGACTTAAAATCTATCCAATAAGTGAATACGAGTCTTTAGTACCACCAAGTTGCTTATGGAATTTGTGTCCAGCAGAGGGACTATCGAAATAAGAAAATTATCAATGAAACACCATATCCGATGTTCACTAATTATAATTAGATATATGTGAAAATATATAAAAAAAGGGTGTTTAATGTAGGGTTGTTACGGATCTTGAAACTTCGCAGATTGTGATACAGACTAGGAATCTAGTTTCAATGGTAGAGATCAGCGTCTGTATCCATTAAGTTGGCCTCACAAGAGCTTTCGATGTTTATCGAATATCATTTAAGAAATCCACCAGTATCTACTATGCTTCCTTCTTCCATTTAACCCTTCCACGACCCAGTTAACCCTTATAGACGACTTCGTTTCCATTTTCGTTATATTAAACTCAAAAAAACCCACTTTTCGTTTCCCCTTCAAACGCACATCCGTAACATCCCTAAACCATAAAAGTGTGTATTCTAGTCTAGCTACAACTACCTGGGATATGGCGCAGCATCTGACGTCGACAAACATAACGCCAAACAGACAGCGACAAAAGCCAAAACGTAACAGCATACTTTATTCGACATCATTACGGAATTGTTGCTGAAAGAGTTGGAGCTGCAGAAGAGAAACGAAAAACAAGAGATTTTGTTAAATTTTTTGATAAAGTAGGATTTAATGAGAAAATATATATAAAAATATTTATAAGTTTATTATTTAGTTTTATATTCTCTTCTATTCTTAATTTAGAATACAATTGAATGTTAGGTCAGCTTATCGAGTCGTTTGGTCATGCTCTTTGATTTCTTCTCCGTGGTAAAAAGTAACGATACATTCTTCTCTTGCTGCTTCAAAAATCTTAATTGATTGGTATTGTTGTTGTTATAGTAATACTTTTCTATGCTACCGTTATTGTAAGTAAAAGCGAGAAATTTAATACTACGGAACTTTCAAGTTGTAGCTCGGTGCGTGCTACCCAGACCTGTTAAATCTGGATTAAAATTAAAAATTAATTATATTAAGCTGCTCTATTAATTTAATTGATTAATTATGATAATCGAACATTTTTAGAATAATTAATCGATTTAGGATAAAATTTTGTGTTCGATTAATGAGGATTTATTTCGTTTTCAAATTTAATTCTAGAATTAATCAAGTTAATCTGAATTTGAATTTGATTAAAATTTTTGTTTAATTGCTATTAACGAGGATTAATAAAAAATTCCAAATATTTCAATATTTATTAAAATTGAAAATGTTTTACAATTTTGTGTTTTTTTTATACATTAATCCAAAAAAAAAAAAATTATATATTCCCAGCAAACCACAGGAGCCAGAAAAAATGGGAGCGTTTATACTCTTTATGAGCTCGTTTATAAGTCCGAAATGAGGATATTTCCATTCTTGCGATGGTCGTCCAATATGAGCATAATTCCATATATCATGTGAGCTTGAATAAGAGTCATATAGGACACCTCTTTTTCTCATAAACCGCACTTATTGGACTCAAACAGGATTGTAAAAGAATGCATTCATATGCGAATGCAATCAAATGAAGTCTTATTCAATGACTTCAAATTTCGAATGCACTCATTGACTCGCTTTTTGACTAAAGAATGAAAAAATGAAGTCTGAAGTGTTTTTGAAGTCACGACTTTGAAGTCATTTAGAGAAGTCACTTACTGACTTCATTTTTTGAGTGAAGTCACTAACTATTTGCAACAAAAATAGTTTACGATCATGTCTCGTATGCCACAGGTAAATTGACTTCAAATGACTTAAATTGACTTCAGTAAGACTTTTTATTCAATGAATGCAATACATGAATAACCAAAAAATGAATGAAAAAAAGAATTGGAAGTCGCAGAATGAAGTCTGAATAGTGACTTCATTTTTTATGTCCCAGTCGAAGAATTCAAAAAATGGCTGGAATCATCTTGCGATAAATCAAATGAATAATTATTCGCAAAAGAATGCATACTTTTACATCTCTGGACTCAAATTGTTAATAATCCTCGGTAATCGCAACTAATAAAAAATTTTAATCGAATTTAAATATTGATTAATTTGATTAATTCTTGGATTAAACGAAATAAATCCTTATTAATCGAATACAAAATTTAATCCTAATCGATTAATTATTCTATAAATGATCGATTATTATAATTAATCAATTATTACAAAAATAACAAAAAATTTAATTTGATTATTAATGATTAAGATTAATAATCAGTATTTAACAGGTCTGGTGCTACCACGTCGCTACCTAATTGTGTGAAATTTATTAACTTGCAAATTTCAGCTGTGATATTATGATGACTCACTAATATTTTGTATGATGCTAATATTCACATTAAATTCAAAAATATTTTTAATCACACTAATACTAATGAAATCTTTATTCGCACATTTTGATAACAAAAACAAGTAAATTAGCAAAAACATATTTATACGTCTCCTTGACTTTATTTGCTGGTCTATTTCACTCAAACAACACAATGAGCTATGAATGAGTTGTGAATGAAAGAATTTGTTTGCAAATACAACAACAAAACCAAGCAAGTTGTTGTTGTTGTAAGTTAGTGAGGTATTTATGATGCAGCAACATTTTACAAAACATTGTTTGCTGTCATGTTACATTGACGCACGTAACACTTTAGTTGTAATCACACTGCTGCAGTGCTACAACAACTGATGATGTTTGGAATTGATGACGTGCTGATTGACGCATCACTGCTGGTCGTTGAGTTTGTGTGATTGCGCTGGACCATGCAACATATTTTCATAAATAAAAATATTTTAACGCGACAATGTGTGTACCTAATAGATATTAGTGAATAGTGCGTACAAAGAAGCAGTTTTAGAAATATGTGTTTGTCTGTATGTATGTTTGAACACGCATCACTCTAAAATGGAAATAAATAATTTAATGATTTTTTCACCAACCTATTGCGAGATATCCCACTTAAGGTGCAGGAACACTTTTAAGGCAGTAAAATATCTTGTTCCCTCTGCGCACAGTGGTGGCAATAAAAATGGGTACAAAAACCCTTTTAGACACAGGGAAATTTTCTTTTTCTTTTTAAAAAACATGAAATATCGGCTCAACTGATTTCAAAACTCTTTATGTAAATAAAAACATATTTAAATCAGCTTTTGAAAATATACACTGTAAAAAATTTATATTGCTGTGCATAGTTTTTTTGTTTATAAAAAAAATGTAGGCTGGTATAATACTTCAAAAAATTAAAATCTATTGAAATTTTTTTTTTAATTTTGAACTGAGAAAAACCTTCAAATACCAAGAGTTTTTGAAAAAAAAAAATAATATACATACATATATAACTTATCAAAAACTTAAATGGTACTCTCTCTCTTTTTTTGTTTCCTTTTTTTTACGAAAATTTTTTTTCAAATCTACATTTCTTAAAAAATTAGAAAAAAAACCATTTTAGAATTTAAAGAGACTTTTGCAGAATTTTTTCTTTCAAAAACACTTGGATTTTGAAGTTTTTTCTCAGTTCAAGTTTTATTTTTATAAAATTTGCAAATTTTAATGAGCACAAGACCGTTTATAATAATTCTTAGTCAATTATTATTATTTTTGAACTTAGGAAAAATTGGTAAGTAGATAAAAATTACAAAGATACGTACAGCGATGGACGGGATGACATGTTTCAAAGTGTCCTACTTATCATCAGACCCCTTTTCGGGCACTGGGATACGAACCCACGTGCCTGCATCAAAGCTGCTGTTAGAAAGCCCTAACCACTAAGCTAAGATGCCCTTTAGCGTACCGATGCAATTCTACCTACATATTAATTTTTCCCTTTGTTGGTTGTTGTTGTTTCTTCTGAAAACAGTGTATATATAAAATAAAAATTTTCAATAAATTCAAAAAATTAAATTTTTCTTTGAAATATAAAATTTTTACAGTGTATCTTAGCGTTTTTTTTTGTTGAATGGATTTTGTGTCACATCAGGGTCCGCTGACATCCACGTCCAAATTTATAGAATTTCAGAGGAGAGCTTGTTTGATTCTTTACCCACTAAAATGGCATACAATAGTTTGGCGGACTAAGGGTTAAAATTTTAAAGAGAATTTTTTAACAAAATGTTTCCCTAGGGCTTATCTCATATGGCAACTAACTCAGGAAAAAAGTCCTCTCAATATCATAAAAAAATTTGGAACCGCCCAACCCAACCTTTCAAAATCCTAGATCCACCACTAGTTACAACCAATCATCTAGCTCTTCGGTCACTCACTATCCCCTCTATCCGCATTTAAGTGGTGCCTAAGAGTGCTTCAATGTAGCACAAGCGCCGTAGCAACAGTTTATTAGCACGTGCTACTATCACTTCATTCGTCAAGTGTTGTGCAGCAATCGCCATTAAGGTCATTTCCAAGTTGTAAAATTAATCGTCTGCATATAATAATTTACTTTATGTTGAAATATTATTAAATGGTAGTAGCAACTTGCAGGCTGTCACTTTGTAACCATTTGCTACACGCACACAAATACATACATATATACACATATACATACACACATACATAGATATATATGGGTACAAATTATAACGTTGACCTCAATCTGTTTTTTATCTCGTTTACTAAATTCGAAGTGAGTGCTATGAAGTGAATGTTACGTATACGCCATGGATCACTCCCATAGGCACAATGATAACTAACTGCTCTCGTGATGTGCAGGAAATTATTCAATTAAATTGTTTATTTGCTACGATGCATGTGTGTGTGTGTTGGTATGCTTGTTGCATCTTTATGGATGGAAAAATTGAAATTGATTGACGTCTTCTTAAACTAGGGATTTTGCTCTTATGAATCACTTGTTATGGGTATTCTTATACATATATATGTATGTATTTTTTACATTAGACTAAGCAGACATTTTTTTTTATTTTTTAATGAGTTTTTAATTATTTTTTGAACGAAAGTAATAAAAATGACCTTAAAATACTTATAATTTCTAGTTCAGATTTTTACGAACTAATAAATTTTTTTTTAAATCAGCTAATCCATTGAAATAAAAAACTTTAAGGGTTTTCGTTTTTTGAGATGAGAGACCACCTCCGCCACGAAATGTATGTAACGACCTATCAGATTAACCAACTTTTTTTTTTGGGTTACTTAAAGGCTTTAAAAACATTTTTTTGAAAAGTAAGCCCCCCATTGATAAAAAGAAGTTTGGTTGTATTTTAAAATTCCTATTTTTTTAGTAATAGTTTTGATAAAAAAATTATTCTCTATGATGTACTACATATGTATATTAATTGATTAAATTTTAGGAACAAAGTGGCAGAAAAACAAAAAGGGGAGAAAATTAGTATTTTTTAAATTTCAAAACTAAAATAAAATATATAAATTAGTTAAATTTTAGGAAAAAATTGGCAGAAAAAAAAGGGGAGAAAATAAATATTTTTTAAATTTCAAAACTAAAAAAAAATATATAAATTAGTTAAATTTTAGGAAAAAATTGGCAGAAAAGCAAAAAGAGGAGAAAGTTAATATTTTTTAAATTTCAAAACTAAAATAAAATATATAAATTAGTTAAATTTTAGGAAAAAATTGGCAGACAAACAAAAAGAGGAGAAAGTTAATATTTTTTAAATTTCAAAACTAAAATGAAATATATAAATTAGTTAAATTTTAGGTAAAAATTGGCAGAAAAACAAAAAGAGGAGAAAGTTAATATTTTTTAAATTTCAAAACTAAAATAAAATATATAAATTAGTTAAATTTTAGGAAAAAATGGGCAGAAAAACTAAAAGGGGAGAAATTTAATATTTTTTAAATTTCGAAACTAAAATAAAATATATAAATTAGTTAAATTTTAGAAAAAAATTGGCAGAAAAACTAAAATAAAATATATAAATTAGTTAAATTTTAGGAAAAAAATTGCAGAAAAACAAAAAGGGGAGAAAATAAATATTTTTTAAATTTCAAAAAAAAAAATAAAAAAATCGTCCTCTAAAAAGTTTTGTTAAGTATTTTCAAACCATGCAATTTCCATAAAGAACTCTTTTCCTACACTTTTTTGCGCTTGTGTCACACCAACTTTCTCAGTCGCTCAACAAATAAATATCAATGAAACCCAGCAAAAAAAAATCGAAAAATATTTGTCACAGTCTAATATATACTTACTTCCAAGCAGTGCGTTGTGTTATTGGTATGACAAGATTGGCAGCCTGTGGCTAACCTGTTGGTTTGCTTCCATTTGTCTATTAAGCTGTATATGCCAGTACGAGTATAAAGTAAATAATCAAAATGGCTGAGTTGTTTAGGCCAATAAATCATATCCAAGGACGGGGTTGTTTATTTTGCCTTAAAGGCTAGACATTTCACTAGACTATTGAGTGTTTATTTCTAACAACTAAGTACATAAAACTCAGTGTATCAAATTGTTTTATAGCTTAATAATTTGAAAGTGGACTAGCAACTGGTTGCCAGCTGGCTACGAGTACTTCTTAAAATCATTTCATTGAAAATTAATCTCCATTCCCAAATATAACCCAAAAGTGATAGACTCTGTATTCGTAGACATCTTGAAATATTTATTTTGTGAAAAGAAGATTTTGCAAAAATTATATGTATCTGACGAGAGCAGGGGTCGAATTATGACATACGATTCGTGATCGAATACGAATTTTAAAATATCAATAGTTCTAAGCCGGTAATTTGGAATGACGTCATACGTGAGTAATTGGCTGAAACTACCGGTATGTTCAATTATGCATTATTATTCTTTTAAAAAGCTGGAAAGTATGTGACCTTCACGACATTTTAAACTCTAAACAAAATCCTGTTCTTATATTTGTTTCTTCGGTTTCTCCACTTTTGTTCTCGTATATTCTTCTCCGCTTCTTCTACAGTTTCCTTTTTCTCTTATCTCTTTCCTGCTCTCTCTCTTCCATTTCATGTATTCTTTTCCGCTTCCTCTACATTTTCCTTTTTCCTTCCCCCTCCTTCTCTTCCATTTCCCCCTCCTTTGCCTCTTTCTAGTTCTATTGTTAGTCCTATTCTTTTTCCAATACCTACTTAAATTCTATTCCTATTCAGCTTCATCTTACTTTCCTTCTCCCCTTCTTAGTACTGTTCTTTTTCCTCTTAATCTTTATTTTTCTTTTCCTTTTTCTTTTTCTTTTTCTTTTTCTTTTTATTTTTATTTTTCTTTTTCTTTACCTTTTCCGTTTCCTCTTCCCTTTCCGTTTCCTCTTCCCTTTCCGTTTCCGCTTCCTTTTCCCTTTTCCTTTTCCTATTCACCTTTATCTTTCTATTCCTCTTTTTATTCCGTATATCATTCTCTCTTCAGCTTGCCGTTCTTCTTAGCTTTTTTCTTATCTTCTTATCCCCCTATTTGTTCCTCTTATTTTTTTTCCTCCTCCTGTTCTACTTCTTCATTTGTATATTCCTATAAATTTTGTATACTCCTTTGAATTCTCTTTCCCTTCCGCTTAATCTTTCTGTTCCTCTTCCTGTTTCATTTCTTCATTTACATCTTCATATTCCTTATCTTCATCCCTTTCTTCTATCCTCTAAGTTTTGTTTCTGCTTCTCACGTTCCACTTCGTCATCTATATATTCCCTTTCCCCTTATTTTCCCCTCTTTTTCATTATCTTCCCTTTAGTATTTCTCTTCCTCTTCTGGTTCTGTTTAATCAATTTCTTCCTATTATTTTTTTATTGCTCTTCTTATTCTTTCTTTTACTGTCTATCGTTTATTCCCTCTTGAACATCCTGTTCCCCTTCCTCTATATCCACCTTTTCTTCTCCCTTTACCTCTGCCTCTATCCCTATCTACATCCACCTCTACTTCTACCCACATCCAACTCCACCTCTGCTACATCTTTCGAGTGAAGCCTAAGATCTTATATCTTTAAGACACTTCCTTCCCATAATGGAATGACCGCCATTATCATACTTTTGCAAACTTGCTCCGTTGGCTCAGCAAATTAACTCGACCACGTACTAACTATGCAAAACCCACACCCCATAAAGCTGCCCTATTAAGTATTTCAAATAATATTCTAGCGATTTTCTACTTGTCTAAATATTTTCTAAATTTATGAAAATCCACAGAGACTTAAGCGTTAGTCCAAACGAAGTGATTAAAGCAACAACACTTTTGGGGAGTAGAAAACCACAACTGTAGTTTAAATCAAGATAATGTTCACATGCAACAGAAAGGCTAAATATACAAAACCCACAAGACTATAAGAAACTAGAATATATTTTGAAAATTCTTTGTGTTGCTACTTTAAATGCCAATGGGGTTTTGGCAGAGACTTTGGACCACACATAGGTCGTTTGGTGGCAGTTAAATGAACGAGGGAGTTTTGTGAGTAGGTATGTGTGTTTGTAGATTAACATAAATATTTATATATGTATGTAGGTACCTCCCTGCTTACATTCGCTCATACATTGGGGTGTTTCATTTTCGGACGATCTATTTTTTCTTTGGTGCTGCTGAAGTTCATCGAGACTGAAAACTAAAACTTCAAGAAACAATTGGTTACTAGGACTTAGTCATATTCTATAAAGCTAGTTCTACTTGATTTTTCCTGCAATTTATTTCACACTTTTTACTCTGATAGTGAATTATGAAAACGAGGTTTCGAAATATCTCGATCCCTGGCCCACCTAGCGGATTTCTCTTCAAAGATGGACTTAACGGAAGCGGATAAAGTTATCCCCCTTACCATTTCGGTATACGTGTACTAATCTCTTCTTCTTCTTATTCTTCTTCTTCTTCTTCTTCTTCTTATTCTTATTCTTCTTATTCTTCTTCTTCTTCTTATTCTTATTGTTATTCTTCTTCTTCTTATTATTCTTCTCTTTTTCCTTCTTTTCCTTATTCTTCTTATTCTTATATTTTGCGTTCTTCTTCTTTCATCTTTTTCTGCCCATTCTTCCCCATCTTCCTCCGTTCCTTCTTCTTCTTCTTTTTCCGCTTATTCTTCTCTTTGTTCTTCTTATCATTATTATTCTTCTTCCTATTTTTTTTCTTCTTTTTCCTTTTATTCTTCTTCTTCTTCTTCTTCTGCTTATTCTTCTCTTTCTTCTTCTTATCATTATTATTCTTCTTCCTATTTCTTTTTTCTTCCTTTTCCTTTTATTCTTCTTCTTCTTCTTCTTCTTCTGCTTATTCTTCTATTTCTTCTTCTTTTCCTTTTTTTCTTCTTGTATTTTGTTTTCTTCTTCTTTCTTCTTCTTCTGCCCATTCTTCTATTTTTATTTTCCTTATTCTTCTTCTTCTTACGTTTTTTCTCCCTTTTCTTCTTCTGATTATTCTTCTCCTTCTTTCACTTTTATCCATTTTCTCTTCTTCTCCTTCTCCTTCTTCTTCTTCTTCTTTTCCGCTTATTCTTCTCTTTCTTCTTCTTATCATTATTATTCTTTTTCCTATTTCTTTTTTCTTCTTTTTCCTTTTATTCTTCTTCTTCTTCTTCTTCTGCTTATTCTTCTCTTTCTTCTTCTTTTCCTTTTTTTTTCTTCTTATATTTTGTCTTCTTCTTCTGCCCATTCTTCTGTTCTTATTTTCCTTATTCTTCTTCTTCTTATCTTTTTCTCCTTTTTCTTCTTCTTCTTCTTCTGGTTATTCTTCTCCTTCTTTCACTTTTATCTATTTTCTCTTCTTCTCCTTCTCCTTCTTCTTCTCCTTCTTCTTCATCTTCATTTTCTTCTTCTTCCTTTTTCTCTTCTTCTTATTACACTCACAACCTTTGGCCTAAAAAGTATAATTAAAGCCTAGTTTCTCATCTATGACCCTTGGGCCAGTTGCTTCGTAGGAGCGATGCCAATAAAATATCAATTAAAAATGGAACACCCTACTATTCATATTTTTGGCTAATAACAAGCCTGTGCTCTTTTACCATTACACTTCAGGGAGTCAAAGACAAGCAAGTGGATTGACCTGCGGCACAAAAATATCTATTTAACAGACTTTCATAGAAGGAATTTCGTGTAAGAATTTTATGTTTCGTTGTGTTTTGTGTGAGACAATGGAATTTATTTTAGTTGTTGTTTTAACAAATACATAGCGGATTACATATATGTATTCTCATATGTACATATATAAAATTTACCTTTGAAATAAAAACATTAACAAAGCTGCGTGTTGTTTGTGTAGGGTTCAACATACATATGTACTATGTACTTTGGGTTAACCGTTTGAGTACAACAACAATGTGCGACGATTATGAAATAAATTTTTATTGAATCCCACATGAATGGAAATTTAAAAATTTTGCATTAAAAAGCTTTTTCAAAGTAAAATAAAATTAAATCGTGAATAAATAAAAAACGTTTTCGGTAGCATTGGAAGCCCTTGTGACTCTGGTTCATTTATTCATTAATTTTAGTGGGTTGGCTAGAAATTGAGAGCCAAAGAAGTGTGTTAAAAATATTTCCGTATTCAGAACAACTTCAAATGGAGTAGTGCTGGAGGTACTGACCGATTGGATTATCAGGTACTACCTGATAGAAATCTGGCATGGAAGCCTAATGTGGAGGACAGTTGCTCAAAGAAAGTCTTCAGCAAGCTCTGCGAGGTCTTTATAATGGTTCTTGGGATAAAGGCTCTAAATAAAATCAGTCAGTCCACTGTTGATAACAACAACAATAACAACAGTGAAATCAGTCGTCAGTTCAAACAACATCTTCAGAATGGTGGTAGCATACTTGAAATCGATCGAGGTTTTATTGAGCTATGTATATAAAAAGATCGAAAACAATGGCGGCTATATCCTTTGAAATTTCTTGCCTAGAAAGGACACCTGTGAACTAATAGAAGTATGAAATTCCACTGCCGCGTTGCTAAAAATCTCTGCTTTCGAATAACACTGAACTAGAAGCGATCCTCATTTTGAAACCTCGGGGAGCTGAAACCACTATAGGGCTTCACCCCTCTTGTTGACTTTCTGAAAGTATACGTATCAAACTGTAATGCTAAAAGTATCTAAGGAATGACCCCTACGCCTTAAAGTATGCTACATTTGTTTATATACCTAGCTACTTCTAGCAGCAAGAGAGACTATGTTACTAAATAGTGCATATTTTTAGGCGTAAGTGATATTTTTGTGTGATATCAGGTGCAGTAGTTTCAGAAAAGTAGGCGCTTGCTAATCGATTCATTATTTTGCGAGCTTGAAATCTTAAAGGCTTTTCGTTTTCCATATGTTCACATATATTTGTAATGATTTCTTAATGTTTACCCTATTTATTAGGGTGGTTTGAAACAAAATTTGTTTTCTTTAAGTAGAATGGAGGATTTTTTTTTTTAAAACTTCAAACAAGTAAATTTAAAAATTTGTATATGCAGTACTATATCGAAAATCGGTACTTAGTTGTTACCACTTTGGATATTTCAAGGTTGCCATTTAATTTTTTAAATTAGTAGGATATGGCTACATAAGTAACAGAGGAAAAGTATAATTGAAATTAAAACAATTTAGTCAGATTTTTCAACAAAAATATTTAAGGTGGACTCTGGATTTTGAAATAAAAAAATAATAAATATTTTTTTTTGGTCCAAAATTGCTGCGGTAGCATAACAAAAATTTAGCTATTTTATTATTTGTTCTTAATTAAATTATAAAAATAATAAAAAGAGTAAGAAACTTTTTTTAACCGGCTTCTACCGCATATCCTACAGTTACTATGAAGCATTTTTACAACAAAATTTCATTTAAAGCTACCACTTTTAATAATTTTTTTTCATTAAAAGATGCGCACAAAAATAAATTTCCAACCCACCCTAATATCAATTATTTTATTTATTTACATTCAGTCTCCATGATTACATTAACAAAACCATTTCAATGTTCATCAAGCTAGTCCGGTTGCACATTCATTGGGTCATGCTGTAGTAAATATTTTCACCAATCATTGAGCCCTACTTTGGTGGCACTTAAAATGTGATTCATGAAAACGCCACAGGCGGCCGCTTGTGTGGTTTTCCGTTATTTTTATTTGTTTAAGTTTTGTTTTGATAAGCAACATCGCCACCCTACCAAGTGAGTGGCTGCTCACATTTAAGCTGATTTCTAATTTTCTTTGCCATCCAGCTGTGTCTTGACTGGAATTTCGAATGTAATTTTAATGTAATAGAAATTCATGCATTCCTTCAATCATTCATTCATATTTATATAAACACAAAAACAAGTTGACATCTCAATGGTAAATAATTTCCAGTTATATGACGTTATGTTTGTTTGTTGTTGTTGTTCTTTTGCTTTTCCATTGATTGCTTTAATTTTTTCCCAGCAAATGTTTGTTGTAATTTTGTCTTTCTTTCTTTTTTTTCTTCTCATTTCATTTCATTTTAATCTCATTTTTGCTCTCATCAAATCAAGCGCTCAGCTCTTAGCTCTCTTTGTGTTTACATTTTCTGCCTCTGCCACTTGACTTTATCTCCTTAATGAGATGCATCAAGGCATTATTGTACAACAAACGTGCTGATTTGCTTTGACCTGCGCTCAGTTAAATTTCACAAGTGGATTGTATATCTTGCCTGATTTTGAAGCGAAATGCTTAAATGTTTTATGGTAGAACCAAGTAAAAGATTTAATCCTGATTTCTCTCTCCACATGACAAAATATCAGCAGACTAACATGCTTTGTCAGCATTTCATAGAAGTAAGTAAAGCCAATTGGCAACACAAAGGGAATCTAGGTCATCTTTAGCTTGTTATTCTCAAGGCCTTGGCTGTAGAGGCCTCCCCTTCTTTTGCTGCTAAAGACAGGTGAAAGCTTGAAATTACTTCTGGATAAATTCATCCTCAACAATGGCATAAAATGACCTAGCCCTCGAAACTCTCGGTTGGTATAGTGGGAAGGAACTATTCGCTATAATTTTTCTCCCTAATACTTCAAGGGTCGATTCATATTTTTTGCACTCTAGCTATGATACCTAGAAGACTTTCTTAAGTTGAACGGTTGGGGAGGACAATTCCAACGCTTTTCTAGCAAATTCGTCACAGAAATCATCACCATATAATGTCAGCTGCGCTTTGGGCTAGTTAACTCAAAGTTCCTACTTCCAACCACTTCCAATGTCTTCTAAAATTTAGAGATCCGATTTATAATTACTAAAAAGAAGTTGCAATAAACGGTGGGCCGGTTTCTTGGATCATTCTGAGCTCTTAATAGTCTACAGATTCTTTTTTCAGCTTAGACCATTCCTTCCTCCATTTGCTCCTCCATGGCTATCTACATATATGCTAAGAATCGAAAATATTACAGTACCGAATGTAGAACAATCTCGTTCCTAAAGCTTGAATAACTTATTTTTGAAGCAGGATACTGAGTAGAGCCTCCAATGCTTGATAATCGGTCAATAATAGCAGCACAAGATAACCTAAGTTTTCCTTTATTTTAAGGGCCTGTGGCAGCTCTCGGCTGTTTCTGAAATACATTTTAAGTTTTCTGAAATACAATTGTCTATTCCGAAGAACATTTTACAAGTTCTGAAGTACAATTGACAATTCTGAAATACATTTTACAGTTTCTGAAATACAATTGACTATTCTGAAAAACATTTTATGATTTCTGAAGTTCAATTTACTATTCTGAAATACATTTGACAAGTTCTGAAGTACAATTGACAATTTTTAAATACATTTTACAAATTCTGAAGTACAATTGACAATTCTGAAATACATTTTACAGTTTCTGAAATACAATTGACTATTCTGAAAAACATTTTATGATTTCTGAAGTTCAATTTACTATTCTGAAATACATTTGACAAGTTCTGAAGTACAATTGACAATTTTTAAATACATTTTACAAATTCTGAAGTACAATTGACAATTCTGAAATACATTTTACAGTTTCTGAAATACAATTGACTATTCTGAAAAACATTTTATGATTTCTGAAGTTCAATTTACTATTCTGAAATACATTTGACAAGTTCTGAAGTACAATTGACAATTTTGAAATACATTTTATGATTTGTGAAGTTCAATTTACTATTCTGAAAAACATTTTACAAGTTCTGAAGTACAATTGACAATTCTGAAATACATTTTACGATTTCTGAAGTACAATTGGCTATTCTGAAAAACATTTTACAAGTTCTGAAGTACAATAAACAATTCTGAAATACATTTTATAGTTTCTGAAATACAATTGACTATTCTGAAAAACATTTTAGAAGTCCAATTTACTATTCTGAAATACATTTAACGAGTTCTGAAGTACATTTTACTTTTCTAAAATACATTTTATGATTTCTGAAGTGCAATTGACAATTCTGAAATACATTTTTCGATTTCTGAAGTACAATTTACTATTCTGAAAAACATTTTACAAGTTCTGAAGTACAATTGACAATTCTGAAATACGTTTTACAATTTCTGAAGTGCAATTGACAATTCTTAAATACATTTTACGATTTCTGAAGTACAATTGACTATTCTGGAAAACATTTTACAAGTTCTGAAGTTCAATTTGCTTTGCTGAAATACATTTTATGATTTCAATTTCACTCATTATTACCAAGAATAAATTCATTTTTCCACAGAAATATTTAAAATATACCAGGCACGTGCTACTTCATCCATGCATATGTTGTTTTTGCTTCAAATTCCTATATACCATTTATTTATTGAATAAACATCAACAAATCTCTGTAATGAAATGCGAAAACGAACATCTCACTTGCAAATGAAAGTAATCCGAGACATATGGACTTCAAAGCACAAATCGTGTCAAAAGACTTTGACATAGAATGACATTTACCTGCCGAAGCAACAGGAAGTTCGTTGTCCATAAAGTAGGTAGGTACGAGTATAGAATGTTAAGAAAAATAATGGAGAAACTATGGATGATATAATTCAATTAAATTTGTAGTAAGAAGCAACAGTTGTCGTGTGCTATAACTGACTGACTGAGCGAGTGAATAAACAGCTGACGGCTTGACTAACGGATTAACAGGTGGTTGGGTATGCAAATTAATTGAACAGACATTTATGTAAATCAGCTGTGAGGTAAATGAAGTTTATGACTGACAGACAGTCAGATGTAATATTTGTTTGTAATCTTCTGTTGCATCTTCCCACACTTCTGATTGTAAATTTGAGGCGATTTGTTGTTTTCAACGGTCATCACTGCATTAAATATGGTAATTGATGAATTACTGAATGTTTGCTAAATAATGCAGTATTTGAATGATGTGCAATATTAATTGAGAAGCAAGAATTTAATGGTGCTTTTGTAGTATAATTTCGTTAATAAAATATTTAAACTACTCTTTGGTAAAGAACTCAGTTAGGTGTGAGTAAGTTGTGTAGGAAATTGGACTAAGCATGAGACAACCCAAAACCAAAATTGAGCTGAAAATCTGAGAGAGCTTTCTACCTCATATCTTCACAAACAAAGCTGGAATCAACTCTCAGACTGACTGTTGACTGTGAGCTCAACAGAGATCCTCAAGTCCAGATGGCTGATTGAACAAACTTATTTAGCAACACCGAGCTAGCAAATGAATTAATTTTTAAATCTCAACTTCTTTTGGGTTTAATTGCAATGTTACCTTTCGTAAGACAATTTCAAATTTAAACCGCTAGTCCTCTACTAAATAAACACACACACACATACATATACATACATGCATTTCCATTGAACAAAATATCAGCAGACTAAACTTTCTTAGTATTCAATAGTAATCTTGGTATATAATATTTTCAACCAGCCCAAACATATCTCCAATTAATTGAGTAATTTCCATGTGAATTAATTGGTTGGCAAGATTCTACACACGTGAGTGGGCCTACATGGCGTATGAGTTATGCATAAGCGAGTAACAAGTAAGAGCTCTTAAGCCTAACCAATATACATACAGCTGTTGTAAGTGTTATACATAAATAAGTAGCTAAATTAGGGTGTGCTTTATTTATGTGTGGAAGAAGTTAAAATTTTTTCGAACTTGAAGAAAAGCTCAAGCTTTGAACCTAATTAAGAATCGACTATATCAAGCATTATGCCTTTTTCGACCACTCTAGAAGCCGAACTGGTCTTAAAAAAAATCAGACCCACCCTTATACACACACTTGCATACTAACACTTTCGTACTTGATTTTAGTTATGAATAAATCCAATTAAATTTTATATTCCTCCCAAAATATTTATTTCAGAATGGTTGTAAAATGATTTCTAAATTTAATTAAAGCTAAAAACGTTTTACTAAAATATATTTCAATTTTAATCTTTGATATTTAATTTAGAGTACAAAAATAACAAATTAAAGCTAAGATTTCGTAATTGCATTAGCCCCCGTTTGGCAGTAAACGAAACGCGTAATATAACTGTTCAAACGCTCTCAACCGTTACGGCTGAATGTTTCTCTTTTTCCTTCCGTCCTTCCGTCATTCCTTCCGTTGTCAACAGTTGGTCGTTTCAATCCTTTCAGCCAATTACCCAAACTTTTGGATGACTTTCACAAGTGTCAAATGTTTTTGCAACAACAATTCCTGGTATCGGAAAAAACTATTATCAAAGAGGACAATTAATTTCAGCAGGGAGGCTTTAAGTAGAATGCTTAGGTTACGGGATAAGTTAAGGAAAAAATTTACGGTTATAGTTTAGGTTAATTTTTGATTACGGTAACGGTTGTGGTTATGGTTACGGTCACGATTACGGTTATGGTTACGGTTATTGTTATGGTTAAGTTTAGCGCTTTATTCCTTTCCCAGAAATTCTTTCCTAAAGTCAATAATTTTTTACAAATATCGACTAAGTTTATGGCTATGGATATGTTTACGATTACGGTTATGTTTATGATTACGGTTGCGGTTACGGTTATAGTTAAGGTTAAGTTTTGTGCTTTATTCCTTTCCCAGGAATTCTTTCCAAAAGTCAATAATTTTTTACAGTTTTTTCCAAATATCAACTTGAACAGCGGCACTGTCTTTCAACTAACTTTAACGCCTCCCGGAATAACAACAATGTAAAATAAACACACACACATATACATATATGTACATGCATTGCCAAGGGAAAAAATATCGACTAAGTTTATGGTTACGGTCACGGTTATGCTTATGATTACGGCTACGGTTATGTTTATGCTTATGGTTACGGTTACGGTTTCGGTTTCTGCTTTATTCCTTCCCAAAACTTTTCTGGTTTCCACTATACCCAGTATTTTTACAGTTTTTTACTGTTATCAACTAAAACCGTCACTGTCTTTCAATTGGCTTTAACGCCTCACGGAATTACAACAATGTAAAACTTTTGACATTCCTTCAGCATTTATGTTTGATTCCAATTAAGATGCTATAATCTCGTTATTCAAAAGCTACAAAGTGCACATAAATATGTCCACGCAAGCCACAGGTTGTTCAGCTTGACTTCATTTCGCAGAAAATTACACTTTTTATTGGTAATTTTTTTTATTTGTCGTAAAACCAACAATTGACCATTTACAATCAGCAATAAATAAATAGCAAAAAAAAACACAAATAAAAAAAATCGCAAATAAATAAATCAATTCGAAACAGCAAACATGAAAGTGAGCTTTTAAATTCGCAAAAGATGCTCCTGACGCCACGTACAAAATTCGAACAACACAATGCGACAGAGACAAATAAAGAAATCAACGAATTTTACGCATGACTACAATCTAATAAATAAAAGAGCCACTTTCGTCCATTGAATCAACAGAGTGTCCTTCAATTATTACACACTCAGCTACATACGCATACCTACAACACAGACTTATCTGTCATCTGTGAAATTCCATTGCCAATGTTCATATTGCTATTTCGTGGTTAAACACAGCATATAAAAAGTCATTGTATGTGTATTACAACAATATTTTATGTAACGAGTTTAAATGAAATTTTGATGTATGAGAGAGTATGATGATGAAAGGTATTTCAATGGGTATGATGTGATATGTGTGGGTGTGATGCGATATAAAATACACCTGAAAGGTCAGGATTCTTGCTATCTCCACCCGACTTGTTTATGGAAGGATGGACATCATCACGATTTTGGGCGGTTGGATTGAGATTACATCATATGCCCTATTATCCTTATTTATATAGCAACAAATAAGTAACTGACACAACGGACTGTTCTTGCTCAAACTTTTGATTATTTCCATAATCATTTTATTACTAATGCGTTGATCGATCAACATTCTCCGCATACTCATAGTACCAAACATAATGATTTTCCTGTGTAAATTCTATTTTTGTACATTTTTATTGCCGGTCGGTAATTTTCTGCTTTCGTACACCACATTATCCATTTTACATAATCAAAACAGAATGTCATTTTATGCCGAATTTATGTTATGTTTTTATTAGGAATTTATCTGGGTGCATCATATTGGTATTACGACTTGCTGTGGGTTGGATGGATTTTGGGCAGTTAATCAAGCGCCATTGACGGCCAACAGATGGTTTCTACATTTGACATTTTAATGCTATTTGAATGGAAATTTTAATTTGAATTGATTTTCCGAGATTATGCAAGAGACATTTATCTTTTAATATTCCAGAGGTGAATGGCGGTATACCCCTACGGGCCCACGGTTAACAGTTTTGAAAATTTCAGAACTCTTGGTGTTATGGAGTGCTCCAAATTTGGTGAGGATATTGATATGAAAGTGTAAAATTTTGTTTCACCCAAAACTATAAAAAAATATTAAAAAAATTTAACTAAAAAAAATGTTTCTTTTGAAAAAAAATTTTGTGTTGATAAGTAAAAAAAAAATTTTAATTAAAAAATTGTTTTGAAAAAACAAATTTATTAAAAAAAATTTATAAAATTAATAAAAAAAAAATGGATCCGAAAAAAAAAATTTGTTTTGAAAGAATTTTTTATGTTGATAAAATTTAATAAAAAATATTTTAATTGGAAAAAAATTTTGTTTGGAAAAAATTTTTTTGTTTGGAAAACAATTTTTTTGATTGAAAAAAATTTTTTCTTTTTAAAAAAACCTTTTGTGTTGATTAAAGTTAATTCGAAAAACAAGTTTTTGGTTTGAAAAAAGTTTCGGTGTCGAAAAAAAACCTTGTTTCGAAAAAAAATTTAATTAAAAAAAAAAACATTTTTGCAGTTAGTATGAACAAGTTTTTTACGTTTTGCAAGGTCAACTATTTTATTTACAAACCATAGCATAGATGTGGCCATTATCAAAAAATCAAAACTCAAGTTTGGTGTAAGCGTTGTGACCTCACAAAACCATCTTTTTCGTTCCCATTGTCGAAATCCTGGTACCACCATTGGCCTTGTTGAAACATCGAGCAATATTCAATGCAAGGCAATAGCCAACTCAATCAATTCACGACACAATAATAATTCTTAAGTTCTTTCTTTTTCATTCTGATATGCCCAGCACTTTAATCCACACAAGCTGTTGCTTATTCAATTGAAAACTTTTCTAAATGGTCAACATAAACCGTTATAACAATAACTGTAACAAAACACTGAAAGCGCCCTGTCAACTATTCCAGTTAGCTTCAAGTATGAGTTAGTAAATACATATGTAAATACATACCTACCCTATACATACGTCAATATTTATACATATGATTGCGTCAAACTAATCGATTTGAATAAGAAATGGGAGTCTTAATACATACCGGTGCTGAACAGGAATAAACTTGGGGATTAACGGTAAGTAGTGATATTTCGATGAAGAAAGTGTTGGAAAATCTATGTTCAGTGAACAAGTCTTTAGGTGGTTAGAGAGGTTTACTGTCAAGAAGATGACTCCAGTCCCTTTTCTGTAAAACGTTGCGTCTTGCGGTCTTTTAACTTTCTTCTCTCAGCTGAAGGTCTTAATGATATAGAGATCGATGTAGACTTCCTATATTCCCTTAGTGATATTGCCACAAAATCTCTCAAAACAATTCATGCGAAATCCACCTTTTAATCCCGATCATAGTCAATTTAAAATAGAGTTTGGTCTACTTAAACATGATTCTAAAATAAATATCATTTTATATCTGTCATAAATAGTAAACTTAAATATATTTTATGTCTAAGACGGAGTTTTAATTTTAAAATGACGAACAGCTATGCTATGGCTTGGCAACAAAATAGTTGACACAGGGTGTATCTGCAAACAAAATTTTTTTTTCGTACCAGCAACCAACTTGAGTTTAGCTTTTTTCTCTTATTGTCCAAGCTAACTATGCTATGGCTCAACTTCGGTCTGGATATTGCAATAGGCTGAACTCCTATTTGTCCAGACTGAACCCTACCATACCAAACACATGCCCTGCATGCGGTATGGCCCCCCACGACACGCAACATCTCTTTTCGTGTTCTTCGGAACATACTCTTCTAACTCCCTTATCACTTTGGTCCAACCCTGTTGAAACAGCGCGTTTCCTTGGACTTCCGTTAGAAGAGCCCGATGACAACTAGGAGTGTTCTGGCCCTTTGGGCAGGGCGAAGCACTGCTAACAACAACAACAACAACAACAACAACATGGTTTGTGAATAAATTAGTTGAGCACAGGGTGACCCTGAAAAAATTGTTTCTTGGTACCAGCAACCAGTTTGAGTTCAGCAGTTCATGCCGTGGTCTGTGAATAAAATAATTAACACAGGGTGTCCTTCCAAAAAAAAAAAAATTCTTCGTAATAAATTTTTTTTAGTTAAAATCTTTGTTTAATATGACCGACACATTAAATGTCTTTTTAAGTCACTAAAATACTTAAGATTTAGTACGAGAAATGTTACATTTTTTACTTGTCAGTTCCGTACTTTTGAGTGTTGCTCTCTCGCTCTAAATTTGTCCCTGTCGCTAGGTCCGGCTGTTTGTAGGCGCATCACTTGAAACCCACAACATAGAATTCAATGCAGTTTTCACGAATGTCTTCATAGATATCTTCCGTAAGACATAGGGTTTATGGTTTGACATATATTTTTAGTATTAACAATTTGCTTTTAGGTTATGGTCGAATTTTTGAGATCGTTTTCATGCGTGTTGAGACCTACAACATTTGTGAACCTCCATAAAAGACTTGAATTTTTTTTTTCTCTCAAAGTCTTTTTGTTATTACAGATTTACTCTTTAAACTAATTCGATATCAGTTCTACCTTCTCTTATTTCACTTTACAGTATTTATGTATATATAAAAACATAAGTATGTGTTTCAGTAATCATAACTGCCTCTTGAATTACATCAACAAGTGTCTAGTTGTGAAGCTTAGCTATTGGCTATTGATGATGTAACTGCGATTCGTTTCACCAACATTCACAAAACTATAACAATTGTTGCTAAAGTTGATTTTTCCTGGCTGCAATGTTCACTTTTTTTTCACACTAACAGTAAAACATTCATTGTTGTATGACCTCTTCTAGTGTATGTGTGTGTGTGTGAAGCCTCAGGTTACTTGTTAGTGGACAATGTTGGTTAGTATTCAAGCGCTGCACGACATCGTTCAGGTTCAACAGGAAGCCAAGCCACCGTTTGTGCATTTGTGTGTGTAATGAATGCTCTGTGGGCACTAAAAAAAAAAAAAAGACTCTCGAGTTTGTATTGAGCAACTGCGAACAATGCTTCAATGCTTGCTTTATGTGCGTTTTTATCGATGAACTGTGCTTCAACCATCAGTGAGTTTTCCAAAGCTTGTGCAGTGGGGCATGGTAAATGAACTATATTATGTCAGATTAACTATAGTTAAACTAAGTGTTGATATATGAAAATATATTTGTATGTTTGTTGTACTTTTGTAGTTTTTGCCTTGATAATGAATGATCGTGTAGTTATGCCGCTGAAGGTGCGCTAAATATAAACTAAGGCTAGACGAATTAATACAACAAATATGTTAACATGCAAAAAAATTGTAATAAGTTGATATTTGGATAATGTAGGTATTTAAGAAAGAGTGATGTGAGTTGTTTACATTAGAGTCATAGCATTTAACCAATCAAATATATGGCTGCCTGTAAGTTCGTATGTTTGTACGCGCATCACTCAAAATCTATAGCATATAATTTAATGAGCTTTTCATATATGTATTGTTAGATATCTGACCTCAGATATAGAGTAAATTTTATTGTTGTAAAATATTTTTTTGAATTTTTGTGCGTACCGAAGCCTTATACAACCACTTCCTCTTGTTCTCATATGGCAATTTTCAACATCCTTGTTCGAAAACAAAATCTACTCTGTGCGGCGTATTTATTTCTTATGTCCCATTTGGCCATTTGAGCTTCTAATGAGGCCCACGGGCGGATCCACGGTGAGGGTTTTCTCGTCTAAATCTCCCTTTGGAATCCAAACGGTCATATTTTTCCAAAGCTCTAAGTACTTTTTAATTGAACTTTGAGGTTGGTTGGTACAGGTTAATAGTCCCCGCTGTTGGGTTTAGAGAGCTCCAGCTGTAGAGTCTAGGAGATACTAGGCTGTTTTATTTTGTTTTGTTGTTCTTCCGACAGAGCAAATAACATTGTGCGACAATTTTGAAGTTTTTGTTTGGGGGCGGAGTGATTCTAATTGCGAATAAAAGACCTTAGGCCACGTAGTAAAACCCCAAAATTTTTTTGCATTCTCTGGTCAAAATTTTTTTTTATGGTCACTTGAAGTTTGAATTTAAAAAAAAAAAGTGATTTTAGAAAAAGTGGAGAAAAGGGTTAAAATTCATATCGGATGAAAATATGTAGTTCGGGTGCGTATAGTAAAATTAAACGAAGAATCATTCTGTGGAATATTTTATCCCGATGGCGATCTCATAAAAGGGTTTTTTCGACCCTTTTTTCTAGAATAACGATAAAAGTATGATTTGTGAGGTCGTGAGAGGGTTAAAATGTTCTAGAAAATTCTTCAGCGGAAAATTTCAATGGGGGTCTCCTCAGACCAAATTTTTATAAAAAAGATTTTGGAGTTCCCAGAAGTGGAAAAAGAAAATGTACCCCTTAAAATATGCAACGAGTTTTAAAATTTTCTTCAATTCACAAGCTTTTATATCTCGAATAAACATGACTTTTGCCCCATTTCGAAGGTAAGACAATCAAACAATATTTCCATGCTCACAATTCCTTTTCAGCAATTGAAAACAAGAATATACTTGTAATTTAAAATACAGTAGAATCTCGAAAAAGTGAACCAAATGTCCCAAGGGTATTTTAATTTTCCGAAATATTTACTTTTCAAAGGTTTCAAGTTTGCAATGGCTAATATTATATGTAAGCCACCACATCATGGTTGCGGTAAATCTGTTGCTAATCTGTGGAGCTCTTGACCCAATGGGGTTGCGCCTACAAGTTCAGGGCTCCACTGACTACTTGTAGTTCGATCTTCATATCCACCTATAGTTCATTGAAACTGACAGTTTCCTTTTGAATTTTCAAGTAGGATGTCGAGGTCGAAGCAGCAAGTCACTTATTAAGCTGTCCAGCTTTTATCGGAACTAAACAAAGCTACTGTGATCCTGGCCTGGTCAGTTCCACGAGAGACAGCGTTTCTTAAAATAATTGAAGACGTCATCATAAATATTTAATGAGGTGACACGACGAACTTTTCTACACGCCTAATGAGCTTCTGGTACAGTCTTTAGCTGCACTCAACCTACCACGGCTTCACTAAGGAAATTAATTTGATATTTGTTTGCTCGCTTTAAACTTTTTTATAACCCCCAAACCACAAGAATTTGAAGAATTTGCATAGGAACAATAAAGATGCCACTATTCTAAAGCATAAAATTGAACGAAGAAAGCTGTGTATGTGTGTGTGTATTTGTATAAAATAAGTGAGGTTGAGCAGCAATCTTCATCACAAATTTTTGTTTCCTCTTAATAATTTTTCACGTACCAACGTGACCAGCAGATTGCTCAGTTCATATGAAATATGCAAAAGTTTCAAAAACAATTCAAATTTATTTATACGAAAGCCACTTCATAAATAGTTACTAAACCAAACGCAAAATTCAGCGTAAAAAAGTCAAAATTTAAATATATTTTCTTTTGTTAGAAAACAATAAGAAATTTTTGGTAGGGGAGTAAACATGCAGCAGCAGATTTAAGAGCAGCATTTTACATGATTTTTATGCCGTTGGGAGTAATGCGCGCGTACGCCTTAAAGTATGCATTAAATTTACACACACACTTAATGCTTATAGCCATCACACACACACATGCACACACATACATACGTGCACGCTTACTACTACTTAAATAAACATGCAATAACAAGTGAATATAGCTTCAAACCTTTTTTTTTTAACCATTTTTTTTGGACATCCACACCCACCCACTTGTGCCATTTTTATTCCCTTTTCTTTGCGTGTGCACGCGGTGGAAATGTCTCATTACAAAATCGTAAAGCTTCAACAAAAGTTTAAACACCGGAGATAAGCAGCAAGTATTCGTGTGCTTGGTTTGAAAGAAAATCACTTAAGAATAAGCGCGTCTGTGGAAAGACTTGCGAACTTGAAAACTTAGTGTGGGATTTGGTTAATTTGTTTGTTCGCTTGCGTGCTTTGTTGTTGTTGTTTTTTTTTTGGTGTATAAGTACAATGTTCCCCTATGCACAGACACGCACACATATACTGGTTTATTTATTTGCTGGAGTAATATTTTATCAGCAGTGTTTGTAGTTTATTAAAATAGTAGTATATTTACTACTTTTTTGAAAAATGCCTGACCGGCACGAAATTTCATATTCAACTGAGATAATGTTTAAACAAAAATTTTTTAATAATAAAATTTCAATAAGCTATATATGATCCTTATATTACAAGTCAAATCAACAGTTTTTGAAATTTTTTGTATGTATGTCTGCATGTTTGTTCGCGCATCACTCAAACACCGTTGAATAGAATTAAATGAAATTTGCACCAAACTGTTTCTAAACGCCCAATTGAGAGTTAAGGATACATTTTACTTTACTAAACAAATTTTTTTTTAGTAAAATTACTTCTTAATAATCGACTATGATCCATTTTAATCTCTAATTCGACTCAATTCATTATTTACTAAAATTCTGCTCTGCGGCAACCCTCTTGTTCATTCTCCCCTCATAAATAGTTGCACATACAACACGCTGTATCCGCCAGCTGAAATGCTTGTTTTGACAGTATTTTGTGACTTCTAAGCAAATTTGAATTTTGCTTTGCGAATGACTTTTGTTAGATCAAAGGCATCTTTTTTTTTAATTTTGCATGTTCTTATCTTATAGAGCCAAAAAATTAGCCATGTTTTTAGTGTGATTGTTTGTTTTTGTTGTAGAAAAAGAAGCATGCGCTTTTATTAAATCGTCTAATACAAGAAAATGTGAAAATGCCAACAAACTCAATGGTGACACAATGAAATTCATCAACAGCTTGTTCAGAAGCAAAATCGCTTAACAAGAAGCAAAATCGTGTTGCAACAACGTATGAAAACAACAACTTCGCTATTGAAGAGTCACGTTAAAAGTCATTGAAGCGATAAGAGTTCAACTCTTCAGTGCACATGCGATAAAATAAAATAAAATAAAATAAAATAAAATAAAATAAAATAAAATAAAATAAAATAAAATAAAATAAAATAAAATAAAATAAAATAAAATAAAATAAAATAAAATAAAATAAAATAAGATAATATAAAATAAAATAAAATAAAATAAAATAAAATAAAATAAAATAAAATAAAATAAAATAAAATAAAATAAAATAAAATAAAATAAAATAAAATAAAATAAAATAAAATCAAATAAAATAAAATAAAATAAAATAAAATAAAATAAAATAAAATAAAATAAAATAAAATAAAATAAAATAAAATAAAATAAAATAAAATAAAATAAAATAAAATAAAATAAAATAAAATAAAATAAAATAAAATAAAATAAAATAAAATAAAATAAAATAAAATAAAATAAAATAAAATAAAATAAAATAAAATAAAATAAAATAAAATAAAATAAAATAAAATAAAATAAAATAAAATAAAAAAATAAAATAAAATAAAATAAAATAAAATAAAATAAAATAAAATAAAATAAAATAAAATAAAATAAAATAAAATAATATAATATAAAATAAAATAAAATAAACAAAATAAAATAAAATAAAATAAAATAAAATAAATTAAAATAAAATAAAATAAAATAAAATAAAATAAAATAAAATAAAATAAAATAAAATAAAATAAAATAATATTTGTAAGTTTTGCAAGCTTGAGATCAGAGAAACAATAATTCGTAATGAATTTTAATTGTCAGTTTTTTGGGAAAAATTGATAATTGGAGAAAAATTACATTGTTAAATCACAGCGATGGATAGGATTACATGTTTCAGAGTTTCCAAGCTCATCATCAGATCCCTTTTTCGGACACTGGGATGCGAACCAGTGTCTGCACCAAAGCCGCTGTTAGAAAATTCTAACATCTAAGCTATGATGCCCTGTGACGTCACAATGCACTTATCTCCACTTCAATTAATTCCCTTTTGTTTGTTTGTTCTTGCCAATGACCGAAGGTCTAACAACAATGTGTGCTCACTGTTGGCAAGAACAAACAAACTGACAATATTAATTCGTTTAGAATTATTGTTAACTGGTCTCGAGCTTGCTCATAACTTACAAATTTGTAAACAAAATAGACCGCAAAATCCAACAACAAAATACATTGAAACCAAAGCACGGGTTTACGTACATATGTAAATATGTACAAACAACAAGACCAACACACATCATAACATAAAGACTGCATGTCTTAAGAAATTTTGTGTATACTGTTGGCAAGAACAAACAAACAAAAGGGAATTAATTGAAGTGGAGATAAGTGCATTGTGACGTCACAGGGCATCATTGCTTAGTGTTGGAATTTTCTAACAGCGGCTTTGGTGCAGACACGAGTTCGAATCCGTGTCCGAAAAGGGATCTGATGATGAGCCTGGAAACTCTGAAACATGTAATCCTATCCATCGCTGTAGATTTGTTCTTTGTAATTTTTCTCCAATTATCAATTTTTCCCAAAAACTGACAATATTAATTCGTTTAGAATTATTGTTAACTGGTCTCGAGCTTGCTCATAACTTACAAATTTGTAAACAAAATAGACCGCAAAATCCAACAATAAAATAAAATAAAATAAAATAAAATAAAATAAAATAAAATAAAATAAAATAAAATAAAATAAAATAAAATAAAATAAAATAAAATAAAATAAAATAAAATAAAATAAAATAAAATACAATAAAATAAAATAAAAAAATAAAGTAAAATAAAATAAAATAAAATAAAATAAAAAAAAGTATGTGCATCTACATTTCTAAATAAATATCGACTTAAATAAATAACTATCACATAATAAGAAGTTCCTTAAAAGTTTTAATTAGCTTTGCAACTTATTTTGCAAACCTAAAGCTATTTTCAAATCTCTTATTTACCACAAAATTTATTTAGTCAGCATAATTAGAGTAAACGACAAAACTCGTAAAGTATACCACAAACTAAAAGCTCACTGTCAACTTCCAAATATCTACCAAAATAACTAAATCCAACTGTTTTGCTTACATTTCCTTAATACGTCTAGTCTCTAAAGATTATATAACTTCTTTGTAAACAAGAAAAATGGCTTGGAAATATTTACATAATTCTAATTTGAACTTAAAGCCAACCAGCTACTGGTAACTACATACATAAATGCGCAGCTTAATTGCAACAAAACAGAGCAAAAGTAAATTGTGCAAATATGTAGCTAAAAATAGGCAGGTGTGAATGTAAAGAAGAAGAAGAGAGGTTGGAGCGATTGAGCTTAGAGTTCAATGAATAAATTGTTTTAGCTACATTTTTGGAAATGCATTGGAAAAATACGTAAGAAAATAGTAGTTAGTTGGTTAAGAAAACTAATCAATTCTGTATCTAATTGAGTTAATGCGGCACAGGGACCGTGAAGGTATTTTTGTAGTTTAGTTTTGGGCATTTTTGCAATACCAATAAAGCTTAAAAAGGACAGAAATTTTATTAAAAAAATTCTACCAAAACGGGGCACAACCAATTAATTTTGTGTTTTTTTTTTTTTTTGTTACCAGATTGCTCATTTTGGTACTAGTTATGGACTATTTCGGGATGTGGCTTCACCAGTACAAGTTAGTATAAGATTGCTATTGAAGCAAGTTTCTACAGACCATGCCTCTAAGAGTATTCATTGTGTGTTTCACAACCAAAGTCTCCCCGGAAAAATAAAGCTCATTTCAATTCCTTCATACCTGAATCGTCACAGTAGAACTTGAAACCAGATTCCTCAACCGATGAATAAAAGAGAAATCTCTTTAACATAATTTTGGAGCAAAACTAATTTCTACACTTTGTGCTCCCATTTTATTAATCGTCGAGCAATAGGGGAGACCTCTTCAAGTTATTAATGAAATATTGCTAACTTCTCTTATGGCAGTCAGGTTAAAAGCTGAAGGCATGAAACCCAGGTAAATGTGTTTGTCCCACCTCAAACAAAAACGGGAAGAGGGTTTTAATACAGACTATGAACCCAAGACTTTTCAGTAAGCTCGATTGAAGCTCTTAATGGGATACAGCTACTTGCAAGCGGTACCTCAGTCGTTGGCTAGTTGTAGTGGCGAGTCCCATGTGACTCCAATTAGCACTAACTAATCAATGCAAAACTATAGAAGAATGCTGGGAAGGTCTCAAGCGCCTTGGTGGTACTCCCATTCTTCTATATTCAGACTGCTGACTTCTACAATCGCCCCTAATATTTCCAAGCTTTAAAGTTTCCCGAAAAGATGGTTCATTTTACTTCAGAAGGGCGTTGCACAATCACACAACCAGAGTCGTGGAAATATATCCAAATAAAACCTGAATCCGTTCAACTTTTCTAGTTTAATAAGTCCTTAATAAGTCCTGCTTAAGTCTCTTCTGAAATTTTTTTTATGTTTTCCAAATTGCTTGTAAAAAACAACAATGCATTAGAGTAACAAGAAAATGACCATCTTTTCAACTACATATATTTAAAGAGTATTTAGATTATAGAGGCTGCCGTTTCTTCTCCCGTTGAAGAAAGAAAACGAGAAACCATACTTTTCAAAACAAAATTTCCAAAAACAAAACTATTCATTACGCTCCCTCATCATACACAAACACTTATTTTACTAATGCTGTTGAGCTGCATACTTTCTACATAATTCAATCACTGCTATCGACAAATCGCGCATAGTTTTGCTATAAAAAAAAAATATTTATTTATATTTGCGACACAACACAAACATACTTATTTTGCGGTTTGATTAGTTATGCTAACTAATAAGCAAATTAAACAAACTTTCTGTTTATATATACGAAGCGTGAAAAAGTTGAAAAATTTTATACTTTCTCAACTTAATAAAAATTTCAATCATACGTTACAAGCATAGCTGAAAAAGCGAAATGTTGTTAGTAATTTGTAACAATTTTTCATGCAAATTAACACAAACAATTTGTGGGTGTTAAAAGTGCGTCAAACGGTTCCCTCCATAAATTCAGAAAACAAAAATTCAGAAACACATTTTTTCACAAATTTCTTTTCAGAAATCTTTTTTCAGAAAGTCAAAACTCAGAAGTCAAAATCAGGGCTGCACTTTAACGTTAAATTCATCAATACACAAAAAACCTTTTCATTTTTTTCTTTTGTTTATTAAGAATATTATCGTTATGCGGTTAACGAAAAAAATACTGTTTTGTTGAATATCAAAAAAATCAACAAAAAAAATTTTAATTCAAGAATTGTTACTGTAATACTTACACATGCCGATCAACAATAAAAAAACGTTCACAAAAAAATGTTTTTTTGTTAATTTTCATTTTGATATTTATTTATTTATTTGTTTATTTGTATGCTTATAATTCAGTACAAAGATTTAATCTTATATAACAGCACTGAATAGTATTATAGTCATATTAAAAAAAAAAAAATAAAAAATAAAAAAAATAAAAAAATAAAAAAATAAAAAACAACAACAACAAAAAAATATTTTTTTTTTGATAATTACCAAAACGAAATATTTTTGTATATAAAGTTAATCAGCCCCGGTCAAAATTCAGATCTAAAAATTTAATTTTTTTCTGCCGTCTCATTACTTTCTGAATGTTTAGATAGGAGATAATGACTTTGAAATAAGTGAAAAACACGTTTCGCGAAGCATTGGTTCAATTTTCTTTTGCTACTTTACCAAAGAACCTTACATATTTGCTCTTTACAAATATTTATAGCAACTCCTATTTAAAGAATTTGATTTTGAATTTAAAGAAAAAAAAAAATGGTCACCAAAGGGTTAATGCATAATTAGTTGTGTTATAACGCTAAACATACCGAAAAAAAAATATTTGTTTCAGAATTTAAAAAATAAATAAAGGCATTTAAGGGGTTAATACTTGACCCAAATATGGGTTAATAATGTGAAGTAAACATTTAATTTTTAAGTGTGCAGTGATAGATCTAACATGAAAAAAATGATAAAATTTATAAAATAATGAAGTGCTACTCTAAGGTGAATCATTTTATTTCGTTATTAATAAAATAGTTAAGGTCGGCAATGGGTTAATCCTTCAAATATTTACTACTGAAGTGTAGAGCAATTTATTTTTCATATAAAAAATTATTTAGAAATTATAAAAGCAAAAATTGAGGTCACCAGTGGGTTGAAGCATGGCGTTTAAAGGGTTAAACGCTTAAAATCAACTAGTGAAGCCTATGTCAAACTATTTTGATGTGAAAAATTTGGTTTTGATCAGAGTTAAAAGAAAGTTGAGGTCATCAATGGGTTAAAGTATGGCCGCTCATGGATTATAATTTTAAATATTTACCAATTAAGTGTTCATAATATCGTTATAAAAATAAAAATGTAGATAACGAGTGGGTTAATGCATGATCGCAAATTTGTTTCCGAATTTTTGGTTTCTGAAAAAAGTTTTCTGAATTTTTAATTCTGACCTATGGTTTCTGAAAAATTATTTCTGAAAAAATTTTTCCAAAAAATTGTATTTCTGAATTTTTTCTGTCTGAATTTATCGCGCCAAACACCTTGCGCTCAACAAGCGACACCATGGCGTATACGCAACAATTTGCGCTGATACAGCAAATCAACTGATTCAGAAGCAACATAGAAAGCGCTGAGTTTGTTAGCAATGCTATTAGCATACATACACATACATATACATAGATCGCTGTCTAAATATATAATGCGTGAATTTTTGGCCAACTTGAAATATTTTTGTTGATTAAAAACAGCGCACAACAACAATAGCCAATACTAACACCATTTGCTACTGAGTGCTTGAAGCTTTATTAAATTAGCATATTTGTATACAAAAATTAATTGTTTAAAAACATTAGTAGCGCTTAAGTATTCTAACGTACACTTGCTCATACTCAATCACACTTTAAGCTACTAATTTCATTTCTCTGTGGATTGCACGGCGGAAGTCTTTTTGCGTATATGTATTTTGTTTTCATTTACCATTAAACTCAAGCAAGTGCTTCACGCTCTCTTGACGATTATATACAATATTTCTAAATTATAATTAAGTGTCTTCAAACGCAATTAAGTGTTTAAGTATATTTGTTGAGATAATTAAGTGGTGAGCATTTTAACGCTTTTGCGTGTAGTTGATGTACATATATTTGATTTATTAATTTGTTTTTAATTGAGCAGGTGTTGGTAGGTGATGAGGGAAAATGTACAGTGAAAGATGATGATAGTCTAAGATTGCTCATAAGCAATATCTAAGAGCATTTAACAATTAAATAATCCTAATGGAAAGCTAATAATAGTAACAGGAAGCATCGCAATACAAGCCTCGCACCTAATTCAGTTACCCGTACCTGAGAAGCTGAACTTTGCTCAGCATTTTTCAAGGTTACCATATAATTTAGTTTTTTCTAGATACTTATAGTTTGCGAGAAAATAGTGCAAGTGAAAAAATTTGTTTATAACATGCCGAAATATCAGTTAAAATACCTTCCACTTGATACCCATATTGTCATTTAAAAAAAAATTTAATTTCATATACATAGCTGGCAACGCTGTTAAGAAAATCTTTACTATAAACTCTTAAGCAGTAAAGCGATATAATGTAACATGTCAATTTTTTGCAAGAGTACATCGTCAATTTTTAATTGGCTCCTTAGATAATAGAGAATATACAATAGAACAAATATAATAGAATTAGGTGGCATCTCTGGGGTGTGAAAAAAAATGTAAAATATCTTTCATTTGTGGTTCTAATTGGCGCAGCTTATTTCAAACATTATTATGAACACATTCTAAGTGCAACAAAAAATTATTTTTAGGTAGCTTTCCTAGATGGCAACTCTTAAAATACACTCAGAGCGAAACATTGGACCAGTACAGTAATATTATTAGGTGGCAACTCTAAATTCAAATACTCTGCAATGTAAAATAGCTTTCGGTTGATACACATCTTTGCTTATCTCACTAAAATTTTTTAGATTTCCTTAAAAAATATTCACATTGGCAACGCTATTTACTACCCACACACCAAAATTCGTCCAAATAGGTTAAGCCATTTTCGAGGTAGCCGTAAATATGCAAATATTTAATATATTGCTAGCCCAAAAATCGATCTCTGTCCTACTGTTCCTTCATCCCTCTATTCTATTACTTTTTCTTGCACCTATCCCCTGTCTAATAGTCCCCTTAACCTATTGTGCTAATATCATGAAGATGAGTTTAGTATATATAATGACCATAAAAGGCAAACAGGAATTTCAAAGTTACAATCATTTACACAATGACCTACCCAGCTAAGCTCTTACAGCACATAAATAAATTTCCTATAGAATATAATTCAGCTCCATAAAAAGTCGGTAAAACATATCTCTCGAATAGTCCACATTCAACAACGTCCATCACTCCGAGTCATACCTCAAGACATGTATGATTAGAGCTATATTTCAGGTTATGTTCGCTCTCGAAGCAACGTTTTAAAAATCGCTACTCTTCCAATTCATTATTAGCCTGAGCCTGAATCTTTTGTTTAAGGATAGACCAGATGTTATGTTAAAGAAATCACATGAAATATGTGAACGATTTCCTTATAATGGTTCTGTTGAAGGATATGGAGTACTAAGGAAACCTGCTTTATAGTAGACCTAACACTTCTGAAGCTATACTGATGAAGTGCAATAAAATTGTTATGTATGGCGTTAACTCTTTTAGTAAATTAGATCGAGTTTCACTTGATATCAATGAGATGTGGGCTTTTGATTATTTCCTTATCTCATTTATTTTCAAGTGGAAAAGAGCACTGTATATGAAACTCAACCTTCTCTCAGTTAAATATAATTGTGTTATTGTCTTCATATATTATTTCATCACCCTATGTACCTCTGCTACAATTATCACACATACAGACAACGCATAAATGTAATTAGTCACTAACACTTTCACGTAAGTTACATCTAATTGTAGATCGTTAGGCATAATTTGAACGGATTTCTAAAAAAGTTACATATACATATGAGTCTCAACACATTGAAGGAAAATTTTAATTTTGGATACTATTCCCCTTGTTTCTGTTACAGCTGTCCTCATGAAGAAACATTTTTGAAAGTAAAAACAAAAAAATGTGTAATACTTCCGTCGGTAGATGCACTTTCGACCAAGGAATTTTTGTTCTTCGAAATCAGCCCACTTTTAAGGTTCTGAAAATTGCGTGTAGTACAATCAATGAGGCGAAATCGGCATATCTTCGTATCCGAGGAGCCATTTCGATATATGGTTGTGAAATAAAATGTTTTGTTTAGTGCTCAGAAGCGATGGAAAATGTGACAAAACATCGATCTCTAGGTGGAAGATCACATTGTGTCTAAGTATTTTTAATAAACGTCTCACTTCGTATTTTTTCAAAAATGCCTTATTTCATAATTTGATTCAAAAATTTCCTACTTAGCTGAAAATGTTTAGGTCGTTTTTGAAACACTTTTTGAGAGGCTTTCTTCTAAAAAATTTTAAAGAAGTTTTTTTTTTAGTAGTTTTTACAGCGGGTCAACAATTTATATGAGTAAGATATTTTAAAAAATTTTTATATTAATGCTTTACATAATTTTCTATAAAGTGGAAATTTATTTTTAATCAGTAAGTGTGAATTTTAAATTTGAATAACAGCCGACATGCTGGATGAATTTTAACTAACTTCATTAGAAATGAATTTTTAAGAAGATACCAAACCTTCCCACTATTAAATTTTTAAACAAAATTTTGTTTTTCAATCCAAATGGATATTTTTAGAAGTCTTGAAGCTTGGTTGTTGCGAGACTAGAATTTAATGGGCTTCAAAACTGCCTACTCAATGGTAAGAACTTTGAAATGTATTCCTCAAATTTTAAAATTCGCTGAACATTTTCGAGATTTTCAAAAATTTTTGGGATTGCATTTATTATTAATTTATTGAACTTTCTTGATAAGAATTTTTTTTAAAATAAGTTATAGTTTGTTAAACCTTTCAATTTTTGCTTTTATATGTGGGCGTGTTGTGCCCTTTTTGAAAATATTTATAAAATTAGCCTTAGCTAAAGTCATTACATATTTTTAAATTTGTTTTTTCTTTTTTCTGTATTAAGAGAGCCTATTTTTAATTTCCATATATACGTTTTTTATGGCTACTTCAATTCAATTAACTACAAAACTAAATACCACAAAATGGTTTAGTTCAATAATTTCTCAATGTTGAAGCAACAATGAGATTTGAAACTTTTACAATATTTTATCATTGTCATTCTGAATTAATACTAACAAAATTAAAAAAAAATGTTTTTGTGCAAAGTCTAATGTCTACAGCTATTAATTTGTGAACAATATTGTAATAAATTGTGTCCTTATCATACCAGCTATAAAAAGGAAGTAATCATTTTAATGCTATTTTTACACAAGCCACTGTGTATCGCAAGTTTTTGATAATCTTTTAAGTTAATGCAATGTGTAGTTAGAGGCAAAAGCTTCAACATTGACAATATTTGATAAGGCGGCCTTCTGCATCAAGAGATGTATTGGCACCTTCCGTCGGTAGCAGTGGAAAAGAGTGACCACCATTCAGAAGGAATTCCGAAAGATAAAGTTTTCAACATACAATATACTTTTATTTTTGTTTTTGGCCCCATGACATAATTAAGTAAATAAAAAAATATATATCGAGCATAAAGCCCTGATTTCATAAATAGTTATTTTAGTTGTATGTACATTAGACTAGGTCAGAATTTTTTTTCTCCAATTATATTGTTAATTTTTAGAATGGCGAAAAAATTTTATAAAATTTTCTGACCCTATAATTAATTTTAAGTGGCTTATTATACACACCGCTCTGCTGGTTTATACATATATGAGCTGATATTCAAATCTTAAAAGAGCACCCAGAGCACAGGGGGCTTGTTCAAATTGTACTAATTTTGGGGTCTAAAAACATTTTTTCTCAGAAACGGGACATGATGGACATTTTTGGACCACGGATTCGTGTTGAGCTTAAAAAAAATCATAAGGAGTATTTTTTTTTTTTTTTTTTGCATTACAGAAACAGGGTGCTGTAACTAGTGCCCCAAAAACGAAAAATTAATTTTATTTAATAGTAGTTTTGCAATTTTTTTTAAAAAGTGTGACTTTTGTCAATTTATGTGAGTAATAGAAACCGCCTACACGAACAAACATACAGAATCTAGTTTTATAAAGATTTTTTGGTCAAATGTATATTTTTGAAGCTCCTAAAGGGTTAAAGTGGGATATTTCGCGGAAACGAGCAGCCCCGATTTTACTGAAAACGTAGTTCGACATTTAGGATGGTCCCAGACAAGACCTCATTCACAGTTTTTGTGCCCATTTTCGTTGAACCTATTCTTGCCAGCAGAGCGGTGTGTATAGCTAGTTTAGATTTTTATTTCTGTTCTTATTTTTGTTTAAAACTGGAAAAATGTTGAAGTAAAAGAAATTAAGCAGTTTGTTAGTTTTTTATAAAAAAAAAGGTACACTGAAATAAAAAAGTTGAAAGTGCACATTGAAAGTAACATATCAAAACCACTTTCAAGCGATTGATGGTAATACTGTAAATATTACAGTATTTACTGTAAAATTGGCAGTGAAAACATGTGATTTTTGCATAATGATATGAGTCCACTTTAAAATTTACAGTAATTCATGTCAATATGATAGTATATTCGAAGAATGATAGGGGCTCACTTTCAAAATTTATATTAGCCACTGTTGGACGAAAAATGACAGGGTTTACTATCAATTTGTAGATTTTTTTTCAGTGTATGTATAAAAAATTATTTTCGCCATTCTTAAAAAAGTAATATCATTTTTTCTAAAAAAACTTTTTTTTGGACAGTCCTTTTGTATTTTTTTTTATAGTTTTTTTATTGGTTTCAAATTTATAATTTTTTTTAGATATGTAATTATTTTGGTCGTTTTTTTTGGTCATTTCGATTCGAGTTGGAATGAATGATACTTTTAATCCATGTTAATAATTATGAAGAATATATAATAATCTAGCATGCCAAGCACTGTAACATAATTTTACCAAATTGTTGTCTTATAATAAAATTGCAAAAATAAATAAATATTTAATATTTTTCTGATTAAAAAAATGCTTTCTGCTTTCCTAAAGAAATATTTCAATCGAAATCAGTAAAAAATTTAAGCGTGGAGCAAAATTAAAAAACTTATTTATTAGCTGTATTGCAAGCGACGAAATCACATTTAATTTTTAAGAGAAATTTTAAATTAAAAAAAAAAATTTCTAAATTATTTAAGTCAAAGCAAAAACTCAGCTTTACTTCCTTCATTCGACATTATATTAATTCAATAGTTTTTAACTAATATCAGATTTTATTTATAACATTTAAAAAAAATTCGATATGGTTTTTATCAATATTTATTTTAATTTTAATGTTAATTAGACTAGGTAAGAAATTTTTTTTAATTGTTAATTTTTAGAAATGCGAAAAAACACTATGAAAATTTTAGAAAAAATTTAAATGCAATAAGCGCTTTGTAGGAAGTTAAATTTTTTATAAAAAAACTAAGAAATTTTGTTTGGCATTACCAAAAATAGTAGTAAAATTTCTTCCAAAATAAATTTTTTTGGGGCAGTCTTGCTGTACTTTATAGCTTACTTATTATTTTTTAATTTCGTATTAAATTACATAAATTCTTTTTCTAATTTCATTCGTAGGTCCCCCAAAACTCAGCTTTTAATTTAAATTTTAAACTAATATCAGATTTTATTTTTAATACTTAAAAAAAAAGTTATATTTTAAAATAAATGTCTCTACTTTTTCAATTCACACCTATTTTCAAAAATTTCTCAAACTCACCACAAATATATTTTTTCAAATTTCCTGCGTTTTGTGTTTCACTCACACGCTGTCGCACTTAAAAACAGCTAACACTTAAAAATTGTTCACTTTTAGATTTATCTTCCGCTGCGATTTTTATAATTATTCTCACTTTCACTTTTCACTCACTGCGTTTTGGTTCAATTAAAATCGCACGTTCAATTTGAAATGAAACTGTTATTAAATGAACTTGGTCAAGTACTCAAGCGCTGATTCGCCACTGTTAAAGTGCACTGTTATGAATCTGAATGAACAGTGAAAGCAGCACAGCAAAGTTGGCGCGATTTATAGTGCACGGCAAACAACTCAAAACAGCCAACGCAACAAAGCAGCGACGTCACGACAGTGTTAAACAGCAACAACGGACACGATACGAGCAACGAACTTCATAAATGGAGTAACAATTGAACGAACAACATTTGAATCACATGACAAATACTTGACTACATAAACAGCAGCGGTTGTATGTATGTATGCATGTTCGTGCTCGTGTTCGTGTTTCGCACTTCGTTCAGCACACAACAAATGTTTATTAAATTGAATGTCAACAGTTACCATTTGGCAGCTAACGACCAAATATTTGGCGCCAACACTTTTCGAAATGAAATTGAATGTTGCAAAAACGGAAGTGGAGACTTGCGAACAACAAAGCAGAAGCTAACGAGCGCTCGTGTTTTTGTTTGTTTTACTTTTATATGTATGTATGTATGTATGTATGTGTTAAATGTTCACATTATTTTTGCTACAGGTAAACGCACACACGAGCACACATCACGATTCAACGAAACGGAAACGATTTTGCGCATAGCTAGAGCACAACCACAGTTTTGGTACTTTAGACAGATAGCAAATACTTTGAAAGTGCAAGGTTCGTGGGGGTGTGGTGTTGTATGTTACGCAGCATATGATTTGCTACCAGAAAGTCATAACGTCAAGCGTACCCCATCTCTTGCTCATCGTCAATGGGTCATGCATAGAGGTGGCGTATGAGTAACATTTGGTTGTTGTCTTGTCAGCGGACTAGCACGTACACCAACACACACACACACACGCATATGCATGCACATTCATGCCATGCAACACGTGGTAGCGTGACGTTAGCAGATATCTATTCACGCAGCGTTAATTTTTCGATTTTCATATATACTTTTTACTGAAGTTTAAATCTAGAAGAGTTGTTGTTAGTATTTAAACAGTTACTCACAGTAGGAAAAAAGACAAAAATAGGCCTGTTTGGTAAGGACTGCTAATCGCAATTATATTAAATAAATGATCCAAAATAATTAAAAAATTTAAATAAATCAGAAAACTCAAAAATAGTCAAAAAAAAAAAATTATGTATAAAAAAATCAAAACTTTTTTTTAAACAATAAAAGTAATCACTATTATTGATTGAAATCCAATTTTTAATTATTTTTGATTTTTGTTTCACGAAAACATAAGCACATGCGCAAAATAATAAAAAATAATCAAACAAATTCGAAAAAACCAAAATTTTTTTAAACAAAAATTAAAAAAGTCCAAAGTAATCAAAAAAATTAAAAAATTTTAAATAATCAGAAAACTCAAAAATAGTCAAAAAGAAATCATAATAATTTAAAAATTTAAATCAAAATTTTTTAAACAATAAAAGTAATCTCATTCGACTGATTTTTGAAAGCAAATAAAGTAATCAATATTGATTGAAATCCAATAATCAAGCCCAATCAAAAATTTTCAAAATTAATCTAAATTAATTGTTTTAATTATTTTTGCTTATTTTTTATTACTTTTTTATATTGTTGCAGACAAACATAAGCACATGTGGCAATATAATAAAAGGTAATCAAACAAATTCAAAGGGGTCAAAAATTTGAAAAAAAAAAAAATTTAAAATTTTCAAAACAAAAAAAAAGATCAAAAAAATAAAAAAGGGAAAATAATCAATAAAAAAATAAAATAACCAACAAAAAACAATAATGAAATAAATTTTTTTTTTTTCTTAATAAGAAATAATCTTTATTGATTGATTACTGAAAACAATAAACATATTATTATTATATGAAATTATTTATATGAAAGAAAAATCCATTGCAACACAATTTTAATGGAAAAAAATTCCCTCTATTTAAACACTATCTCAGAATCTTTGTTAAATAATGACCTGTTTTAAAATTTACTAAAAGAATACCTTATCTCAGAATGTATTAAAAAAATACATTTTTTTCTTACTACATGCATATTTAAAATTATTTTCACAATGTTTAAAAAAAGCTGTCTTCAATCAAATTTTGAAGTCACGCGTTTTTGAAAAATAAAAAAATCTGGAGTTATTTTTAAAACAGCGATCAATCAACCATCAATTTGTAAAGATGAACGAGTGGTAGTTTTGAATTCACTAGAACCGAATAAATTTCGACCTAAACTTTTTCTACAGGGTATTCACAGAGGGCTGGGGCATTGTGATTTTTTTTTTGAAATATTTTTTTTTTATTGCTGGTGGTGGCTTTTACATAGGGCCTTTACATTTTTGAAGTATCCTGGTTCGGTACGAGCTCGAGGCCACTAATATTTTTTCTGTAGCGGAAATTATTGTTGTTTTTGTTTTTTTTTAATAATTTTTAATTAATTATTTAAACTTTTTTTTTTAAATATTTTTATTTTTTTTATTTTTTTTTTTTTGGAATATTTTAATAGTCTACCGATCTTTCATATTGAGCCAAAAGATCAATTTGTTGCGACTGGAATATTATTACTTAATTTTTCGCAACTTCATTTTTTTTTCCTACAGGGTATGCACTACATTACGCACATACACCCACATGCAATCCAGGTGAGCAAACTATTTCCCATCAAATTGAAATACAAAACAAATTTGTGTTTAATTATTTATCGCGTTGAAATTTCATTGTCATTGCAACCTTTCTAAGCGATGCGCCGCATGGTTGGCCATTTCGTTCTATGTCATTTCCTTTTTTATCTTTTCATTTTATGCTTATCGATTTTTCATCAATTATGAGTAGTAAATAATTGTCATTTATGGAATTGATTGTGATTAAATACAAATTTAGTTATCTAGTTGATAAAGCGTATAAGCAATACGGCTGCTAGGCATTTAGGCACATTAAAGAGGAGCAGCAATGTTTTGTATATCGTCGCAAATCAACAAATGGTATGCAAGGCGGCAATCTTTTGTAAGTTGGTTGGAAAAAATAAATTTGATGACCGGGGTGTCAAATGATATGTATTGAGTAGGAAAAAAGGAAAGGAAGCGGAACAAAATGAAGAGAAATTAGAAGGAAATATAATAAAGGAAAGGAACGTTGAAAAAAGGAAACACATAGAAAGAAACGGAAAGTATTTTGAAGTACGGAAAGAGCTCGGAATGAAAACGGTAAAATAAAAGTATTTTATTAAAAAAAAAAATTAAACGATATATATTAAATAATACAAAATAAAAGCAAATAAAAAAAAATTAAAAAATTAAAATTAACATTAAAATTAAAATTAAGATTAAAATTAAATTTAAAATTAAAATTAAAATTAAAATTAAAATAAAAATTAAAATTAAAATTAAAATTAAAATTAAAATTAAAATTAAAATTAAAATTAAAATTAAAATTAAAATTAAAATTAAAATTAAAATTAAAATTAAAATTAAAATTAAAATTAAAATTAAAATTAAAATTAAAATTAAAATTAAAATTAAAATTAAAATTAAAATTAAAATTAAAATTAAAATTGAAATTAAAATTAAAATTAAAATTAAAATTAAAATTAAAATTAAAATTAAAATTAAAATTAAAATTAAAATTAAAATTAAAATTAAAATTAAAATTAAAATTAAAATTAAAATTAAAATTAAAATTAAAATTAAAATTAAAATTAAAATTAAAATTAAAATTAAAATTAAAATTAAAATTAAAATTAAAATTAAAATTAAAATTAAAATTAAAATAAAAATTAAATTTAAAATTAAAATTAAAATTAAAATTAAAATTAAAATTAAAATTAAAATTAAAATTAAAATTAAAATTAAAATTAAAATTAAAATTAAAATTAAAATTAAAATTAAAATTAAAATTAAAATTAAAATTAAAATTAAATAAAAATTAAAATTAAAATTAAAATTAAAATTAAAATTAAAATTAAAATTAAAATTAAAATTAAAATTAAAATTAAAATTAAAATTAAAATTAAAATTAAAATTAAAATTAAAATTAAAATTAAAATTAAAATTAAAATTAAAATTAAAATTAAAATTAAAATTAAAATTAAAATTAAAATTAAAATTAAAATTAAAATTGAAATTGAAATTGAAATTGAAATTGAAATTGAAATTGAAATTGAAATTAAAATTAAAATTAAATTCTTGGGTTGTTTTTAAAAAATTTATGAGTAACAATTTCTTACCTCGCAAGTTGTCAACAAAAGAATTTGGCCATTGCTATAGGGGGGAAATTAAATCCAGCAAAGCGCCTTAATCATATCACTAGCATAGATATGGGCAAATATTTTTTTTTTTTGTTATTTTAGTTAATAAGCTTTACGCCCTTTAATTACACACAAATACAATAAAATTAGAATCAATTATTTTTTTATATTTGGAAAAAATTTGGCTGATAAGATTAAATCCATTATTTATTTTAGAAAATTATTTATTTATTCATATTTTGTTTTTTTTTTTTTGGTGGTAGACAGAATGTATTGTTAAACTTCCTGCATCCTTTAATAATATTGAAATGGCTGAAAAACTACCTTAACTACACTATGCAACAGAAAATCTGAAAATATTTTCGCCTCATCCGTATCTAGTGCTTAACCCTTACACGCTTAGCCTCAATTTGTAGAAAGCCTTGTATTCAGCAATTATTTCAACAACCCTAACACGTGTTTTTTTATAGTTCCCAACACCAACAAAAAAAATTTTTTCCCAAATTTAAGGTGTCTTTTTGCAAGTTTTTACCAACATTAGATCATAACTGATGAGTTTTTGAAGTAATAAATAAATTCCTGTTTAATTTTCTCAAAAATCGGGAGCTCAAATTAGAATAATGTTTCAAATTTTTGTTTAAAAAAAGTTCGCATAAAATGGTTAAAAGAAAGTGGAAAAAAATCAAAATTTTATATAAAAAAATGTTTTATTACACATAGCAAAAATTTATTTTTAAAACAAAATCGTCGTTTAAGTATTGCCTTTTTTGAATAGTCAGCATAAAATCGTATTCAGTGGACATTAAAGGGTTAATATAGATTCTAGAAAATTATTCATCGGAAACAGTAACTATGTATTTTAGAAAGTTTTGCAGGCATCCAATTATCGTGCAGGTCGCCAAAAAGGGAGAAACATATCGCTATGGTGACCATATTATTTTCATATTAATTTTGTAGGACCAACAAAAGCTCTCCACGCCATTTTCGAAGTAAGACGAATATTTTCCTTTTTTTCCATCCTCGAAAAATGTATTGAATTTTCGTTGATGTATTGCCTTTATGAAACTCGTACTGAAAGAGGGCAGTCTTAAAACAAATTTATTAATAGGACTTTGTTAAAAAATTCCGAGCAGGGACGCTCCTCAAAGAGATCTGAGTTGGAACGTTTTTGTAAAATATTTTTGAAATGTAGTGATCTTAAACTTAGCCCTCGATTTGTTCCCAATTTTTTTATTTTCTTAATACTTCAAAGAGATTATTTATTCTCATAACAGCTTCCTCTGCTTGCTTGGCCGATAATTAGCTGATTTTGTTTTCTGTTCGTATTAATGCAAATGAGTCTTAGAGGAAGATGTGTTAATTTAACTTTCTGTACAACAACAAAAAAACTAGTTATAATATACAAAATAATGAATAATCATTGCACTATGAAATGTAATATGAATATATTAACCTAATAAATAAATCAAAAGCAAATGGAAAATTTCTAATGTTAATGCAGCCTACATTTAAAATAAAGAGAAATAAGTAAGAAAGTGTGTAACTTAATATTATACGGTGGTAAAAGTGATTGGATATTTAAAAAAAAAAATAATAATAAATAAAAGTAAATTTTTTTTAATATGCTTGGCTTTTGAATTGTTTTCTCGGTTTGAAATTTTATTTTTATTAAAAAATACAAAAGAAAATTTTATAAAAATTTTGTGAAAAAAACAAATTGTATCAAAATTTCATCAAAACAAAATTTTATTACAGAAAAATTTTCAGTGTTATTCAAAAAAAAAAAAGAAAACAAAATTTTATCATTAAAAAAGAAAACAAAAATTGTATCAAAACTTCTTCAAAACAAAATTTCATTACAGAAAATTTTTCAGCGTAATTAAAAAAAAAGGAAACAAAATGTTATCAAAATCACAAAAAAAAATTTTTTATTCCAGAAAAATTTTCAGTTTATGCAATTCAAAAATTAAAAAATTTTTTAAACAAAATAAAATTTTTGTAACGCTTTTTCAAAAAAAAAAAAATTATAGCTTAATATTTTTGTTGGGTTGAGTATTTGCAAAGCTCATGCTTTCTACTTGTACAAAGATATTTTTGAGCAATGCCATGATTATCACAGCTTAAAAATACCTATTATAAATATTTATCAAATATTTGAAAATTTTTTTTTAGCGACCTTTCTGTTGTAAGATAAAATTGATTTGTTTGCTGGCTCGAGGTCAAAAATTGTAATAAAAACAAAAGTTTTTAATTTTGTTTTCGATATATTTCGGTTACACTTCGGATTTATCAAATATGTATTTCTTAAAAATATTAACAAAAAAAGAAAAAAACGCCGTCCAAAAAAAAATTTTTTTTCTTCCTAAAAACACTTGGCTATTGAAGTGCTTCTAGGTTTACAATTTTATTATTATGAAAAGAAATAAAAAAAAATTTTTTGCAGTGTATATTTTCTTAACCTATTTAAATACCTATCTAATAGTACAAAGATCTTTTTGAGCCTTGTCTTAGTTATCACAGTTAAAAAAAAATTGTAACGTAATATTTTTTAAATATTTCGATACATTTCCACGCCCACAATTTTTCAAAAATAAAGTTTCTGAAAATGAGGTTATGTTTATTTAGGTAAAATGTAGCTCTCTACAAAATTTCATCAAAATCTGAGCGGATCGGGTTTAAAATGTGCCTTTTCTTACAGGCAGTGAATGTGTTGATTTGAATGAAAGTTTGGTTTGAAAAATATACCTTAGCCCCTCTCCCAGAATAAATTCAGTCAGTGATTCAAAACATACGCAACCCACTCATTGAGAACTAGTGATTTTTCCTACTGGGTATACATTATATAACTAGTTGATGGCACTACTTTGTTCATAGCATTTAGATAAATCAAACCATGCAGCTGTTGTCAAAGCACCTCATATCAGTTTATGCCAACAAAAAAAAAACTAAAATCGAAAATGTATGGAATTAGCAAGAGTTTTGTTGCTTATTTTATGCCCATTACCCCAATTTAATCGCACCGTGTCAATGATACGTGATAATTTGGCATGTTAAGCTTTAAGTAGATAGAAATACTCTCAACGCATTAACGAAAAAGTTTTTGCAAGCACACATGGCGTGCGCTACATACATAAATAGGGCTATTATGATATTTATTTATGAGACAAAATGCTCAAAAATTACGCATACGCCCTGGTGTACACAAAAATGCCGATTGAACAATGCGTAGGAATTACAGAAAATTTAATTGTTTCGAATGCTTAATAAATAGTGATAGCTGTAAACGTTTTATGGTTGTCATATTTATTGTGATCTCTAAATGATGGCTATTAATGTTGGAGAGCTGGTTTGAGAAATAGTCAATCACTTAAAAGGCGTAAAGATTACAAAAAAAATAACTAGAAAATATTTAGGCAATTGAAAATTTTATTTAAATAAACCTTCTATGGCAAATTGCATCTTAAACTTCAAGTTGGACATCTGGCAATGCAACGCTGCAAAGTGCTTTCAATTCTATGTAACGGTATTTGAGTGATGCGCGTATAAACATACATACATAAATTCTAAAAACTATTATATTGGTTTCTATGACATTTTAAGGTTTTGATATTTAATACAAAAACAAACAAAAAAATACTCGCACTCTTTTCACAATTCGAGTTTCAATGTTTTTTTTGCAGCTATATCAACTCAGGTCTCGGGATTGGCATCTCTAGTACAGGTAGCAAGGCCTAAGGACTTCGCCCTCTATGCTTTTTAAGTTTAACTCAACCTTTACGATGCTTTGTGATCTGCGGGACAATGCAAAATAAAGTACCGAGAGAAAAAGCTTGATAGGGCCGACTCTGACTCGACCCTGGCTGTTCCTCTCATCAAGTTATCTGCTAATCATTCCATTCAATCTCTCTATATGGGCGACCCAAGCCAGAGTGTATCTCGACTATGTATGTTTGTGTGAGTTTAAAAATATATAAAAATTTATGAAAACTGCATATCACCTACATTAACTTGAAACACATTCTTTATGTTACGCTAACTCATTCATACGTCATTACACGCATATTTACTCTATTATAGCACACTTTAACATGTCCATATGTAAACGCAATATGCTTTATTGAATATTAATTCTGGCGACTTTTATATCTTCATAAAGACGACAAGCGATTTACTGCTACTGCATTTAGCGCAACAGTCGCCAGTGGTGTTATTTGCATTTACAAAATCAATTGATTTGAAATTGTATATTAGAGCATATTACATTATTGACATATAGAGGGCTAACGGTTTCCAACAAAAATTATAGAAATATGAATATTTTGAAAATAGCATGATATATGACTAATACCATACATATACATACATATAGTAGTATAGTAAGGTTTTTTAGTATCAAGTAGTTTTACATATGTCCTAAAAAACTATCAATTTGTCTTTATAAAATTAGACTAAAGATAAAACGTTGCTAAATGTTCTTAATTTCGAGCATTTCTCCAAGCCGCATATTAATTCCCTTTAATCAATCTTCAGCACTTGTTTTGAAATTATTTCTAGATGCCACGAGCTTGTAATATGCATTGTCCTTAAACTCCTACACATATCCTTTACGTTATTCATGACTAAAAATATAGCAATTCAAGTTGATTATGTGCAGAGTTCGTAACTGCAAACCCCATGCGGTATAAAATTATCAAAATATTGCGAACCATGCGATGGCAATTGAAGATTTACGCTACTTCTTCTTATTCAAGTTCAACGGCGCGCGCATCACACAAGAGATTTTTCTAAGCCTAATTGCTGTGACACGTGACATCATGTAATCATATTGTATTGGTTTCATACATTTCATGTAGCTGATGAAAATAATTCTGCAACTAGCAAATAAACTATAGTAAGCAATATTAATTTACAAGAGTAAAAACCAACTTTTTATTACTAAAAAAAAACATCCATATAATATTACAATTTGACCCTTTTCGCTGTTATAGTTATCGCTGTGGATTTGTGCTTCTTAGCTTTTGTAGCTAAAGCAGCTTGTCCCGCACCACTTGTAGTATCTTGCAATTTGGAGAAGAACGATTTGGATGATTTTAAAGCGCGTTGATCGTCGCTTGTAGTATTTAGCTGTAAGTAGAATGTAGTTTATAAAATGAGTAATCATCAATATAAAAGTACAAAACATTTTTTTTACCTTCTCCACATTGCGATGTTTGGTTAGCGACTTTAGCAGCTTGGCACTTTCCTCTTTTTTTGTTGGCGCAATGCCTTGTTCCTGCTTTTTCTTTCTCTTCTCCTCTAATAAGCGATGTATGACACGTTGTTTTTGTTTCTTCTTGCGTCTTTCACGATTCTTATCAGTGCGCGTACGTTCCGTCTTGCCGAGTAAACCATTTTTAGGACCACGGAATACTTCCTCAGGTGCCAACAATTTAGCATCACTAGCAGCTACAGGCGCTACTTCTTCCATTGTCACTGCTGCTGTGTTTGTTATGATTCTTGCTTCGGGTGCTACGGGTTTTGGTGTAAAATGGAAATTAGATAGAGCATCTAATTTAACAAATAATGAGCGCATTAGACGTTTAATCTCCTTGTGCTCTTTCGATTCCTCCTCAGCTGCATCGGTGCGTGAAGGATCGAATTTATCCAGCTCCTTTTGATATTCTTTCTCATATACTTGTGCTAGCGATTCTTTACTCTTCTCTTGATCTAATATTAATTGTTTACGTAAGTCGTTTGGTGTTTGTACAGGTTTCATTGTATATACAGGGTCATCCCACGCTTTATCGCGTATGCGTTGTTTTATAATGTCTTCTAAGCATCGCGTTGTAGCTTCTGTAATGACAGGTGGTGGCGCCATTGTTGATTCGAACTCAAGCACTTCTTCGAGTAATGAATTTTGCGGTCTGCTGGTAGCTTGCACTTCACCACGTAGTTGCCATGGTTTTTGACCCAATACGATGTCTTCATATTCGCGCATACGTTGCTCTAAGCGTTTTTGGCGTACTTGAAATGATGATTGTGGTTTCTGCTCATCCTCACTCTCATCATCGGACCCAGATGAGGCGGGTTGTAATGCGTTTTTGGTGGATATACCCTCTTCAGTTTCTTCTTTTTTCGTTTCTTGTTCATCGTCTTCGTCATCTTGTTCATCCCCTTCCTTTTCTTCATCGTCGTCTCTTTCAATATCTTCAGCGTCCTGTTCCTCCTCATCTTCCTCATCGCTTGGTTCATCCTTGAAGTGATCCTTCTGCTTTTTCATCTGTTTTTTGGGCTCTTCCTCTATATCCTCGTCATCAAAGAAATCTCTGTAACTTGGATTTGCTTCATCTTCGTCTCCATCGTCTTCCTCATCTTCTACACCCAAATCATTTGCAAAGTAATCAATTCCTTCATCAATAGAGTTATCTGGCTTTCCTTTCTTTCGCATTTCTTTAGCATCCTCTTGTTCCAAAAATGCTTCCATTTCGCCCAACTTAAAGAACTTATCATCCACTATAGAGCTACGCACCTTCGGTTTCTTTTTGTATTCTTTATCACTTTTGAAAAATTCTGGCTCATCATCATCATCATCGTCCTCAAATTCATTTAAAGCATCGTTCTCTTCATTTTCCTCTGAATCATTATCCTCATTTCCAAAATCTTCTTCCTCAACGCTTTCATTTTCCTCGTCTTCATCTAGGCGCACCTCCAATTTTTCTTCCTGTAACGCCAACAACTTAGACGTGTTGTCCATTAGTTCTGTCAGCAGCACATTGTTACGCAGCTCCAATTGTTGCCAAATCTGCTCTTCATCCATATCTTGCACAATCAGCTCGGGTAATACATCAGGCGTCTTCTCACTTTCTTTATTATGTTGTATGCATGCTTTATATGTCTGCTGCAGCAATGATTTTATATCTTGTTGCTTTTGCTCGGGTACGCTGTAAAGTTTAAATTAAATATACATTGTTTTGTTTTCGTATATTTGCTGCACCACGTGCATTACTTACACAAGTAGAAACTGTGCTGGGTCCTCTGTGATATCTTTGAATCCTGTTGCAATGTTACCTAATATTTGTGTGGCATTTTGTTTATCCTTCTTCGTCTTGCCCATTGCAGCTATATAAACGGAATTATTTTCTAATAAAACGTATATTTTATAGATCTCTATAAAATATTACAGCAAATGAGATGTAAATAAACTTTCTTCTTTCCGAAGTACCATTCACAATAAGGTTCCAATAAGGAGTTGCCCAACAGAAATACAACAGACGGTGCTGCCAGCACATACAAATTGTAAATAGTAATTGCACCTTTATTAATACTCTTATCCGGTAGAGCTGCTGGAGCCCCGAGGTTGTACGTTGTCGTGACAAACTGTTCACCTCATTTCCGGAATAAAAGTAGCAACAGTAAAAGAGGGTAAAACTTTCCATCCAACGTCAATTGTTAATACACGTCCAAGAATCTCGAGAGAGGTATCAAAAGACGCGTCTTGACCTCTGTAACAATAATCTGGAGGGGGAAAGCCAATATTTTTTAGAAGTTTGCGAGATATTTGCAGTTAAAGTTCACAATTTTTCTGTCATTTCCATGTGGTTGTTGTAATGGCACAATCTATTGCTTTTCCCCCTTCGGATTATTGTTACGGAGGTCAAGACGTGTCTTTTGATACCTCTCTAGAGATTTTTGACGTGTATTAACACTTGACGTTCGATGCAAACTATTACCTAAAAGAGAGGGAACAATTAGGTAGTAGTTACGTAGTTACGACACATGCTATCCTCAAATCTTACCGATTTCCTACAGGGTATAAACAAAAAAGATGCCTTAAATATGCAAACTCTGGCAGCGCTGCTAATCAGATGATCAACACCCAAAAAGGGCATTGAATTGGACAATTAATTTGTTTGGAATTTCTGGCGTCTTTAGAGTTATTTGCCGGTAAAAAAAAATTGTAAATAATTTCTAGTTCCTGAAAATAATATGAAAAGAAATGTGGTGCTTTTGTTGGCGCTTGGCGGTGTAGCGCGCTATTACCTACAAAACTTTCATTGGATAGGCGAACGCGTCGAAGTGTCAACGCCTATTAACTCACATAAAAGAGGTGACTTGGCTCAAATCTTAATTAATTATGCTACTTAACTAATAACCATTTATTCTATAGTGCAAGAAGGCATTTATCTATATGAAAACGGAATAGATCCCTACAAAGGTGATGTGGTCCATGAATTGCCCGTAATTTTAGTGCTGTTGGTGCGGATCTTCGGCTCGTTGGGAAACTTTATGCCACTTCTATATATATTGCTAGATTTATTCACTGCTACATTGCTCTATAAAATGGCACAGAAATTTGTGCATACCAAATTAGCTGAACAAAAAGAGGAATTAACGGAATATGCAGCAGGCACAGAGGAGTTACAAGTTCAAGACGCAGATATAGACGTACTGCCGCGTTGTGTATTTTTAGCGTACTTGTTCAATCCACTATCATTGTTAAGCTGTGCTGGTCTCACATCGACAGTGTTTAGTAATTTTCTATTGGCGCTCACATTATACTTTTTGCTGCACAAACGTTTATTGCCTTGTGTGATTTGCTTAGCGCTGGAGACCATGCGTAATCTATATCCAGTTGTCCTTATTGCGCCAATAGTATTAGTATTCACACACAATTCAAAGACAATGGCGTCGAGTGTTTTTAGTATTATTTCACTATTTGCAGCTGTGTGCTTTGCGGTCACCAGCATAAATTTTTATCTAATGCAACGTTGGAGCTTCTTGGATGCCACGCTGGGATTCATGTAAGTGATAAAAATTTCCATTACATTATTTTATTTATATTCTATGACTGTTTATTGTATTTGTTTTGTTAACGGAGGCATTTGAGAACCACCCCGGAATTCAAATTGTTCTCCGCTTTGTCTTTTTAATGGTCGGGAATGTTTGTTTGCCAACACGTCCCATGTTTTTATTCTGGGGGAAGGTCATGTAACATGTTGGATCCGTTTAACTTGCCTTTATTTTTTACTCGTACTGAATAACGGTCTAAATTAAAATTGTGTTCTCTTTCACAGTTTCTTCTATCGGGACCTGCAACCAAATATAGGTCTGTTTTGGTACTTCTTCACCGAAATGTTTGAACATTTTCGCACAATGTTCCTTATCACATTCCAAATGAATGCAACTGTACTATACCTTGTGCCATTATCACTCAAACTGCGCAAGGAGCCATTATTACTTGCGACTGTACTCATTGCTTTAATGTCTATATTTCGTTCATATCCCAGTGTGGGCGATGTGAGCTTTTATTTAGCTTTACTACCGTTGTGGCGTCGTTGTTGGAAATGTAAGTTTTGCCATCTTTAAATATTTAAAATTTACTTGTTCAGTAATATAAATTCAATGTTCCCGTAGTCATGGCCCATAACTTCTTTGTCTTCTGCTTCTTCGTGGTCACTTTGTCTATGATGCCAGCTCTTTGGCAGTTGTGGATCTACTCAGGTTCAGCGAATGCTAATTTCTATTTCGGCACGACGTTGGCTTTTTCAACAGGACAAGTAAGAAAAAGTACTTTCTAAAAAAGCTCTTTTTGTAATATTATGCTTGTTTATTTTAGATATTTTTAGTCACCGATCTACTCTTTGCCCATGTTAAGCGCGACTTTTGTTTACGTAATGGCTTGAAAGTCTACATTGAAGGGAAGGAAGCGAAAATTATTTTAGAATAAGCTGTATGTTTCCTAATTTACTTTAGTACTTAAGCTTTCGTCCTTCTAAATTTACGAAATTGTATAATGCCCTGGTTATGGACTGCATTTAGAGATTAGCTGAAAGACCTATTATTGGGTCTATTGTTCGTTTTGTTGAAGTGCGAGAATTGAGTTTTTAGTTTTAAACAAAAAATATTTGAAATGCATTTTGTGAAATTCATGTTTGAGTAATAAATATTAAAAAGAGGTATACAAACTTTCCGGTAATATTTAACAAATTTGTAGTGGCACAGGTGGAAGACCGATATTTTTGCTCCGCTGAGGATATGGGGAAGATTTTAGAGAGTGCTGCTGAAGTGATAGTTCTTAGCAGAATATGAAAACTTAACTTTTTATTTCACGTGACCTCTTTAATAGCTACTAAAACAAACGAACATACCATTTATAACATTTTTTTCTGCGCTTGAAGAGTGTTATCTGGTACTTGCAACCGCCCGGGGTTCTCTTTTATTGCTGCCTTGACTACCTGTGTTATTCGATACCGTTATTCTGAATTTTGCGAAAACCATGTACTTTTTTCAAACCTTTTCCTTGCATGATCTGTTTTAAATTGTTACAAGATTTGGTACAAGTGTATATATACTGATTACCATATGCATATAATTTTTTTAATGGGAAAGAAATTTCACTCCCCAGAACTTAATTTTCGATCAATTTCAAATTTGGTTTTCGTGTAATAATTTATTGAATAATTTATATTAACTTTTCTCTTTTTCACATCGGATCTTCAATTAAATTTAGTATGATTTAATAAGTTATAATAGGTTTAGTTGTAGGTATGTAGTAATATGCATATGCGTGATTTAAAACATTTTTTCAAATCAGATAGTTTTAAGAAAATTATTTGAATTTTTTAGTGCTTTTCGCCTAGTCTCGTAATCAAATAAAATAGCTAAAGCTATTGTATATATAGTAATTATGTCGCGTCTAGGAATTTTGCTACTTTGATTTTATAAAAAGCAACTTTTCCAACATTGGCTGGTGCTGTTGCGCATACACACATACATACCTTAAGTATAAATGTATCTCAAGGACATAGATGTATGTATGTATGTAGAATGAGGTTAAGGATATACATAGTTTTTTGTTTAAATTAAATTAGTTTTTTTTAATAGGAGCTATATAATAGGATTATAACGATTGAACGTGAGAACAAGACTTAATTTAGCTTAGATTAGTTTTTTGTTTTTTATAATCGATAATATGGTATATATTTTGTTTTGATTTGATTTTAATTGTTTTTTTGTATTCGTATTCGCGGGTATGTTATCATATGCTGGCTTATATTTTTTTTGCGTAAGCCTACCAACGCTGCGCTATGGAGAGTTTGAAGAAATTTGTCTGAAACTCAAACACTTCTGTAAACTGTAGCTCCTTTTAGTAGTAATATCTTTGGATGTATCGAATTTGAATTAAGAAAAGGATATAGTTTAGAGGATCGCACTACGATCAAAGTAGTTTTGGGTCTCTTTCGATGCCTCTCACTTGTCACTTCCAATTTTTGTTTTCTTACGAGAGGAGGAAGTGACTAGACCTAGAAAGTTTCAGTGGTCACATTAAATGGTTCCCACCATAGTTAGCTAGTTCCGTGTCCACACTGGCAATACTCTTAAAAATCTTCGGGGTCTGAAAAGCTGCAAAAGCTCTGATTTGTCCAGCTATTTGATTTTGTTTGTTTGTTTGAGTATTTGTTTTTAATACAAGTTTCTTCAAAATTCTCCACTTTGCGGTTTACTTTGCAGCATTTCTTCTTCGTGTTTTGCTTTTATATTCGTTTATTTAATTAATGCTCAATAAATTAGATATTTTTAATATTTAGATCGATGTAAATCGCAATACAATGATGCATATTATTCGTTATTTTATTTTATGTATATTTCTATAATGTAATAATTGATAGCAAAATTTTTGTATATGAATTGAACGTCTCATGCTAACGTGGTTTAGGTGAACTTGGACATACATATATATGTATTGGCTAGAATCAGCTATTAATGTGTGTGTGAATGTGTCTATGAATTGTTCGCTTCTAAGTTTGGCATGTTGTAACAAGATGAGCACCCGGCAAGGGTTATTCATATGTGAAAGCTTGTTTACGAGCTTATTTAGCCATGAACGTTTTGTTGAACATTTTTCGAAAACTACTTCGCATTTATTCGAGCACTACTTCGCTTTTTTATCGAATATTACTTCGGGATTTTCGAGTATATATTACGTTTTTTTTTCAAGTTAAGTAAATGCATTACAATTAGGATACATGTTATTGGTGTAGTTTACAACAAATGCTTTATACATACATTTGTGTGTTTGTGTGGATGTATGTTTTCAGTATATAGTGAAAAAACATTTATTCTTTATAACAAATCATTTTCGCATTACTTATCTATAAAGTTTTATATTCAATTCGTTTATAAGGTAAATCCTTTAACAGTAATATTTGGGAGTATGTGTACTTTACGACATATCTTACATACAAACATACCTATCTTGCATATATTTGATTATGTAGCTTTACACGGCTCTAGGCTTACATACTACTTACAATTTGCTGGGAACGCGCTATATAAAATACATATTTTATTAAACAAATTTTTAAACCAAATTGTGTCGCTCTTATAGGAGGACAAACGACGACTACAACCGTTTTTCCGAAAATCTCATATAGTAAATTCTCTGAATATGTTTTGATTATGTGTATTCATAATTACGTTCCGACGTCTACATTCGAGCGGCCTTTCTTTCAGAAATGGCTTAGCAATTGCAAATTGTAATTGACAACATTCGCCTTCATTTTTAACCACTGATAAAACTCTAATTGCGTTTTCTCAGAGCAGCGTGCGTAAATATCTTCTAAAATTCGAAACATTCTTGGATTAAGTAGAATTCGCAGCATTTTCTGTGAGAAAATGCGTTTAATCCAAGAATGGGTTTTGTCATACAGGTCGTTGGGGCAGTTGTGCTGCCATTGCTGCGTTAGCCGCCGCCGCCATATTGTCTTTAACCATTTTAGGTCTTGCTGTTGGTGGTGGTGGCGGTGGTGCACGCCGCATACGTTGCTGCAAAATACGTGGCAGCTGTGGATGTGTCTTTTGTGGCGCTGGTGGCAAAGGCATACCACCAATACCCATCCCAACACCATGCTTACCCATCGATGAGGTGGCCGATGAAGAGCCGGATGTACCCGAAGCCGAGCTAGTGGATGCATGCGACGTAGTCGAACCACCGGGTGGTAATGTTGGTACTATGGGCATCGGGTGTGCCACTAACTTCAAAGGTTGCGCAGAGTATGATTCCTCTTCCGCCTCAGATGTAAGCGAATTTGTGTCAGATGGTGTTGGTGAGGGAGATGGTGGTGAAAGTGCTTCTTGTTCTTGTAGAAAAACACGAAATCCCTGAATTGATTCGTTGAGTGCCCATAGTTGTGAGAGCAAAGATAAATCTAATTGTCTCAAACCATACATTTCACGTCGTAAAATTGCTAATTGTGTGTCTAATGTGGTAGTGCTAGCACTACTGCTACCACTGCCGCCGCTGCCATCACGTAACGAACTAGCCGATGTACCACCATTGTCGGTGTGTGTATTTGTTGGCGTATGATGACTACTGTGCGATGACGATGCGCGACTATGTATACTTTCACGATCGCTTAACGACTCCTGCGTTGATGAGAGACTACCATGACGATAGTGATTACGTGTAGTCGCTTGCGCCGATGTTGAAGGCCCCAAAAAGAGTTCTACATCGCCGACACCATGAAATGCACTATGATGATGGTTGTGGTTAAGCGGCGATGCTGTATTCGAATGCGCTGCAGATGAGGCCACAGACGAGACACCGGCTCCCGTAGCTGTGGTTAAACTTTTCGGCAGTGGCGGCAAACCCGGCAAATGTAATTTATTTAATTCGCTTTCCATTTCACGCTCACGCAAGCGTTCCTTTGCTAATCTCATTTAATATATTTTTTTAGTTTTTGTTTTAATTTAATGCTTGCTAATTATTTATTACTTAATCGTCGCTTTATTGAATGTTTTATATTTTCACTTTTTCGTGTTGCATCTACTATTTCAAAATACTGCGTAAAAAGTGCTTGCGCTCAATGTATATTAAATTTCCAACTTTGGCGACACATTGGGCATTGCTTATTCATTGTTTGTAAATTCAACCACTTAACAATGCAGTGCATATGAAAACAGTGCGAGCATACGCCCCATACTAATGGACAATCGTCACCTGGCAGCGAACACTCCGGGCAGGTACCTGTGCATAATTTTCAATAAAAATAGAATTAAATTTATAAAATGTTTTATTTTTTGCAATCTCATTTTGAGCCCTAGTGCTCCTCCGCCACTACTCACTCTCAAAAGACATTCGACAGATGCCGCAATTTTCATCATTTGCAATCCAACGCCAAGTAGCCACACCAGTCCATGATTTGATTGTTAATTTCATTTTGCATACATTTGCAACATTGAATACAACAAATTTAAAGTATTTAACACAATTTTTGCTTTGATAATAGCTCAAAATTGAAATTTTCACGAAAATTTTCACACTTTTCTCTCGCTGTGGCCCTTTTTATTTATGTTTTGTGCTTATGTTTCTGCAAAAGTGCACCAGCGCGGCGAATTTAATTGGAGCGAAAAGCGACAAAATGACAAAATGGTGCTGCCACACCGTTCGAGTCAATGCGAACGAAAGTTGAGGTATTTCGTAAGAAATTTAAAGTCAGGTTCAGAGGTGACGTATCGGTAACCTTATAAAACAGCTGATTCGACCAACCTTATGAGAAACAATGTAATCGATTATTGGTGCTACTATCTGTAACGTAACCTTACCGACCAAATGCATGTTGGTTTTTCTCTTACGTTAAGGATACGACTACAGCGATACGACTACTGCACCAATGAACCGGCCTTAAAACATTGAAGAACAAATTAGCGGCGGGCCCCATGGTAGGTATTCCTGTCGTGAGTGTAAATACGTTAAGATAATGCCGTAAAATTTGTTGGTTGGTGTACGTACATACCATATATCATGCCTCTCACTTTCTTCTTAAGAAAAGAGGGGGTGTAATGCCCTAGGAGGTTCCACTGGTCATACCCAATCGATCCCACGACAGTTTGGCATGTACCGCCAGGTAGTATCGGAGCGTACCGGGTTCAAATACAGGAAAGGACTGTCACTGTCGACAACAATTCCGAAAACCTTCGGGGAGTAGTTTTGTGTCTTAAACAGGTGGGATGAAGCCTGAGTAATTCCGTTACGATAGAACCGGCTGCTGTGGAAACGAGCTCTCACAGAGAGTTGTGGGATATAAGTCCGATATATTCGGACACTATACTGAAGGTCACCGGGAACGAGGTTATCGCTAAGTTGAAGTGTCTGAGTCAGGGCACCTATATGCCAGTATCAGGGGGACGGTTGTGCTACCACGTAAAGGCACCTTTACTTATCCTCTCGCAACCATTTTTAAGACATGATAAAGGCCAGCACGTTCTTCTTGTCATGCTCCACAATTTGACGCAGGTTGTCCAGGAAGTGATAACCATTCACAGTTTCTTCCTTTTAGTCATCTTTGCAACTATATTAGCTTCGAGATTTCGGTCCTTTTTAGAATGTAGATAGAGCGAGATCTCTTTGGATCTCTTTTTTTATCAGGTTTGCGTCAGGATATACCCCATCCTGGAGTTTGTTGACATCTTTCGTTGGATTGTTGATGGGTATATCTTTATAAGGAAGAACATGCTTGGTTGTGCCCTGCCTAGAAAGCTCATCTGCCCTACAATTTCCCTCAATCTCTCTGCGTCCCGGGACCCACGTGAGGTTCACACAATTCTGTTGGCCAACTTTTGGAGAGATCGGCTGTATATTAGTTTGAGTTGAGAATTGAATGAGAGTGAGCAAAGCAAAGTATTCAATGGGGGCTTGGCTATCACTAAAAATAAAGATTTCCTAACCGATAGTGTATTTACTTATTCAAACCACGGCTTCCATGATTGCTAAAACCTTAGTCCTTTGAAAATAACTCTATCGAAAACTCTTCCCATTGGGGGATATTTATATGGGGATATTTACTGTGAAGTTAAAGCTACAAAATGAATAGATTTCAATTAAAATTGGCATTAATGTCTAATTTGGCCTATCTTGGGGGATAGTATAGTTTTTATTTCGACTAATGGGACTAAAATAAATTCCAATAAAATTATTAATAAAAGGGCTTAGAGAGAACTACAGTACATCTATGACAGCAGTCTCATATATGACGTTGTAATGGATAAGGACAACCATAAGAACAGGAATATGTAATTATAAGGCCATGCATAGGGAGAAAGATAGAGATAGAGATAGGGATGAAGACAAATCGAATACAAACAAAAAACAGAAAGTAAGCATTTCCAAAAAGTTCTTGAGACCAAAGTGTCCCATTAACTGGTAACTACTGTACATTAACAGTAATGGCAAACAAGTTATACCCATCACCTTTTGGCTTGCAAAATGCAAATTCATTTTTATGTAAATCAAAACTTGTTTTTAAAAGCACTCATTACATACCGTAGCATTTCAAAAGAAAGAGCCGAAAACGAGTAAGCAGTTAATAAATGCAAGTAAACGTTAATCGCCTTCACCTTGACAATCAGTGATCCTTGAAAAGGTTAATAACTTTAAAGTGTGAAATATGGTGAACAAAACAAAAAACTAAACCAAAAATATACGGTCGTATGAATGCATTAAAATCTGCTACTCCAGCTGACTCGGAAGTGGAAATTTTTAAAACAACATTTCATTAAATGGGCTGAGTATGGACCAAATTAATCGTATTGCAGAATGAGTAAAGTCATTGTTGAGGAATTCTTCAATAAAACGTTTCGCCAATTGCTCACTACACAGCTGTTTTTGTTGATTTTGTTATTCTTTTTTTGTTTGGCTGTGATGACTCTACGATTCACAAGTGGAAGTCAAAACTAGTTCGCTGGAGGAGTCGAACTTAGCTGATTAAGAAAGTTTAATAAAAATTAAATAAAAAAAATTTTAAATTCATTGTTTTGCGGACCTACGTTCTAGCCTAAGGTCGCGAACGTGATGCTCATCATCTGCTGCTATGGAATATATACGAAAGTAAATTCGAGCGAACCATAGAGTACCAATGTGTTTTGGATTCGATTTTAGCGCGTAGAACAGCCTTTCGAGTAGAACTACAGAGTAAGATCCCATTTGTAGCCTATAGTGGAATTCACTAACTTATAATGATGCGATTTTTCGAAATTTTATATAACGATTCTGTCGCTTGCACTATCGAATATGCATACACTAACTTATCTATAACGATTCGGGAAAATGAATCCTCATCCTAAAAAACTAAAACTTCAAATTATGTGCTCCTTATTTAAAGATAAAGATAACAACACCAAATTGTGTGTTGTTTACTCTGCGACACAGCGGATCGCGAATAAACGAATATCGTTAAAAAATATGTTTCTGAATACAGATTTCGTTATAATATCGTTATAGTCATCGTTGAGACAAAATGTAAAAATAGTTGTATGGAGGAGGCCAATTTGAGAGTAAAAGCGACAAACTTCCTTATTCATAGATCCATATTCTTAACCACGTCGTCATCGATTAGTGGTGCCATAGCCATAAAAAGCTGACAATTCCCGCTAGTTGATAGGAAACTTCATCAACAACAAATTAGCTTTGTTCGGATCAGCTGTTTAATCTGGATATGACTATGTCACCATTAACAGGGCTTTAAGGGATAGTCATAAGGATAAAATAGAGATAGAAATAGAAAAGAGAGATAGGCGTATAGTTAGAGACAGAGTTAGACATAGACTTAGAAAGAGTTAGTAATATGGTTGTGATAAGGAATTGGAATGAACAAGAAACGAGAGATTAGGAGGGGGAGAGTAAAATTTTAAAAATCAGGGAAGATCAACATTTGACAGAAAGAGTCCCTGATAGGGATCACAGACAGGACCACCAGAAATCATAAAATTTAAAAATGCCAAGGCGCATTGTATGTACTAACCTAACCAGTCTCTGTGTTATTGATGTTCATCAGAGGCATTATCATTCATACAACAACACTACGAAACCTGCTTCGGGTGTTAGGGGGTTCGAATATGACCAAGGTAGGTAAGAATCCGTTTTAGGGCTAGTGCCGCAAGCTGCAGAGTTTTTGTTTTGATGCCTAAAGTCGGTTTAGGGATACGTGCCTTTGGTTAACAGCACGGACAGTTCATTAAGAAATTTAAGTACTTTTCTTTGCGAGTGCTCTACGGACTTCCGGTAAGGTCATCTCACCAACTTCCATCCTTTAGGCGCTCTGCTATATATTTATTATAGTACCCGTCGTAAGAACAATTGTCGACTGGTCATCCCATCACCGGCTCCCATACACACGAGCATTTGCCTTTTGCTTTTGACCAACTTCCGAAATTTCGATTAGCACAGAGAGAGCTAAAACAGCTGCTGACGATTTCAAACACTCAAACGACAACGACGACAGTTAAATAGTGATAACGACAAATGACAAATCAACACAAAACGAACCTTTCGAGCTGATTGCACGTTATACCAGCAGCCAACATCTTAGTAGGTACTTGGCTTCAACTCCAATTCGAGCTCTAGCTCTATTCATCAGTTCAATTGATGGCGAAGAGCAGTCAGTTGACGACTGTTGAACTCGATAGATGTGTGTGCGCGACGGTTAAGCGAATACGACGAACAAGTTTGTGAGTTTTGTTATTGTTACGGATAAACGCGAAGTCGAACGTTGTGATTATAATAAATTAGTTAACAATAACACGGTAGACAAACGACACAAAAAAATAAAAACAACAACAAAAGCTCTCGTTAGTGGCCCATCATAATTTACAAAAGCAACAAATAAAACGAAAGGTGTCTTGTGATCGAGCGTGGTAATTTATTCTTCGCGTCTTATGTTTCGACGGCTTTTGTTTTGTGTTTTTAAATTTTATTAAAACAACTAACAACAACAACAATGGCACTTTGTGCGTGTGTGTACGGGGAAATAGAAATTATGATAAAATATTGATTAAATTTTATTGCAATAATCGCACAATTTTATAATTAAAAAATAATACTTTGATAACTTAATTTATGGGCCATTTGTTGTTGTTGGTGCTGGCCGTTATAAATACAAAAATTTTGCTAAATAAAAAAGTGTGTGAGAAGTGAAAAAGAAAATAAATGTACCCAACCACAAGTAAGAAGAGCTGAGTTTGGGTGAAAATAATTTACATATATACCCAGTGGTGAATTTGAGGTAGCACTCACAAGTGGTATGCCATGCCCACTTTAAAATAAAATGTGCATTTTAATTATTGGGATAGGTTTGCTTGTTGTTGTTGGCAATACTACGCAGAGATTTAGTGGATAGTACTTAGTTGGTTATGGACCCAGTACACTCTAGTAATAAAAGCTTGAAAGCGTTTTGGCACGGTCGAACTTTTGGTCTTAAATTTTATATTCAGGCTTAGTCTTCTTCCATCGGTTTATGGAGCTTAGAATTTAACTGCCTGTGACGTTGCTTTAAAGTGAGTTTGTATTACGGAGACTATCCACATTTGGGATAAGGAGTGACTTATGTAGCTTAGTATTATTAATTTGTTCCAGGACAACTGGAGGTGGATGCAATTTCAACTCTTCCGAAATGTCAAGTGTGGACGGAGAGATTTTAAGAAGCTTCCTTATTTTCTTCGAGTCCAAAATTTTGTAACAAAACAACAAAAACAATGTCAATGGTCAGATGTGATAGTGAGGTTAGGTTGAATAGAACAAGATTATTTCTGCAAACCACACCGATCCAGGGAAGTTCTTTCACAACAATTCGGACTTTGACTAAGGTGGATGTTTATTGAAAAGATTTGCCGTCATGCCTTGATAAGATTGTATTTAATTAAAAAAGGGGCGTGGCTGTCAACAGATTTTACCTATTTTCGATATATGACTTTTTTTATAGAGTGAGTATCTGTTTTAATTGGCCTGAATACTAACGCTCTAAGTAATAATTTTCCAGTGCTACTGGGTATATAATGCATAATGTGTGTGCGTGTGCAAAAAAAAAAAAAACAAAATGTGATTTTTGGCTAATCGAAGGGAATTTACATGTGCATACAGACAAGTAAGTGAACGAAAGCCAAAAATATACGAGCTGAAGCAAAAAAAATAAAAATAAAAAAATAATAATAAAAAAAAAAAAATTAAAAAAAAAAAAAATTTTGAAGAAAGAAGAAAAATTTTAAGAAAAGTAAGAAAAGGAAAAAAAAGAAGTTAAAAGAAAAAAGCCATAAAATTTAAGTAGACGTAGTAAAGCAAGTGGCAATCGTCGGAATGCTCTGTTGCAACAATTGCAACAACAATACCCGGCTAAAACAACATCACCCATATGCGGTTAATGTCTCGGCCTGAATGCGTTTGCTTTGGATCTTTGCATTGTGTCAGAAAGCAATGAAATCTGTTTTTATTTGGGCAAAGCGTGCGAATGACTGTTTTGTGCAGCGGCGACTGTCGGCCCCCCTTCTGAGGCGGTTGTCAATCAGAATTGTGTGGCGTTTTGTGTGTGTGGAGTGAGTGTGTGTGTGAGAGTTGAAATGAAAAAGATTAAAAGCAAAAAAAAAAAATATATTTTTTTTAGTTACAAATTTAATTAAATCTGTCTGCAGGTATGAAACGAAATAAATTGAAGGCACTAAAGTATGCGCATGCGCAAAGAGCTTAAGAAAGGAACAAAAATCTGACAGGATAAATGTGTGCTTTGTTAAAGTGTCACGGGTAGTGGAAGCTTGAGCAGTTGCCTTCAACCAGATTTTATTTTATGGTTTTGCTATCAGCAAAGAGTTTTGCGAATGGTCTAGTAATCTCAGACTAGTCGAAACTACTCTGTTTCAGTTCAGAGAGAAATGTTCTTTCAGCTCATCTGGGTTGCGATCGTAAACGACCTGCTCAAAGACTGTGGGGCTGCTCGGCACTGGTCTATGCTAACTATCTGGAAATTGTTGTCAGATGAAGTTTCTGAGAGCTTACCTTTTGGTATGTTTATTAGACTGCTTGGTCACTGTATTTTTTTGCAAGCTGAAGTCGTCCACATTAGGGATGCCAGTGCTTGTCGCATTGAGAGCGTCTAATGTTCGAGAGTTTCCACTACGGAGATTTTGTTACTAGCTCGGTGGGTCAAGTGTGCCTAATTCCATCAAAAATGAGTTTCCTAACTCTGTGATGGACTTCGGCACAATTGGAACTTGGTTCAGCTACTTATTGTCAGATATTAAGGCCCTTCTGTCTAGTTATCGATACCAAAAGCTCGGCTCATAGCCAACGGTTATACGGTATACGGTTATACTCGAACTGAGACCGCTTTACTTGTTTTTGGTGTTCGTTAAAAAAAGGAATTTTGGGACTCCGAATTTTTCAAAAAGTTTTGCCAACTGAAATTACACAAAAACCGCAAACTCAACTCAACTTAACTGTAGAAGCTACTCATTTTAGTATAATATATTTTCGCTGACTCCTTTGGCTATGTTCAATGAATGCTATCCTGAGGCTCACGTCTCACTCGCTTTAAACAGAGGACCATTCGTCATGTATGAAATAAATGAAAGGGTGCTGCAATTGAGGTACGTGGGCGAAAGATTTTAGGGAATCCCTCCTAGGCAAAACTAAAGTGAGGTGTAAATATTTTTGGAAAAAGTACTTCCCGGAGCTAAAAGATCATAAGTGCTTTTCAATGGCGGATCCAGGATTTTTTTAAAGGGGGAGGGTATACATTTTTTTCAATGAAATTTCGAGGACGTCTTTGATCCACCGTTCGTAAAAAATTTTACTTTTTGAATTCGGAAAGTGATGGGGTCCACTGTGGATCATCCCCTGGTTCACTTATTCCAAAACAGAATTAATTTGATGGTGCTCTTTGTAGTTTATACTCGGTGGATATTTTATCAAAGTTATCTTAATCCGGACTGTGATTCCTAGACTAAGCATTTCGGCAGTTTATCTAGAGCATTGGAATAAAGCGTGTAAAATGGGTGAGAGGACAGACTTTGGGGTTAAATTATTATTAAATCTATTTTGCTCCAAAGTGATGATTACTAATCATAATAATTAGTAATGAATTTTTTTTTTTAGTGAAGTAATGATTCTATTATAATTATTTTCAGATTCTCACGATTACTAATTGATTACGTTTACGATGATCGAAAAATAATCAAATTACTTTTGATTATTTTCTCGTAATCTTAATCATTTGTTGATTATTTGTAATCATAATAAATAATAATCAGGAATTGTTAAAAATAGAATTATGTAATCAATTCCATCCCTTTTTAAATTTAATATAATTAACTGCTAATCGTAATCCAAATTTAACAGCTCTGACAAAAAGTTTGTTTTCACTGCCGCACTTTTTATTCTTCCAATTTTTTTTTAAATATACAAAATTTAGTTAACATACATATACAAATTACAATTGTGGCACCCTCTATTCCAGTCAATTAACTATGTGCATTTTTTTAAGAAGTGGTTAACACGCCTTCTACCGAAAAAAGAATTTGAAAGTTGCTTGCTGAACTGAAGAAAACCTGAACACTTAAAGTTAGTCAAAAAAAAAAAAAAAAAAAAAAATGCAGCTTGTCAGTGTCAGTGTCGTTATTGTTGATGTATATTTTGTTTTTGTTTTGAATTTATTTACTTTTTGTTGCTCAATTATTTTGCGCATGCGTAGCTGACCCTGTAATCATTACGAATTTATGCGTTCAAATGCTGCTCAAATCGACATTCTACAAGTTGTGCCTACCGCTACTCCCGGCGTTCCCCCCTCCATTGTCATCACCATTAGTTACAAGCCAATCGTAAATTGTTGCTGCTGTTATTAATGTTCAAGCAAATGTTGCCGGTTTTGCCGCCAATGAGATACCAAAAAGCTAGTTACATGCCACATTTGTCAATACCAGTCACAACATTTATAATTGTGCACGACTAATGTGTGTAATAGAGATGTGATCAAATAATCGATAGTGAAGTTGCATTTTCTTTTTAAATTGCGAGATTTCTGAGCCCTTACTTTGTAGTGCCATTCGAAAGTTTGTTCTACTCGTAAGCAAAAATCGAAAATCTAGATCCTCGGATAATCTATTTTTATTTTTACTTTATTAAATGAAATTAATTCTTTTTACTTTTTAAATTTAAAAAAAATAATTTTTGAATTTTCTTATCTCAAAAAATTTAATTTTTTTTATTTAAAAAATTTGTTATTTTAAATTTTTTTAATTAATATTGTCCATTTTTCCAAATTATTTTTTTGACTAAAAAAAAAAGAAAATTTATTATAGTCATAAATAAATACATTTTGTGAATTTACTTTTGCTAAATTGTTTTCGAATAGAGCTTTCTAACTTTCGATCATAAGTTTTCGAATCAGTGAGTAACAAATTTTTTACAATAGAGCGGAAAATAAATCACCTCCGAAGGGAACAGAATGGAATTAGAGCAACGAAATGATTATACTCGAACATTTTTTACAGAGTACGAACGAATGGAAATCCAAAAAAAATTTTCATTGGAAACGAACTACAGAGTAAGGGCATGATTGAATTGTTGTGGAATAGAATTTCCTAACTTTCGATGTACCTATGCCAATGTTTTCGAAGTAGGGAGTACCAAATTTTGTTTTTCATTCGAAAGGGGAAAATCAAATTTGAAGGGAACAGAATGGAATTCGAACAACGAATGCGTTCTACTCGAACATTTTTGCCGTAGTACGAACCACTCGAAATCGATACAAATTTTATTTCGAATAAAACTACAGAGTAAGAACTTCGGTACACGCCAATGTTTTCGAAGTAGGGAGTGCCAAATTTTTTACATTTAAAGGGGATAAAAAAATTTGAAGATAAAAGAATGGAATTCGAACAACGAATCATTCGAAAGCAAAAAAAAATTTCTTTCGAATAGAACTACAGAGTAAGAACCCTGATTTTTGCATCGTCAATAAACGCCGTAAACGTTCGATTAGACTGTCATCTCTTCTGTGAAACTCTTTAGACAACCCTTTGCAATTATAATTTATAAGCTCAACTGATGTACAAAAATTTATCAAATTATGAAACTAAGTATGTACAAAGAGAAAGTAATTACAATTCCCGTTACTGATTTCATAATCGCCTTTATTTCCGCTCCACTTCATTTCATAAGGTAAATCAGCTATGAAAAATTACCTATACAAATATTTTATTTATTCGCTTTACTATTGTTGTTATAGCCATTGTCACTTGACACATGTCCAAACAGCAGCCAACGCGACGTGATATTTTACTTATCAGTTTTTAGCCACTCAAAGTGATGTTTGACTACTCGTACATATGTCGTGGTATGATATATTTAGTTGTGGACAGACAAGCCCACACACTGTTATAAACTTATCGCCAATAGCGAGGTTTAGTTAACAATTCGCAAATAAAATAGTTCAATACAACGTTAATGAAAATATTATATTGTCAGGTACAATTTTTATGAAAGTATGTATGTATGTATGTAATGTCAACCTTTATATTATTTATAATGCGTTAATGAAAATTACAAAGCTTATTTAACGAAAAAGTTCAATAGGCTGGATCAATGTCATATGAAAGTTTGATGGACAGGGTTAAGGATTGCATTTTTTGTTTTTTTTTTTTGGGAGGGATAGAGAGTATTGCTTTCATATACATGAAAGGGATTTCATATACCGAGTCGAGGGTTAACAATTTCTTATCAAGGTAGAATATTGAGTAGGGCAATTCATTCACTGGCCCATAATTAACATGAGTTTTTTTTTTTTTAAATCTTTACTAATCTCAAAATGACATTTACAAGTTTGGTCAATCATAGTCATATTCCGCAAAGAATTAAGTTAAAATGAAAACTAATAGGGTCCCCTTATGAAAAAAATTAAGTTGGTCGCTGGTATGAAGACATTTTTTACGTATTGCAAGGTCACCCTGTGTCAACTATTTTAGCCACAAACCATAGCATAGCTTTGGCAATAAGCGAAAAAAAGCCAAACTCGAGTTTGAAGTAAGCAATGTGACAGCACATCCAAAGACACAAACCCTTATTTTAAGATAATAAAATTACATTTTCTTCCTTTTTGAAATTAAAACTCCCTCTTAGACATAAACTGTATTTTAAGTTGACTAAGACAGACATGAAATGATGTTTATTTTAGAATCATGTTTAAGAAGATAAACTCTATTTAAGGCCACTATCTATAAATGTATATGTAACAAGTAAGGAAGTCTAAGTTCGGGTGAACCGAACATTAAATACCCAGCGTTAGTTTTCAGAAAAAGGGGGCGTAGTTTTCATTCGATTTAGCCCATTTTAAGAACCAATCTATTCCGAGCCTAAACAATAGCGAATTTGGTGGGCGCGGCCACGCTCCTTGCTTATAAACCTTTAACCGCTTACATGAGCCAAAAGTACTGAATCGATCTTTACAAGGGTTATACCATATCCTATATATAACTTTGGAAAAGAAGGCGTGCCCTGCCCATAACTTTTAACGTATTTTGTGAAATTTTTTGATATACGGATATATGTGTCCATTAATCAATATTTACCTAATTTTAAAAAAGTGGGTGGTGGCACGCCCACGGATTTTATTATGTTGTTTGTCCCTATTTGAAGATCAGTTTTCATTGCAGATAGTTATGATACTTTCACAGTGGCTTGTTAATAGTGAAATGTTGATATTTTGTTTTTTCACTTGTGGGCGGTGCCACGCCCATTTTCCAAAATATTACCAAAAAACCTTTAAACATCACTAATAACATCATCAAGTGAATGAGTGTACTAAATTTTAGCATTATATCTTTATCAGTTAAACAGATATTGCATATTCCGGTTTCCTAACTCTCGTTTAGAGAACTTTAGTCCAAAAAGGGGCGTGGTCGTTCACCGATTTTTCTTATTTTCTGTTGTAGTACTCTACATAAACATAACATGCCTGGTACCTAGTTTCGTAAACCTATCTCACACCGTTCTGAAGTTATTAGCAGTCGAATTTGAAAATTGCCTGACTCATAAGTGGGCGGTGCCACGCCCACTTTCCAAAATTTTGCAAAAATAATGTAAAGAATGTGAAAATTGATGTATGTACCAAATTATATTATTATAGCGGCATCAGTTAATTAGATATGGACTTTTCAATATTTCCACCTCCTTTCAATATAACTTTTATAAAAAAGTAGGCGTGGTCGCCAAGCGATTTCGTTTATTTTCTATATCTGAATTTAACACAACAATAGTATGCCCTCTACTAGCATAAACTGTTCTCAAGTTATTAAGAGTCAAAATTTTAAAATTTCTTTAAATATATGTGGGCGGTGGCACGCCCCTTTTAAAAAAATTTGATAAAATCCGCCTTAGAACATATAAATCAATACATATTGCAAATTTTATCATTGTAGCTGCTTCTGATATGGAATTAAACCGTTTTATACGTTTTTCGAAATTTTCGATATCGAAAAAGGGGGCGTGGTTATCATCCGATTTCGCCCATTTTCAATAGCAACCTACCTTGGCCAGAAAGTAACCTGTATGCAAAATTTCATGCAAATATCTCAATTTTTACTCAAGTTATCGTGTACACGGACGGACAGACGGACAGACGGACGGACGGACATGGCTTAATCAATTCCTCTTTTCAACCTAAGAACTTTCATATATGGAACCCCATATCTAACTCGATTATTTTGCTCCGTTACATAGTACCGTTATGTGGACAAAATTAATATACCATTGTACTAGTACTAGTACGCTGGGTATAAAAACAATTTAGGTAGAGCGAAAAGCCTCTCCATTAGGGTAGATCGATTTGTATGGACGAAAGTTAACCGATATCGATTTTTCGGTAGGTTTTGGGCTCAGGAAAAAAAAGTTCCACTAGGCAGGCCCAAAAAAATAATTTTCGAGCCTGCGAAATTTAAACTTTTTGACATTTTTCGATTTTGATTTTTAAGTTTTTTTTTCATGACCTACTAAAAAAATTTTTATTTTAGGCAGGCCCAAAAAACAATTTTCGAGCGTGCGAAATTTAAACTTTTTGACATTTTTCGATTTTTTTTAGTTTTTTTTTCATGACCTACTAAAAAAAATTTTATTTGATTTTAAAATTTTCATTTGATTTTAAAATTTTCATGTATACGTTGGCCATAACAGTTTTCAGAAAAAAAAATTTTGTTTTTGGTTTTTGGCGAGTGTTTTGGTCAAAAAATTAACCCTTTCGCCATTTTTTTTAAATGGGTTTTTCAGCGTACATGCAAAAATGTTTTCGATGAAAACGAATTTGTCTCATATTTTCGGCCCCCCTTAAAATTATGCGTTTATAACGTTGGTAAAAACAGTTTTTTGAAAAAAAAAAAATATATATATAAACATATATTTGTGTTTTTGGAATTGTTTTGGTCGATAAAGAAAACATCAATGGCGCGATATCGGTTAATAAATCGACCCAAACTACTCTCCATATCTTATATTTGATGAAAACTTGCTGTAATTTTCTTACTCTATTGTTGTTCCTATTGTAATCCAGGTTACAGTACTCACCTCTGTCGGCCTACTTTTTCTTCCTCTAACGATTTGCCTTGTCGCTTCACGATAGCTCTTACTCTCTACTCTCTTACTGGTGTGATATAAACCGTAATAATTCTGCTTTCAAAAACCTCTTCAATCACGTTCCAAGCTCACTTAAATCCAACATGTCTGCATTAAATAAATCTTTTTATAAACTAGCATTGCAACCATGCATTCCATCATTTTATGCTAATTGTAATTATAGTCAGTCGTAATACTTTTTTAATCATCTTAAACATTGATTTGTTACGAAACAATTGACTAGAAAAATGTTTTTGTGTAAATACAGGTCAATAGTGAATTTTGTATATTTGTACAGTTGTCATAAACGAAGTTATTGTTGTTATAGTTGTAAAGCAAACTAAAGATTTTTACTGCTTCTACAAAGAATAATGGAAATTTCCTGCCTTTAATTAGCTTATATTCAAATTAGACCTCTTACAAAATATACAAGGTGCTGCATACTATATCAACTGCGGCTAGCTAAACTGAATTCTATATCGAAACAACGCTGCCTTCCCTTGAGGGAACCTTTATTGAAATGAAGCTTTGAAAAGCCATTCAACGATTAAAATAATCGTAATCATAACTGCAATCATTTTTCCTCTCGCTCCTGAAACCAACAATTTAAATTATATTTTTCCTAAATGAACATTTTTTATTTTAAAACTTGCTGAGATTAATTAATCTGGGGTTATTCAAATAATTGTAATTAAAAAACTGGCATTAAAGTCATTGCAATCCTAGTTGGAGATATTCAGATAACAGAACAGAAATCTTCCTTCCTCGAAAATTATATTTAATCTAATTGCAATCCAAGATTTTTCGCTTTGTGATCGCGGTTATAAAAGAAAGATTACCATTAAAGCAGATCCGTTAAATATGATTATTAATCTTAATGATTAATGGGTTGATTAATTAATATTTTCCTGAGAATCCATTTAATGATTGATTACCTTTAAATTTTTAATGATTATTTTCCAATTAATTAAAAAATAATAAACAAAATTATGATTTTTCACGATTTTTAGGATGATTAAAAAAAAAAAATTAAAAAGTAATGCAAATAGTGTTTTTTTTGATTATTTTTGTTTTTTGATTCTTTAATAATCCTAATAATCGTGAATGACCATAATTTTTTTCACATTTTTTTTAATCGTAATAAGTTTATAATTGCTTTTTTTAAATAATCATTACCAACTAAAAAATTCTTCTAATCAATTGATTACTAATAACTAATAAAATTTAACAGGTCTGATTTAAAGTAATATTAAATATTGATGCAATATACATACTACACTTGTAATCCTTATCCTGCAGCTCTAATTGAGTTAAATTAATTTATTATTTCAAAATTGTGAAACTTCTAAAATTAATTAATTTTAGATTACAAAATAATTCGAATTTTTTAATTGGAAACTGCTATTAAAGTAATAGTCGGATATGTTTGATTAAATAAATCTAAATCACTGAAGTGAGATTACAATAATCTTAAATATTAGTGCAATAAATTACATATGTAATCTGTAATATCCAGGTTTAATAGAATCTAATATTAGTCTATAATATAATATTGGGACTTTTCAAATTTTCAAGATTAATTTATTCCAGATTAGCAAATAATTTTAACTATAAACACCTTTAAAACTTTAACTAAAATAATTGTCATGAAAGGAGTAGTGATTAAAGTCAATTAACGTAATAATTTGAGCGCCAATTAATACAAATTTTAATATTTAAATTGTTCACAATTAATTAATTGGAAGTAATTCAAATTATTGTGATAACAAAAATAGAAAAAAAAATATTTCGAACCAGATAAATCGTTCCCTCTAATTGAAACATTTAATCTTCATCAATTCTAACTGATTAATTTAATCGTAACCGTTGAAATGAGCTCACAGCAATCTTAAATATTATCGATATGCAATCCTTATCACCAGCTTTAAATGAGATAAAAATATGATTCACACACTATTTAAATGACATTTAAATGTTTTCAAGTTTTAAGGAATTAAGTGAAAGACTAACTCTTTAACCCTTTTCACCCAGCGCTCCAAATTGCTTATGAATTTATTATCTTAAAAAATATATATATAGTTAAGTCTGTTGTATAGAGACATGTTAAACGATACAGAAATTTATCTACATCTATACATAGTGTTATATAATTTTCGATATGTAGTGATATCTCGATTATTGTGTTCACTTAATGTAGCTTAATGGACACGATAACATGCATTATGCCGTCTACACGTTGCCAACTAGTAAGCAATTCATCACCATTTCAAGCCAATAGAAACAATCGCATTTAGGGAAATCGACGAACATTTACACACATATATATGTATATGAAAGGTAGCGAGTGTTATATATGAGCAAACCAGGGACCGTAACAATTATGAAGAGTGTAAAAATAAATGTTTTGAAATTGGATGTGTGTTGAAAGGCATTTGTGTAATCCCTAGGACCCCGAAATAGACCTGTTAAAAGAGTAATTAGTAATCAATTGATTGAAGTGATTTTTTAATTTGTAATGATTATTTTGATTGTTTTCAAGAGAAGGCAATTATAAATTAGTTACGATTAAAAAAAAAAATCAAAAATAATAAAAAAAAAAAAAATTAAAAGCTAACTTTTTTGATTACTTTTGATTAATTTGTAATTACTTTTTTGATTTTTTTTTAATTATTGTGAAAACATATGTTTTATTTTATTAATTTTTTTAATATTAATTAATAAAAAAAAAATCATTAAACATTAAAAGTAATGAGATTCAATCAGTAAATAGATTTTCAGGAAAATAATCAATCAAACCTGTAATCATTACGATTACTAATCACTATTTAACAGGTCTCCTTTGAAAATGTCAAGATGTCCTTCCCGCCACAGAAGATGAGGTTCCAAAAAAAAAAAAACAAATAAGAAAAAAAAAAAAAAATCAAAAAAGAAAAAAAAATTAAAAAAAAAAATTAAAAATAAAAAAAAATTAAAAATAAAAAAAAAAATTTGCCTACATTAATAATGAAATTTTTAGCTAGAGTGGAAAATTTTTTTTTTTACTTTACACAAAAAGTTCCTAGTAGTTAGTAAAATTTGGCTTCGGTCCCTGAAGAAAAAAAAATAACACTGGTAAAATTACCAATTTTATCAGCACTCATTCACTGGCTGACAACAACAATCACGTACACGATTATTAAAAAAAAATTCTTCATACAATAGATATTACATTGAAAATTTAAGGTATCTTCATGCAGTAGGAGGATAATTGTGCTATTATCTATAATTTTTTGCTATTATTATGAATAGACAAAGGTAATAAAACAATAAACTTATGACAAAATATTTAACATATGCAAGTTTTCAAATGTGTATTTAGAGTTATTGTAAAGAAGTTTATTGGCAAAGCAATGCAAACTAGAAGTAAAATTACTCAAACACTTGGAACTGGTGTTGAAAGATAATAAAGGAAAACGAAGTGCGATGACAAAATACGGGGGCAGACTAATTAAAAAATGTATAGAGGTGTTTTTCGTTTAGGCGCAAAAGTCAAAATAACAGTTTTTAAAAATTTTGTTTGTTTGTCTACATGTTTGTACGGGCATCACACAAAATCTGCTATTTCAAATTGAACAAAATTTCCACCAACATGTAGAAACAACTCTAACTTAAAGTTTAGAACCACTTTTGTTGTAGGGAAAAATTTTGTTCTCGCTGTATACAGTGGTGGCGGTGAAAGTAGGCTGGATATTGTGGCTTCATTAGTACAATATAAGCGAACTAAATTCAGTTTCTGCTAATTATACCCAGCTGTATTAGTATTATTCTATTTTAGTTCTATTGTTCTATACCTCCATTTTCATGCTTCCGAAACTCAAGGCTATACCTTTTTTATTGTTGTGAAAGGTATAAAAACCTATTAATGTGTTCTATAATTTAAACTTAAATTAGTAACAAAAATATGTATTTTGTTCTAATGAACTTCAAATTCTATTGTAATCTCATAACAGTTTTTGTTTACATTTTAACTAATTAATAATACATTCATATATTGATATGTATGTATGTATGTCTGTTTTTTTTTTTTTTACTTGTGTTGTACAATGAGTAATAATATTGCAATTATAATCAATGCCGATTAATTTCATTGCCAACAAAATTTAATTACTGTTAGATACTCTTGAATAACGAATTCATAATAAAACTCGTTGGAGAGGAACAACAGAGTATTTTAAAATATTGCGGATGTTTATAAGTTAGAAGGTTTTAAAAGAATTAGTACGCGTATTTGTAGTTAACGAAGCTTTCACTAAATGATTCTAAAAATATAAAGCTTTGGATCATAGGTTGGCTGAAGGTAGAAATCGAACGAGTTAGAAAAAAAATTTGTTGCAATAGGAATTTTTTTACTGGTCTTAAACTAGTCCAAAAAGGACTAACCCATTTTATTTTTTATTTTTTATAATAATGATTAAGGAAATACTGGTTCCCCCCATAAATTCAGAAAACAGAAATTTAGAAAAACATGTTTTCAGAAATTTTTTTTTTTAGAAATCTTCTTTCAGAAAGTCAAAATTCAGAGAGTAAAAATTCAGAAAGTGAATTCAGATCTAAAAATTCAGAAAGTAATGAGACGGCAGAGAAAAATTAAATTTTGCGCAAATTTTTAGATCTGAATTTCACTTTCTGAATGTTCAGATAGGCTACTGTTCAGAACCTTACAAATATTCATAGCAACTCCCATTTAAAGAATTTGATTTTGAATTCTAAAGACAAAAAATTGGTCACCAAAGGGTTAATGCATAATTACTTGTGTTATAACGCTAAACATACCGGCAAAAAAAATTTATTTAGAAATTATAAAAATAAAAATTTCGGTCACCAATGGGTTAAGGCATGGCGTTTAAAGGGTTAAAACACTTAACATCAACTACTTAAGCCTATGTAAAACTATTTTGATGTGAAAAAAATTTTATTTCAGAGTTAAAAGAAAATTGAGGTCGTTAATGGGTTAACGTATGGCCGCTCATGGCTTATTATTTTAAATATTTACCAATTAAGTGCAGCACAACCGAGTTTGAGTCGATTATATTTTACGCCGAAATCAAACAATTGAAATCTCGATATTTTAAAAATTTATTTGGTCTATTTTGAACTAGTTTGAAACTAGTTAAGTATATACCAATAGCTGAAATATGAGTATTTACCTCATTAAAACTTCATCAACGCTTAATACCGATAACTTCAATGGTGCAAAATCGTCATTTTTGTAGTACTGCCATCTATCTCTCTTTTGCAACTGAAATTAGCATTGAAAATTTGTTTGTCGAAATAATTATGAATGATCACGTATTCAATTCAATTAGCAAATTCAAAGGAAATGCGCAAATGCTCATGTGAGTTGATGAATTATTTTTAAGAAACGTATGTATGTATGTACATACAAATGCACTTACTTACATATATGTTCAAAACGGGAGCTCTTTGCAAAAATATACAAGTACGGAAATCCAAAACGAGTGAAATTCAAAATTATATACCCAACTGTGGGGCAATAAATAAATTCTTTAAAAAAGCGTGTGACTTTGAGTTGAAAATTTGATAGCCCAATAATTGTTTTTTCGATGGATTTGAAAACCCTATTTTTCAAGGTTTTTGTTTTTAAAAAACGAGTTTTTATGTGAAAATTTCTATTCCATGTATTATTGAAAATACGTTGTTTTATTAATAATCTATTTAAGGAAAATTCATTTAAAATAAAAGTTATAAAAAAAAAACAATCACCAAATTGACGATTTTCAGAATTAATTATATTAGCTTCAAATTATCTATCTTATTTGAATTATCTTAAAAAAATCAAACCAAAAAATTATGAATTAAAAAAAATTATCGATTATTTTTTCACATTCCCACAGAAGGGCAAACGCAACTTTCATGGTCGCTACTTCATGTGAAAAGCATGTTCCCAGCCAATGTCAAGAACCGCATTGTCAGTTACATGACAGCTACAAACATTTTCTCCGTTAGTTTACCGCTGCACAAACACCCTGTAAATGATTGACAATAAACAAAATAATTTCATAAGATTTCAAATAAATGATCTCGTTTGCATACACGAATAATAAAATTGGTAAGAGTTGCGCATACTTCTGTATGTATGTTTGTTTATGAAAATGGTTAATACAATTAATGGTTTAATGGTAATGAGTCTACAAATATTTAACTGACCGATTACTGACTGTCAATCATTTATTTACGTACGAAATTTAAGCGAGCATGTACATATAACAATCCAGCAAGCGAGTTTCTCAACATTTATGCCGTTTACGAATTTAATTTACGAAATTTTGAATTATCACACAATTGGGGTTGGAAAAATGGAAATCTAATACTTAATGCAAAAATTTTTACGAATTGCATACAATACAAAAATTCTACTGAAATTATATAATATAACTTAAGTCACTACATTAGTGTATACCGAAAAAAAAGTTTAAAAATATTTTGTTGGGTTATTTACTAACTTTTTTTGTGGTAATTTTGTTGTTCGTTTTGGTGCCTTTGAGTTATGCGTAAAGTAAGTGAGTTTTGTGTCATGTAAAAAAGTGACTTATTAAAAATCCATTATTTTCCTATAAAATTTATTGAACAAAAATCGATTATTTTCCCTAAAAAAATGTTTTCACAAATCGGGTTTCTCGAGAAAAAAATCGATTGTTGAGTTTATCGACTATTTCCTAAAAAAAAATCGATTACTAAAAAATTTTTTTCACAAATCTGTTCTCTCCAAAAAAAGTCGATTATTTCTTTAAAAAAAATCGATTATTCTGCCTAAAAATAATTTTTCACAAATCTGTTTTTTCCAAAAAAAGTCGATTATTGAATTAATCGCTTATTTCTTTAAAAACAAATCGATTCTTTTTCCTTAAATAATTTCTCACAGATCTGTTTTCTCCAAAAAAAAAAAATCGATTATTGAGTTTATCGATTATTTCTTAAAAACAAAATCGATTATTTTTCCTAAAAATAATTTCTCACAAATCTGTTTTCTCTAAAAAAAAAATCGATTATTGAGTTTATCGATTATTTCTTAAAAAAAAAATCAATTATTTTCTTTAAAAAAATCGATTATTTTCCCTAAAAAAAATTTCACAAATCTGTTTTCTCAAAAAAAAAAAAATCGATTACATATTGAGTTTATCGATTATTTCTTTAAAAAAAAAATTGATTATTTTTCCTAAAAATAATTTTTCACAAATCTGTTTTCTCCAAAAAAAAAATGGATATTGAGTTATCGATTTTTCCGACTTAAGTCACATCTTCAGGTACTTTGGAGCAAAGTCGTGTACAATGCAATCGAATTTTATGGGAAGCAATATTAAAAATTAGTAGAGAAAGACCTCAAACTGGTTTTTTATTTGTGTGCCGCTCATTTCAACAACAAATTCGTTGTTCTATCAAAAAATATCAAAATTATTGTGAATTTTCTCACCCACCAAATTTGATTTTTCATCGGTCTTAAAAATCGCTGTCCGGTCGTTCTCAAACATTTGTTGGATAATATCTTTTATCTTTAAAAATTCTTGTTTATTTCTTAAATCCAGTTTCATATCGAATTTCATTCCTTTAGCAAAATTTGCTTTCTTCGATACGCTCCAATATACAATTATGCATATTTTTAAGATTTTCAAGCGCAAGTCAGTAATACACAAATTCGTCACAATTCTGCTCAAGCGTTACCGGTTGTTTTCCTGTTTATCATTTTTTTCCCTGAGCTGACAATTGAATCGCTAATTTGTTTTTTTTGCTAGGTAAGAGTAATGTGGCTCTAATTTTGCTTGCTGCTGCTGTTGTTACTGCGCAGAAGATGGGCGTAAACAAGAGCCGGTGTTTTTCGGCAACATAGATGTGTATGTATGTATGTATGTATGTACATAGGTATGTTTGTATTAGACAGGTTAAAAAAAAAAAAGAGATGTATTAAATTAAGCTACTACTCCTTAGCTAAGCTCAGCTTTAGTTGAAATTTTTTGAGCTTCGAAAAAATTTGATTTTTTTTTTCAACCATCTAATGTACATACATATACATAAGATGTTGAGCTGCATGTATTCACATAGCTTTTAGATTTACTGGCGATGTGCATGTTTCATATGAAATGGGTTTTTCTTAAGCAATTCATACGAATTTCTTTGTTAATGACGCATGAGCAGGGGCGGAACCACAGAGGTGTTCGAGGGGGGGGGAGGGGTTTCCGGTTTAAATCCCCCTCGGAATCCAAATAAATTGTCCAGAAACGGTGAATAGGAGATGTCTTCAAATTTGATAAAAAAAAATGTGAACCCCCCTTTACAAAATCCTTTATACGTCTCTGCTCATGTGTGCGGCTCCCAACCCCCCTTCGAAATCCAAATATATTTTTCAGCAGCTGTGAATAAAAGATGTCCACAAAATTGGATAAAAAAAAAAATTTGAACACCCCCTTTCCAAAATCATGTAGACGTCTCTGCTCATCTGTGTTTATGTTTTCCAACCATGTTTGTATATTTAAACATAACACGAATATTTACCATTTTGCATACAAGTTTTACGCTTTTGATCTATGCACGTGATATCAATTACCCATTCATCCATCAACTTTTTTGGTATTTTAAATATTTTATTTTCTTATCGTATTGTTATTGTGAATCGATTTGAGCTTGCCTTTGTTTCGAATGGAGATTCTCGTCAAAGATAAACAGGAAATGTCAATATTACAATATATTTAAACGTTGCGAGCAAGTATGCCAAATATTGAAGAACGCAGACATTTCGCATACCAAAATCAAAAGAGCGATCAATTCTCAGTAACTAAATAGAAGACTGCATTGGCTGAAATATGCCACTCTTCTCAGAACTTACATTTTTCTTTCTTACGGAAGATGGAGGTGAGATGACGAAAAAGTTTCCATTGGTCATACCAAATCAGTCAGGCATACCCCGAAAAGTACGGCCTTTTTCGAAAGCATTCTCCAAAAACTTGGAACATTGTTTTCGTCGCAAAAACAACAACATCCACGGATCGTTCCAAATTGAGGATTTTAATTGGCCTCTTCCTGAACCCTAATTATACTAGAGTAGTTGCTTTATAACCATTTTCATCTCATGGAACAAGGGAACTCAATTGTTAGAAAAGGCTTCGAGATCATTTACTATTTTTCAAATTTGTTTGTTAAAAATTTCTTTAAAAAATTTCCATTCATTTAAAATTTTTTAATTGGCTTCTTCCCTTTTCTCTTTCACTGCTTTTCCATTTACAAGTTTATCTTTCTGAACCCTAATTATACCAGAGTAGTTGCTTTATAACCATTTTCATCTCATGGAACAGTGGAACTCAGTTGTAAGAATGGCTTCGAAATCGTTTACTATTTTTCAAATTTGTTTTTTAAAAATTTCTTTTAAAAATTGCCATTCATATAAAATTTTTTAATTGGCTTCTCCCCTTTTCTCTTTCACTGCTTTTCCATTTACAAATTTATCTTTCTGAACCCTAATTATACCAGAGTAGTTGCTTTATAACCATTTTCATCGCATGGAACAATGGAACTCAGTTGTAAGAATGGATTCGAAACCATTTACTATTTTTTCAAATTTGTTTTTTAAAAATTTCTTTTAAAAATTTCCATTCGTAAAAATTTTTTTTTTAATTTTTTTGCGAATCACGCAAGCGAATTCAATTTGATAAATTTATTTTTATAAATTATCTAAACTGAATAGTTAATAAAAATTAATTATTTATGCTCAAGTTCACTGCCGCGAAAAACAAAAACAAAATATTATCATTTTGTAAAAGTATGAGTGAGTAGTCACGCATTTGAAATTCTTTTCATTTTACTTAATTCACTTTTATTTACCTACAAAAAACTTATTAGCATTTTACCTTTCGCAGACACATTGTTGCTGTTGTTGTTGTTGTTGTTGTTAGCAAACACACATTCGCCTTCAGCAATTTATTCGCAATTGTATTCCATCAATTGTTGCCTATCACCTTACTAATGCTTTTTCGAATCATTTAGTTGTTGTTGGTATACGAGTACATACATATAGACCGTTATAAATATGTATGAATTGCTATTATGGCATCTGTAATGTTTTTACATTATCTTTTTTGAAATAAATTAATTTATGGAATTTATTATAAACACACCACATCTTTCAGCGTTTTTATGAATTTAAGGCGAATCTGTATTGTTATAGAAACAATAACGTAATGAATGAATGGATAAACGTGGTGTACAATTGATACGAGATTCTAATAAACAAATGAGTTTTTCAAAGAAATTCTTTTTTTTTTTAGCATAGTGTTGCTAATACCGAAAATTGTTTGAATACTGTGAAATACTATTTTGGTTTCGGAGTGGTCTTTCAATGTTAAAACAAAAAAATCAAAAAAGCTTCAAAAAAGCGCCAATAAAAGGCTACAAAATGAGTTCAAAAAAGCTCCAACACCATCAAAATGGAACAAAAAATGTGCCCAATAAAAAGCTTCAAAAAGAGTCCGAAAAAAGGTTCCAACACCATCAAAATGGAGCAAAAAATGTGCCCAAAAAGTGTCAAAAAAGAATGAAAAAAGCTTCAGAAAAGCACTAAAACAAGCTCGAAAAATTCTCCGAAGTTCATTTAAAAAGACTAATAAAACCAAAAAGCTCCTAACTCATCAGGTTTGGGCTTATTTTAGCTTCTTTTTTATGACACCTTTAGGGTTTGTGGGCACAAAATGGGTTGTATTTCCTACTTCTCTTCGAATTAGTAACTCAAGTGGTATCAGAACGATCAAAATATATATCGAAATATAATTCTACACTCTTGAGCAGTACTTTCTCCTATAAAAAACAGGCTGAAGCAAGAGCTTTTATGAAATTTGAGAAACACCAAGAATATAAAAATAAAATAGGCAATTGCGTAGGCAGTTCAAAGATTCAGCTTTAAAAGATTAAAGATTTATTCATTAGATAAATAAAGAAAACGGAATCGCTGTATTTCAAAAAAATTAAATTTTTTAAAACTTTCTGTTTTGCGCTTAGAGCCACAGCTATGCTATGGTTTATGAATAAAATAGTTGACACAGGGTGATCTTGTTAAATATAAAAAATTTCTTCAGACGACCAACAACTTAATTTTTTTTTCATAAGGGGACTCTGTTATATATCAATTAAGCTTCAAGCTTTGTTTAATATGTCTATGATTGATCAAAATTTTAAATATTTTTTTAGGTTAAGTAAATATTTAAATTAAAATGCGTTTCAAGCAAAGACTATGAGTACTATATATTCAAACCTTAGTTGAAAGTTCCCATGTTTCGGAACTACCTTAGCACAATTTCGAACACAAGGGCTTTTGAACCTTTTTTTTTAAAGCGGCAATCCTCTTATGCTTCACATCAATATTCCTGCAAGTTTTCATATTCGAAAAATATTTTTACATCTTCGAAAAGCAGTTACACAGCGCCCACGTGACATCCACACATTTACATAATTATGTACTTGAAAAGATATTTCCGATCTCGCGACTTACATAGTTGAGGCCCTGCTATGTTACGTGCACCGTGTGTCGATCGCGTGAATATTCATGATAATCGCCGGCTAATCTAATAATCATACGCAGTTCGAAAACTCATTAGAAATTCCAATTAAAAATAATTGAATGCTATTTATTAGATATGCAATGAATCTTTTGTTGTGTGATAATGACTTATATTAGATATACATATGTTTACCGTCGGATATATCCGGTTTATTAAATAAGTTCGTAAGTTTACAAGCAAACTTTCTAAATTCATGATTGTTATCGAAAGCCGTCAAGTTTTGTGCCTATTTTAATTAAAAACAATAATTAAAATCTAATAAAATAAATAATTCATTATAATAAATAAAATAATAAGTGTGAACAGTAAAATAATAAGTTTTTAAATAATTAATTTTTAACAGTTTACAAAGTTATGCAATGCCAAACGCTTAACTTCGGCAACAAATCTTTGTAATTTGTTGTTTTTATGACTGCATGTTTTGCTTTTTTGTTTTGATCAACAGTTTCTTGTGGTTTTTCGTTTGTGTTGACCGCTTTATGTCAGTGTAAACGGAAGGTGTGTTTGTGAGTATACATAAGTGTAATTACTAGTGTTGTTACGGAAGTGATTTAAGCGGAAACGAAGTCGGATTTTTTAAATTACTTCTTCTTCTTTAAATGGCCATCTAACCGCCTGAGCGATTTTGACCGTCCAACATAGCTCGCCAGTCATTTCTTCTTTGCGCCAACTGGCGCCAATTGGAGACCCCACGAGATCGCAGGTCGGTCTCCACTTGGTCCTTCCATCGGAGTGGTGGTCTTCCTCTTCCTCTGCTTCCACCGGCGGGTGCCGATAAGTATACCTTCTGGGCTGGAGCGTCTTCGTTCATTCGCACGACGTGGCCTAGCCAGCGAAGCCGCTGTGTTTTAATGCGCTGTACTATGTCGACGTCTGCGTAAAGCTCATACAACTCATCATTAAATCTTCTTCGGTACTCGCCGTCGCCAACGCGTAGAGGCCCATAAATCTTTCGCAGAACTTTTCTCTCGAATACTCCCAATGCAGCCTCGTCAGATGTTGTTAGTGTCCACGCCTCTGCACCATATAGCAGGACGGGAGCGATGAGTGACTTGTAGAGTGTGATTTTCGTGCGTCGAGAGAGGACTTTACTTTTCAATTGCCTACTCAGTCCAAAGTAGCATTTATTTGCAAGAGCAATTCTTCGTTGGATTTCTAGGCTGGCATTATTGTTGGAGTTTATGCTGGATCCAAGGTAAACGAAGTCCTTCACTATTTCGAACTTTTTGGTGCCAGCAGTGGCGTGGGTGCCAAGGCGCGAATGCGCTGACTCTTTGCTTGATGACAGCATGTACTTCGTTTTGCCTTCGTTCACCACCAAACCCATTTTTTCCGCTTCTTTTTCTAGTTTGGAGTACGCAGAGGTTACGGCACGGTTGTTAAGGCCGATAATGTCAATGTCGTCAGCATATGCTAACAGTTGCACGCTTTTATAGAATATTGTTCCAGCGCGGTTGAGTTCTGCAGATTGTATTATTTTCTCCAACATCAAATTAAAGAAATCGCACGATAGGGGGTCACCTTGTCTGAAACCTCGTTTAGTTTCAAACGGCTCGGAGAGGTCCTTCCCAATTCTGACTGAGCTGGTGGTGTTGCTCAATGTCATTTTGCAAAGCCGTATAAGTTTTGCGGGGAAACCAAATTCAGACATAGCGGCATATAGGCAGCTCCTTTTCGTGCTATCGAAAGCGGCTTTAAAATCAACAAAGAGGTGGTGTGTGTCGATTCTTTTCTCACGGGTTTTCTCCAGGATTTGACGTATTGTAAAAATCTGGTCGATGGTAGATTTTCCAGGTCTGAAGCCACACTGATAAGGTCCAATCAGTCTGTTCACGTCAGGCTTCAATCGTTCGCACAATACGCTTGACAAGACCTTATATGCGATATTCAAAAGGCTGATTCCGCGGTAGTTGGTGCAGTTTGCAGGATCACCTTTTTTGTGGATTGGGCAAAGAACACTTAGATTCCAATCTTCGGGCATGCATTCATCCGACCATATTCTGCACAGAAGCTGGTGCATACGCCTTACCAGCTCCTCGCCGCCATGCTTGAATAGCTCAGCAGGCAAACCATCAGCGCCAGCTGCTTTATTGTTTTTTAACCGGGATATTGCTATTCGCACCTCATTATAGTCGGGTTCTGGGACGTCAATTTCGTCGTCTTCGATTGTGGGTTCGGGTTCGAGCTCTTCTCTGGTTTCTTGCTCCATTTCTCCATTTAAAAGGGCAGAGAAGTGATCCCTCCATATCTCTAGTATTCTCTGAACATCAGTCACCAGGTCGCCGTTCTCGTTCTTACAGGAATTTGCCCCGGGCTTGAAACCTTCCGTCATTCGTCGAATTTTTTGATAGAATTTTCGGGCATTATTCCCATTGGCTAGCATCTCAAGCTCATTGATTTCACGCTTTTCTGCCTCTCTTTTTTTTGCCCGGAAAAGTCGCCTCGCTTCCCTTTTCAACTCGCGGTAGTGTTCACACACACTCCTTGTTGCACTCGATCTTAGCGTTGCCTTGTAGGCTTCGTTCTTTCTTTTCGTTGCAGCTCGGCACTCTTCATCATCGTACCAGTTGTTTCTTCTCGTTCGCCGGAATCCAATTACTTCTTCGGCTGCGGTACGGAGTGCTCCTGTGATGTGCTCCCACTGCTCATGCATTCCACTGGGTTGAATTGTGCTCTCAGAGAGCAGGTGTGAGAGTCGGTCTGCAAAATCATTGGCGGTCTGTTGCGATTGCAGCTTTTCGACGTCCAGCTTTCCTTGCGTTTTCTGTTGCACCTGTTTTGTCGTACAGAGGCGGGTACGAATCTTAGCTGCTACTAGGTAGTGATCGGAGTCGATGTTTGGACCTCTTATTGTGCGAACATCTAAAACGCTAGAAGCATGCCGTCCGTCTATCACAATGTGGTCGATCTGGTTTCGCGTTCTTCGATCGGGAGACAGCCATGTAGCCTGATGGATCTTCTTGTGCATAAACCTGGTGCTGGCAATGACCATGTTTCGGGCACCGGCGAAGTCGATCAGCCTGTATCCATTTGGCGAAGTCTGGTCGTGCAGGCTGAACTTCCCGACTGTGGGTCCAAATACACCCTCTTTGCCCACCCTGGCGTTAAAGTCACCAAGCACGACTTTGATGTCATGACGGGGGCAGCGCTCGTAAGTTTCCTCCAGGCGCTCGTAGAATGCATCCTTTTCCACGTCGTCTTTCTCTTCCGTCGGAGCGTGGGCGCAGATAAACGAGATGTTAAAGAATCGTACTTTTACGCGGATTGTAGCGAGACGCTCATTCACGGGTGTGAACGACAGTACTCGATTACGGAGTCTCTCTCCCACCACAAATCCCACGCCAAATCTGCGCTTGTCGACATGCCCACTCCAGTAAATGTTGCAAGGTGGTTTGTTCATATTACCTTGCCCCGTCCATCGCATCTCCTGTATGGCGGTGATGTCAGCTTTAGCCTTCCTCAGGGCCTCAACCAACCGGGCAGCGGCACCTTCCCCATTGAGGGACCGGACATTCCAGGTGCATGCCCTTAAATCGTAGTCCTTGTTTCGTTTGCGTGTGTCGTCATCTAAAAAGGGGGTTCTCATATCCGAGGCTTTTTTGAATTTCATTGGTACGTTGTTTTATGTGGTGGGTCCCAAACCCAACGCACAACCCGTTCCACGGGAGGTTGTAATTTAAGTGCACGTTTATATAGCGAGCCGCTTGATCCAAGACAGACGCCCGCTTACAGCCGCACCACTAGGTGATCAGACGCTGCTTGTAAACCCCTGATAAGCCCTTAAACCGATTATGTCGGAGTGGCCTTGCCAGGTTGTCGCCTTCTCACGTTTAGCTCACCACCAAACGGGTGTTCGGTGGCTACCCAGAGGATACTTGGACGCAAGCGCCCGGAAGTAGTGAGCTGCTTGGACCGCATGCAAAAGAATCGCTCTGGCCATTCCCAAGTGAATGGCGATCAGAAACTTTCCCCACTTACGTGGACTTCTACACGCGGACCCATCCTACCCAACATAATTAGTAATAAGTTAGACAGATTTTTATTTGGTAATGATTATTTTAATAATTATTTTCAAGTAAAAGAAATTATAATTTGATTACAATTAAAAAAAAGAAAAGAAAAACAAATATGATTTTTTACAATAATTAAAAAATAATAAAAAAAATAATAATAAAAAAATAATAAAAATAAACAAACAAAAAAACTAAAAAAAAACACCAAAAATAAAAAGAAACATTTTTAATTCCTTTTGATTATTTATTTTATTATTTTTAATAATTGTGGAAAATCCTAATTTTTTTCATTATTTTTAAATTTAGAGAAGTCTATCCATGTGAACCCAACTTAATTAGTAATCAGTTAATTAGACAGATTTTTTAATTGGTAATGATTATTTTAATTATTTTCAAGTAAAGGAAATTATATATTGACTACGATTAAAAAAAACAAAAAAACAGTGACTTTTTACAATAATTAAAAAATGATAAAAAAAATAAAAATAAAAATTAAAAAACAAAAAAAAAAAACACCAAAAATAAAAAAAAACATTTTTAATTGCTTTTGATTATTTATTTTATTATTTTTAATAATTAAAATAAAAAGTAATGGTAATCAATCATTAAATGTATTCTGTGGAAAATTATCAATTAAAATGACAATCATTACGATTAGTAATCATTATTTAACAGTTTTCCTTAAACCACCTATCCTTTAAAAATTTAAAGTTTAAATTTTAAACCAACCATATACCATGGTGAGATATTTTTACTATGGTGAACAATTGTATAATAAATTATATTCACCTCATAACTGTCAAACGTGTTCAATACAAAGTATTTTTCTACCGTTTCAAATGTATTCTCTTACAGTTCATCACTAAATTTGCTTCCATGTATTTTTTGAAGAACGTTTCTCTCGAGCTCTTGCAGAGCAATACTTGGACCCAAGACTTGCTTTGTAATTAGAATACTCAGGCAAATATTTAGAGCGCCCGGAAACGCTTGAGGGAACAAAAAAATATTTTTAGGAAAATAATAAACAAGGGAAAGTTTGCGAAAACTTAACATAAACTTTGCGAGCTTTTAGGACTGGTAGAGAATCCACAAAAGCGTTGTACTACAAAAGATAGATGAATTTCCGACGGGCTTGAAAAAGTCTTAAGCAAATTTGAAGTGTCTTGGAAATACTTGCAAACTTCCGCAAAATTTAAGTGAAAGTCTAGAGAAAGCTTGGTGAGTCTTTAAAGCTTTTATGTCCATTTCAGTGAGTGGGAAATTACTCGGGCAGCTTTCGAAAGCTTAAAGGCATTTCATAAACCACACTAACTTAAATGAAAACTTCAATACTCATTTCTCTTTTCTTGAATTCAAACTTCTTTTTAGCTCTGAGTGATTGAAATGCATCAAGACGGTTGATTTGCCAATACTCGTACAAAGCGTGTTTGTGCCAAAAAAATGTTTATTGCATGTCAGTCTCGTAACAAAATCACCAGGTTAATAGTTTCAGCGCTGCATAACAGTGATTTTGTGGTTTGGTGTAAACAAATTACATATGTATGTAAGTAATTATTCATCAATAAAGCATGTACGACAAATTTAAAAAGTACAAACACGCAGTCGAAGTTACATGCAATGTGATGGATGTCGAATATTGGACGGGATTCACGAGCTCTTGGAAAAACTTTAAGCTTTCACCTGCAAGGAAAAGGCCCCCTGAATATTTTGATTTGACTTGAGAAAAGGAATAGAAATGAAGAATAAAAAAAATAAAATAAAAAAAATTGCAAATTTAAAAAAAAATTTAAAAAAAAGTTTCTTTTAAAAAAAATTTGAGGTTAGGTACGATAGTATTAGGCTCAGGGTAGGTTAACTTTAGATGAGGTCTTAAAGCACCCATATCACAATGGCTGCTGCTTGTAAATCGTCAATTTCTGCACATTGCGGAGTCTTCGTTAGCGTAATTGAAGTCGAAACAGTTGTTTTTAGAATTTTCGTCCGTTTGTCTATATGTTTGTATGCGCATCACTCAAAAACGGTAGCATAGAAATGAATGTGAATTCGACGGCGTACTGTCAAATGTTCGACTTAGCATTTAAGATAAATTTTTCTGGAAAGCATTATCTTATTACCGTTTTATACACTAGTGGCAAAAAATTTTGACTATAAATTTTCGCATACAATAGAGAAATTGTATCTTCATAATATGTACATATGTATGTATGAGGTGGGAAATCATATGAAGCATAATTATTAGAGCAGGGGAAGCAAAATAATTTTTTTTTGGGAATTCTACCTATCGCTCTGTCTGTATGTATGTTTGCGCGCTCATCACTGAATAACTAACAAGTGAAATTTATATTTTTCTTCACCTATGTATCGCAGGAGCTCCATCTTGAAATATAGAATACAGTTTTCACTTGTTGTTGTACATACTACTTTTATTTAGCTGTGCGCCGGAGCCTTGTGCAACCGCGGTCATCTATTTTATTCTAAAAAATACCAAAAAAAAAAAACATGCAGCATCTTATTGGTGCTTCGTCCTAGTTAGGCATAACCACATACTCATACAACGGCCCTCAAAATTATTGCATCATGTTGTAGGTGGTGGATATCGCATTGATTATAATCTGGGAAGTACACAATCTGATGATTTGTCATATACACATACTATTTATGTCACTTGATGTCACTAGTCATATGACAGTTATTATACCGGAAACTAAAAATGAATTAATCAGCATTCTGTTCATTGCAAAAATAAAATAATTAAAAGCTTTTACAAGTTTTCTATGCTCGAATGATTTTTACAATAGAATTTCTATGAAGCAAAAAAAAAAATACCAGAAAACTAAAAAAGAAAAATTATTAGGAACTATGACAGCGCAAATGTATAGGCTACACTCAATTCAGTATTGTAAATAGTATCTAGTGATGTTACGAAGCTTCGTTGCTGATTTCGAAGTTAATACATAATAATGCCGATTGATTGAGCTCCCAGCTCCGAATGTTTTTGTGGAAGATTGACTTTCCAAAAAAGAAATATGTATGTGATCGAAAATTTAATAAATATTTAGCGAATTTCAAATAGGACTTTTCTAAAAAGGAAATTCTAAAAATTGGCAATTTTGAAAAAAAAAAAGATTTCAAAAATATTAATTTTTGATTTATTGCTTTTTTTTCGTAAAATTTGCTTCAGCTGCAAGTTTTATTCGCTTCCGCAATATCCCTAGCCAATATACCGCTATAACTAGTAACTGATTCTGACATCTCCACATTTATTTATGTATAACGTTCAGAAAACTTAACTCTAATTAATAAAAAAAACCTCAAAAATAAAACAAGCATTCGATGTAAATTTAAATATGCAAATTTAGCATCTAAACTTAATTTATTATTTATTGTTCAAACACACATAAAATTAAAAATCGACACAGTTTTTTTTTTGCCTACTTAATTTTGTATAAAATTTCAAATTTATTAGTTAAGCCACACAAAGTCGCCAAAATATGACAAAGAAACTGAACTTTAGTCGCAAATGATAAATTTGCTAATTAAATTTTATCGAAGTGGAATTTTTAATTAAACGTTTATAACGAATATTTGATAAGAAATGAATGCAAATGAGTTTTTTAGCCCAATTTCAAAAAGGGTTTTTTTTGTTTATTTTGTTTATTGGTAATGAGTGAACTTGAGCCATAACTGGTTGCAAATCAAATTTGCTTTTATTAGAAAGGTGAAAAATAAAAAATATATTTCTGAATTTTAAATGAGGAATTGAATGAAGCGTTAGAAAAAACATTTTTATTTTTGCTTGAGGTGACTACCTAATACACACATATGTACATACATATGTACATACTCTACACAAGCTAGCTTTGCGCCTAAAAATATAACTCACTTTAGTGTATTTTCTACTAGTTACCAACAACTAGGCTACAATTTTACTCACCTGCAATTGTACGAAGCTAAGCTGTCATAAACCATTAGATTGGGCAATGAGCGAGAGTGATCGTATAGCTCCCCAAAAATCTTTACAACAATATATTGGCATGTACATATGTATGTATAATAATGTGCTTGCCCCCCATTTCTCTTCTAATACTCGCACAGTGGGTTGTGGTGTTGAAAAATTTGATTTACTCTGTTTAAATTACATTAAATTAAATTACACTAAATTAAGTTCAATTAATTTAAATTAAAAAAATAAAATAAAATGCAATATAATAAAATAAAATACAATTAAATTCAATTAAAATAAAATAAAGTAAAATAAAATAAAATAAAATAAAATAAAATAAAATAAAATAAATAAAATAAAATAAAATAAAATAAAATAAATAAAATAAAATGAAATAAAATAAAATAAAATAAAATAAAATAAAATAAAATAAAATCAAATAAAATAAAATAAAATAAAATAAAATAAAATAAAATAAAATAAAATAAAATAAAATAAAATAAAATAAAATAATAAAAATAAAATAAAATAAAATAAAATAAAATAAAATAAAATAAAATAAAATAAAATAAAATAAAATAAAATAAAATAAAATAAAATAAAATAAAATAAAATAAAATAAAATAAAATAAAATAAAATAAAATAAAATAAAATAAAATAAAATAAAATAAAATAAAATAAAATAAAATAAAATAAAATAAAATAAAATAAAATAAAATAAAATAAAATAAAATGAAATAAAATAAAATAAAATTAAAAAAAAAAAATAAAATAAAATAAAATAAAATAAAATAAAATAAAATAAAATAAAATAAAATAAAATAAAATAAAATAAAATAAAATAAAATAAAATAAAATACAATTAAATTCAATTAAAATAAAATAAAATAAAATAAAATAAAATAAAATAAAATAAAATAAAATAAAATAAAATAAAATACAATTAAATTCAATTAAAATAAAATAAAATAAAATAAAATAAAATAAAATAAAATAAAATACAATTAAATTCAATTAAAATAAAATAAAATAAAATAAAATAAAATAAAATAAAATAAAATAAAATAAAATAAAATGCAATAAAATAAAATAAAATACAATTAAATTCAATTAAAATAAAATAAAATCAAGTAAAATAAAATAAAATAAAATAAAATAAAATAAAATAAAATACAATTAAATTCAATTAAAATAAAATAAAATAAAATAAAATAAAATTAAAAAAATAAAATAAAATAAAATAAAATAAAATAAAAATTAAATTAAATTAAATTAAATTAAATTAAATTTATTAAAATAAAATTTAATAAAATTGATTTTTATTAGGTTGTACTAAAAAGTCTCAAGTCTCAAAATCTCTATAAAACGCTGGAACACCGCCTAATTGCAATATTAAATCCGTCTGGATTTTGTCTATAACTTGTTTTAAATACTCCACTGCTCCACTGTCGGCACTGTAAACTATTGTTAGTTTAAATTTCTGCTGGCGGTGCTCTCGCAGACTATACGACGCTTTATTTACACAAGAACACACAAACCTACTTACTCTAATGCTTCAAACTTTATTGGGAGCACATTAAGTGGAAAGTAAATAGAATTGTGTTGAATGAAAGAATGTGAGCTTTATTTACATACAATACAAAAACAAAAAAAGTAATCAAAAGCACGAAAGTACGAAATGTACAATAGGGCGATAAGTAAGGTTCACCCTCATAGAAACAATGCCGAAAGCAAATATGGATTTAATACAAAAAAAAAAAAGTTGATATAAAAATTATTGCTTATCAGCAAAACGATATCGAAATGCAATATATAATAAAAACAACAACAACAACAAAGCAAAAAAACGCGCAGCTATAAGCAAAAGAGTTAAGCGTGAGTGCTCCGCGAACGAGTGTCTGACCGAGCAATAGTGCCGCTTTGAAAAAAAGTATAGCAAAGGCGGAGTGTGGCATTGATCTGTGGTGGGGCACTATTTACACACATTTAAATTTTGTTCTTTTTTTATGGAAATTTATATGTAGATGAGGTTTACGTAGACACTAAAACAAAAGAAACTCCAATTTAAAAACTTGAAATGGAACCTTCATTTAGGATCACTTGAAGTCATTGCTACAGGGTTCCATACCATATCGTTCGATGGCCATATTGTACTAAAGACATTCATATGGTCCACATATCGGGCGAAACTGGTCCAGCTATCGAAACAAATGTCCACTTAAATTTTAAGTTAAGCATCTAGTAATGCAACAATAAAATTTTCATTAAATTATATTCAGCAGTTTGTGAGTGATGCGCGAACAAACTTAAAGACATATGTACAGATATTGGATCACCCCTTTGTTTACACCGCCCATGCTGCTTAGCACGTGAAATAGAGAGAGAGCCGGCTGAGTTTAGTTGACGAGAGCCCCTTTCTTGTGAGTTGATACCTAATGAGCGGTGAGTAATACACTACTAAATGGGTGCGTAGACGCGAGCGTTGAACAGTATGCACAGTCTAAGCAAGCAGACAGTAGACGTTGAATTATACACGGATGGCAGGCGGTTCATGATATCGAATACTAGGCAATAGCACCTACATACATATGTACACACCAAGCATCGGCTAATTGTATTCATCTCATGAATGAAAAACGCCGAAGCTATTGAAAACACATTTAGAGCAAGAAGACACAGGTGAGATAGAAAGAAGAAGAAGCAGCTGCTATAGCAAAACATTGCATTTAGTAGCCGAACAGGAAAATTGAAAGATCGTGTGTGGCAGAAATCAATGAGTGACGTAGCTGGTGTGCATGTGTGTGTGTTTGTGTTTGTGTTTGTTGATTCGGCATGACATAGTATAATATGTTTGTTGTTTTTTTTTGTTTTTGGGATATTTCGTTTACAGTTTGAGCATTCCAGAGCATATCGCACGGCGTCTAGCATTTTATAAATAAAAAAATAAAAAATAGTGAAAAACGTTGAAGCACTTGGCGCTTTTTGGTTGCGTTGTAGCTAATAAACAAGCCACTAACTAAAATTAATAGCAAGTGGGCTCGTCAAGCGTGCATTTCAATTTGTTTTACGCAATACGAAGAAAATATTTACAAACCGCGCATTAAAATCAACACAAGTTTGGTTAAAGACGTCTATCGTCAACGACGTCAACAACTTCAAACGCTCTTGTCTCACCTGAGCGGCGCAAACAATAACGAATTTGGCGGCCGAGAGACAACAGAGATTCCACAATCATTCGAAACATACTCGTATAAATCAACGGCAAGTGGAGGCGCACGCATTACAGAAACCCCAGCAGTGCGCGCTTAGCCGGCACTCGACACGACGTAAACAAGCAAACGCATTTAGCTCCATAAACGACCACGACAGAGGCGAGCAACTTTAACACATCGGGAAAAGTAAAATGTGTCGTTGCTGTCAGAGGTGAGTAATCGTAGCAATAATCACTTGATATCATGTTAATACTAACGCTTGCATTTGACATTAATTAATGCGTCATATCATTTGTTTTGGTTTATTTACAAAAACTTTAAATAAAAAAAAAAATTGAAACATTTAGCTGCTGGGAGGATTTCAAGTGGAACTGCTTTGAGGAGAGGTTTTGCTACGATGAGTCAATTGGTAAGTAAACGAAATATATACATATGATTCAGATGTGAAATGAAATGAACAAAAAAAAAAAAGTTAAATAAAATAAAATAAAAAATAAAATAAAATAAAATAAAATAAAAAATAAAATAAAGCAAAATGAAATAAAATAAAATAAAATAAAATAAAATAAAATAAAATAAAATAAAATAAAATAAAATAAAATAAAATAAAATAAAATAAAATAAAATAAAATAAAATAAAATAAAATAAAATAAAATAAAATAAAATAAAATAAAATAAAATAAAATAAAATAAAATAAAATAAAATAAGATAAAATAAAGAAAATAAAATAAAATAAAATAATGTAAAATAAAATAAAATAAAATAAAATAAAATAAAATAAAATAAAATAAAATAAAATAAAATAAAATAAAATAAAATAAAATAAAATAAAATAAAATAAAATAAAATAAAATAAAATAAAATAAAATAAAATAAAATAAAAAAATAAAATGAAATAAAATAAAATAAAATAAAATAAAATAAAGAAAATAAAATAAAATAAAATAAAATAAAACAAAATAAAATAAAATATGAAATGAAATGAAATGAAATGAAATAAAATAAAATAAAGTAAAAAAATAAAATAAAATAAAATAAAATAAAATAAAATAAAATAAAATAAAATAAAATAAAAAAATAAAATGAAATAAAATAAAATAAAATAAAATAAAATAAAATAAAATAAAGAAAATAAAATAAAATAAAATAAAATAAAACAAAATAAAATAAAATATGAAATGAAATGAAATGAAATGAAATAAAATAAAATAAAGTAAAAAAATAAAATAAAATAAAATAAAATAAAATAAAGTAAAAAAATAACATAAAATAAAATAAAATAAAATAAAATAAAATAAAATAAAATAAAATAAAATGAAATAAAATAAAATAAAATGAAATAAAATAAAATAAAATAAAATAAAATAAAATAAAATAAAATAAAATGAAATGAAATGAAATGAAACGAAATGAAATGAAATGAAATGAAATAAAATAATATAAAATAAAATAAATAAAATAAAATAAATAAAAATTAAATTAAATCAAATTAAGTTAAATAAGTTATTTCAGAAGGCTGATGGCTAAAATCGGATTGGTCAGCTGTTGTAAATTTTAATCAATGTCAAGATTTTACAATAGCCAGCCAGATACGCATTGACGATTATACAGAATTTGCGCTGATAACTGACGACATATTTAAAATAATAAAAGGCCATAAAGATAAATTTAAAAAAATCGAAAGTTTCACAGACATTCAAAGTCAATTTGTGTTGAAAGCAGGTACGATATTGTGAGTAATGCTGAGAGACAGTAAAGCAAGACTAATTAAGAATTAATAGAGTGTTATATTGAAATGAGGAGGATAAGGAGCCAGCCACGACAGGCTTGGAATTGGCAATATAATTCAGATAGTTGTTAATCTAAGGGCATAGTACTCGAAAGTTCCACTTATCATTGCTTTACTGTAAAATGTCTTTCAACTATTACCGCTTCAGCCGCCGATACAACAAAAAAAAAAAAACAGAAAAAAATAAACCAGCATAAAATTACTTACATTTTCGTACCTATGATATGTAAATAATACACATTTCGCCAGCAAAAAAATTCCACAATTGTTTTCTTGCATTAACCGTAACTTTTTTGTGAAGTCACCGTTCGATTGATGAATCACATATCTACATACATTTCATCACATAAGGGCTAGTATTGTTTTCTCGTACATTCATTTGCGGTAATTATTGATTGCATCGAACTACGCGATTCGTGAGAATGCTATGCTAATGTGACTGTCGTAATGACTGGTACGTGTTGTGCTATACAGACTGTACTAGTAGCGACTTAGGATTTTGTCGGATTTATTGACGATATTTAGAATAATGCGAATTTTAATATACTTTAATATACAGTGGTGGTGAAAGAGTAATGCTATTTAATTCAAAATGTCAATAATAAGTATTAAATTTTTATCGTTTTCTAGAATTTCAAAAAAAATCAAAATCAAAAATTAGCGGAAATAAATAATTCATAAAATAGAGATAAAAAAATAAAATTTAATAAAATACATAATATAAAATAAAAAAACTTATAAACACAAGCAAGCTATGAAGGAAATAATGAAATTGTATTAAAATAAAATTGAATAGTAATGCAAATTCTGCATTTTCAAAATCAATTACTTATAAATTACATTTTGATTACTTTGTATGTGTTTTTCGAAACATCTCTTTTTGGAATTAATTAAATTAAACTTTATTATTTTAAATTTTGTTTCGATTACTTCTTAATTACTACATGATTACATTGTGATTACCGATTTTTTATTTCAACTGAAATTGGTCCAGTTTTTAGTTATTGGTATCATCAGCGAATAAACTAAAATTTAAACCATATGCTTTTAATTATATTGCAAAAACTGACTACTTAATTACTCAATTACTTACACTAATCGAAATAAACCCAAGGCTGTCTATCATTAACTTGTGGACAAAGACTCTTCATAAAGATATATGTAGTATGCTATATTGAACAAAAACAACTTTCCTTTTATTGTTTATTATTTTACATCGATTACTTAATAATTGTAATTGCTGCAATTACTTAGTAGTGAATTTGTGAAAGTAGCTATACTAGTCTATATAGTTGTTTTTTATTTTCAATTTCAGAATTTCAAATATTTTTCAAGTAGCTGTAGAAATTTTTTATAATTATTTTAATCAAGCCTGCATTAAACTGTAATCATTACTCCTATATTTTCATCTGGCTGATTTATTCATTAGTAATCCAAAATTTCAATTCTTAAATTACTTCCAAATTTAAAATACTAAAAATGTAATTACTAATTACTATTACACCTAAAAAATTTAATTTTGTTATCAATTTGAAAGTGTTAACATCCCCGTAAAGGTTTGCATTACAAAGTAATCCTGCTGTAATCTTAACACGAAATACTGCAAATACATTAAATTAAATGCGATTTTCCTATCCTTCTTCTTTTCAGCCAATTACAATCCCGAAGAGGACATGGACTATATGACCATGCAAAAGAATGGCAGCGCCTTGAGTCATATACAAATATCCGATAACAACAATTTAACGGTACCCATTTGTCATCAACCAGTGCATCGCAGTAATTCTGGATTTTTAAGGTAGTAAAAGAAGCTCATATACCAAATTTTATTTGGGTGGAGTCTGTGTTGATACGCAGACTTGACTCACTTACGCTAAAAGTTATTCGTTATTTTTTTTATATTTAAATTTTCACACCTTTGTAAATCGTGTCTATTTACTGAAGCGTTGGAATTTCGCCTCTTTTAAGTGCCATAAAAAGTATTTAATTAACAAATATTTAAGTGCTTTCTGTTAGAAAGTGACTCTTCGAAGAATTGTTTGCTTAAGCGATATTTACTTTTGTATTTTTATATATATTTTTTTTTAATATTTTCAAAACCGTTTTCTTAAATCCGGGGGTCATATATCACCCATATATTAACCCTTTAACATGCTCTTACACTTACAGCCATGCAAAAATACACGAAGAGGACTATCGACGTGAAGTACAAACAAATGTGCCAATGTTGGGTCCGGAAATACTGGCCGTCTTTGCTACATCACAAATCTTCCAAGATCATCAACCCACCAAATTGAGTCGAATTAGCACAAAAACTTTCCTTGCGGGCATACATTCACCAAATAAAGAAATACCAACAACGCCACGTGAATCCGAACAAGATCGGCTGTTACGACGTTTGGAAGGTAATAACAACAACAACCACAACGACAACAAAGCCATTGGCAACAAAAACAATAATTATAGTCATAATGCACTTGATGTTTATATTGCTAATTATGTTGATGACGATAATGATGATGATGATTATGATAATGGTGGTTTAGATGCACAGCCACATCATCCATTACAACGACCATCGCGTAAAAGTAGTAATGGTAGTAGTAGTGGTGCGCAAGTGGTAGCGGGTCATATTAGTACGGGGACACATCATAAGGTTAAATTTTACTTGGACTGACGGGGGAGAAAGAATTCTAGTTATGCAATAAGAAAAAGTAATGAAAGCTTCAACGTAGTTTGAGAAGGGCTTTTAAGCAAATTTGTGCATTTTTTCTACATGCATTGCAAAAAAGCGAAACAATTAGGGTTGCCATGCGGTTGGAAAATTATTAAAGCGTTTTTTTGTACTTAACTACATAATTTAGTTACCTGATATAACTACATTAATAATAATTTACCTACACATATGTACATCCATATTTAAATGTACACATGCTCGTACTGCTCATTAATAGAGTTGCCATCAGCTTTAAATTTAGAAATATGCTTTGTACTTATTTTAGGTTAGTATGCTACATTTAAATTTTATTCAAAAATGAGTATTATTGTTATAAAATATTTTTATTAGTATTTTTAAATTTTAAAATTATAAGTTATTGTAAAAAGTAAAACAGGTATGCCGATTAATCGAAATTAGATTATTTAGTTAATCTGAGATTAAGCATAAACTCTTAACTAATCAGAGATCATGCGTTCCCTGGTAGTCGTAATAATAAATTAAATACTTAATTAAAGATTCTTTTTAACCGAAACTGAAATACTTAATTAATCAAAGAATAATTAACCAGAGAATAATAAATTAAATAACAATTAATCAAAGAATAATTATTCAAAGAATAAACATTATGGGTTAATCAAAACGTCTAATTCTCCGATTACTCGATGATTGTAATCACAGCGTAACTATGTAAATATATACTGCAAAAAACTGAGCATGTAATCTGATTATTTAAATCAGTTTAATCAATGATTATTTAAATCACTTTAATCAATGATTAATCAAAAAAAATTTTTGATCAACATTTTTTTAATCGATTAATCGCACACCGCTTATGCTTATTACTATTAATAAAAGCAGTTTAAGTTATCATATACATTTTTAGTTTCAAATATTTATTTGCATGTTTTTTGTTTTGACACACTGTAACTTTTTATATGTATGTATGTAGTAGCCTGTGGATTGCTCAAATATATATATTGCCGCATTTTAATTGCGTGCGAAATGTATGCAACTTTGTGGTCAAATACGTTGGCCAACTATCGAATTACATGCATACACATATAAAAGACGAATACATTAGGATGGGTCGAAAAAAATTAGAACATTATTTTTTTATGTATATGAAAGAAAAAATCTATTGGAATTTGATAAACATTGATGTATTGTAAGCCAATTTTAAAAATTCATTGCAGATAAATTGAAAAATTTTGCAATTTTTTTGAACAATATTACAAAATAGTCCTATTTGATAAAAAATAAAGAAATAATGATCGTTAAGCTTTGGAGTTCATTCAATGCAAAAAAAATATTTTTTTCGTGTCGTCCTAATGCATGCTCATTCATTCGTCATCCTACTTCTCTATTCCATAAGCGTTTGTATGTATGTTTGGTGTGAGAATAAGTCAAATGGATACTTAAATCGATAAATAGTATTAAGTAACGCTACGCAGTAATTAAGTTTTGTTGTATAAAAAGCAAGAAATAAAAATAATTTATTGACTTTCTGTGATTAGAAAACAAACAAATTTGGTGTGATTATACGTGTGCGTGTGTGTGTGTGTGGGTGTGATGTGCATGATGCTGTCATCAGACAGTGATAACGAGGGGAAATTAAAGTTAAACCTCTCTAAGCCTGAATATTTAACAACATTTGCAACCTAGCAATTGTTTTTTAACCCTTGAGTGATGTGTTTGGTCTCAAAGGCCAACAAGAAAGTAGAAATGGAATTATGACTTAAGTGGCCTCCAGGGTATTATTCTGTTAATTAAGTCCGACTGAAGTCTCAATCCTCTAGCAGATTCGTTTGTGTTTTGCGCAAGGTCATAAACTGAATCACTAAATATTATCTCCGTTGTAATCTGAAAAGCACGTTTTTATTATCGCAAAGAAAGCTTTTTGGCCTTATATAGCACGTTTTAGTTTTTTTGCTGTATACACATTGTAATCTCTCAGCCAAAAATAGCCAGACCGATTTTGCACTAAAAGGTGTTTAACCGCACGGTGGTTTATTTTGAGAAAATTTCACTTAATTTCAACGGTTAGAATTTTAAGGAACTTCAAAAGTAAGTTTCGAAAAAATATTTTTAAACTTATAATTTTTAAATTTTTTACCGTTTTCTTTTCAATTGAAAAATTATTGTGAGGGTGCAATTTTTCAAAAAACTTCCAAAAAAAAAGATTAAACCATTGCTTGTTTTTGGAATTTTTGAAATATCATAGGGTTTCACATTTTTCTGAATATTCGAATTTTGCATCTCAACAACTTTTTGCTATAAAAATCCCCCTAAAAATCTTATTTTTTGAAATATCATATTTTTTCAGTTTTTTTTATGTTCGAATTTCGGATATCAATTTTGTAAAAAAATAGTAAGTTAAAACATTATTTTTTACTTGTAAAATTTTCAAAGATTTTTTAAACTTTTTTGCTATAAAATATTTACAATTTCTAAATAACTTTAAGGCACTTCTAAATTCTGAAATTTTTGTTTATACATACATATGTGTACACAAATGAAATGTGTTGAAAAACGTTTTTGAACAGGAAACCAAACTTTTTTTAAACTTAAACTTTCTATAGATTTTTAATTTTTTTTTTCAATTTACAAAAATTTAAATTTTTTTAAAAATTTGAAAAAAGTTTAACTATACAAAATTTCAAATTATAAATGGCTGCTCTGTTGAGTTTTGATTTTTTTTATACTTCAAAAGTTAAAAAATATATTTTTTTCGAAGTTTTTTGTATATTATAGATTTTTTAAACTTTTTTTTTTTTTTTGAAATCTGCTGCCCACATTTTTTTTCAACTAAGCTAAAGATACCTATTAAAAAAAATTAAAAAAAAACAGGGCATATTTAAAAAAAAAATTTTTTTAACACAAATTTTTTAAATTATTACAAATACATAAACCATTTTTCTCAAATTTGTAAATATTTGAGTTTTAAAATAATTGTTTATTCTTATTATTATATTATTTTTTATTTTATTTTGACACTTGCTTCCTCAAAATATCCCACAGTTCGTCATTCCCGCCTAAGCCTTTATGAATTTTTACTTAATTCAGGCGCCACACCACTTTAATCAATCAAATGCTAATTTAAAATATTTAAAAAAAAAAGAAGAAAAACAATTTAATGAAGATAAGAAAGTGCACACACCCAGTCTAATTACTTTCAATCCTGATTACTTGCATATATATTTCAATATTGATTAGATATTTCTAAACAATTTTGTATTGGATTATTTTATTGTAAATCTGAAATCAGTTCAGTTTGTCGATATATAATAATAAATTTCACATAGAGCGTTAATCAGCTGATAAAAATAACAACGACAACAATGTACATATTTTTTAAACTTTTTATCAGCCCTGAGTGGAAAGGTTGCTACATACAATGCACATTAGGGTTGCTACGAATATTTGAAGAACCTTCGAATCAATTTATTTACTTCACTCGAGGCGAATTAAATAACTTCAAACATCTTTTGAAGTACTACAAAAACAACAACTCAAATGAGTATGAATTTTTTATTGCTGTTGTTCGTTCCTTTTAACGAATTTTTTTCCAACCACTCGCTTACCTAAAAATCACATTCGTATTCACTCATATGAAAAATATGACATTCGCCACATCACTAATATACATTTCCGATTAAGGTACTTCAGAGAGTCCATAAAGGGATACATATTTTGCAATTGTTTATGAAACCTAATTAATATTTTTTTTTTTTTTACATTTTATCGCTTTTTATGATGGATTGCGCAGGTAAGGTGCGATAATTTGTGACGTGACGTTTGAAATTATGAAAGGCAGCTGAAAACAAAAAAAATAAAAAAAATTTGTTGCATATAAAAAGATTTCCAATTAAATTTCTTTAATATAAAAAAAACCTAAAGACAGTCTGTAAAGATTTTATAGAAAAAATTGCTTTATTTCAGATTTCGTTCGCATTTGATAAGTTTTACTTTGAGAGTCGCATAGCTCTGATGAAATCGAGCTACTTTAGAGTTGGGAAATTCTTCTTTTAAATGTCTAACAATATTTTTGCTAGGAGGAATTAGGGAACTAGGAAGCTCCCCTATCTTTTGACTACTTCAAAGCATGCCCATAAAGAGACCTTCAGGTCATTTGTAATTTTTTTTAGTAGGGATGTAACCGCGCAAAAATCGTTTAATCGTTAGTCGAGTTCTTTTTTATTTAGAAATAAATCGATATACAAGAAGTCTATATTAAGAATCAATGTTTTCCACTACAAGAATTGGTCCACAAAATATCTATACTTAACAACAATCGATTAAAATAAAAATCGATTGTTTCTACACATCCCTAATTTTAAATTTATTTGCCTTCTGAGGCAGTAAAAGAGAGTCATCAATGGGATCACTCCAACATATTTAGTTACAAGGATTTCTTGGTTTCCCCAGTCAGTTATCACACTTTCCATATTTCAGACAGACCAATCTTGCATTTGCTGAAGCCTATTAGAAAGAGCGGGTGAGTCTTCTTCGGGTGAGTACTTGCACAATGTGATTTCGCTTTGTTGTTTTTGGTTGGCTTCGAGCCTTTAACTCACCAATTGGCTGTGACCGTCGTCATTCGCCTATCTTCAGAGTAAAGTTTTCTTATCTTGTGATGCAGGCTGACCTTCCTTGTACCATTGCTCTTTATTGCGATCTCATGTTTTAGTGACCTTGGTAACAAATTTATTAGTACATAAGGGTATTCCTTAAATAATCAAATGCAATATTTTTGTCAGGCTATCAAATATATCACCGATTGAAGTGGTGATATGGAAAAAAAATGTTCGTCTGCATTACTACAACCAAAATTTAAATGTGATAAAAATATTTAAATTTTCTTCATACATTTAAGGCTCACCCTAATACACATGCAATTTAAATATGTTTAGGGTTGTGTAGTATAATCATCTTCACTTACATCAGACGTACTCTATGAGTTGTCGATTGTTGTTTTATTTCCTTGTTATCTATGATTATTGTTTTTTTACTCAACATTGTTATTGCTAATAAGTATGTTTGTACTGTAAATACCCTGTAGGTAAAATACTAAGTTATAAACTGGTGTTTTGTGGTGGTATTTGGGAGTGAATATTACCTTTCCTATACTTTAGAACTAGTTTAAAAGTTTGTCCCCCGTTAATGGCTACTATTTCGTTGGATCAGATCCAGATAAAAATTCATTTCTGGAAGTATAAACTTCAAATTTCAAACAAAATTTCCACCCAATGGTAACTGAGTGCAAATTATTAGTCAACATTTAGTTGCTATCGCACTAGGTACTTTTTTGTCCATCCACTTTCAGCTTCGTACTAGAAAATTTCATTCAGTAGTTTTTGATTTTCCTACAGGGTATACATATGTATACTAAGTCATCAATACAATTATCATTCTTTATGCTCTGACGTTTTACTATCAAACGTCTATTTAGATATGAAAAAATGTTATCTTCAGTGAAATGTTTAACTGATTTTTATTTATTAAAAATGCAAAATTTATTAGAAGAGGACTTAATAAGGAATTAAGATAGCGAATGAAATGAGTTTTGTATCTAAGTTATTAACAAAAGCTTTGTTTACACTCAAAACAATATGGGTAAATATGTATGTATGTAGATATGAACGCACCAGTGTTAGAAATTCGTAAAAGAAAAAACGTAGTAAAAATAAAAATAATACAAATACAGTAGACGCTCACAAATTAGAATCACTTTGTTTTTAGGGTGATTCTAATTTCTGAAAAATTCTAATTCCTGGACGTTTTTTTATTTCAATAAAACCTTAAAATTTAAGTCAATTTGCATTGAAAAACTACAATGAAATTTTGTCTTATTCAATTTTATTCATAAAAACGAGAAAACATAAGGTAAAAATCCAATTAAAAAGGTCCAAAAAACAAAAACTCCAGTTACAGTAAATATATTGATCATTTTGCAGTAGCTGTGCTAGTGGCACATCATCGTCAAATATCAAGCAAATAATGCCGAAACACATGCACGCGTATCGAATTCAAACAAAAACTGACAAAAACTGTACAGATAGCGACAAAAATCCAACGACTACCGAAGGTAACATGAATAAATTGGGGATTCCCCTTTTTATATCGCAACAAAAAACAAAATACGCTCGCAAATTAGAATTTTCGATTCTAATTTCAGAGCGTGTAATGTATTCAAAAAGTTGATTCTAATTTCTGGAAATTCTAATTACTGAGAGTTCTAATTTGTGAGCGACTACTGTATCGTAGTATTTTTTTAATTATTAAAGAGTATGTATATTAAAGTTCATTGGTTCCCAAATGATAATTTAATAAAATTATTTTTAGAGTTCAATACCGGATTTTTGCAATTTTTTTTTTAATTTTGATGGTTGGCTCGCAGGTCCGAAAATACATAATTTCCTATTATTAATTTAACATGCAAAATAATCAAAGTAAACAACAGAATTTCACTCCTTTTTTTCGCTTACTAAAATTATAAAAAAACGTAGTGGAGCACATTTCTAGGTTTCTCACAAACCTATCCCAAAATCTACTACGATCGTAAGAAAGTTCGAAACCTCTTCTATAAGTAAGAAAATAGCAAGCAAGTTTGTTGTTCGAAGCACGATGTGGGCGTAAATGAAATTAAACAAGATAAGATTTCTTAATTGTTTTCGCTTGTAAATAACGATGTGTAGATACACTGAGAAAAATTAAACATCTTCACATCTTTAAAACTTAGCTGACTCTTTGAATATACATACATATAATATTTTTTACGTCAAAAAAACATTTTATTTTTCAAGATTATCCCCATTTATCTCGAGTCCAACGTTTATACGTTTTTTTTTTATTTCATCAACAAAGCTCTCGAAATAAGCATTTGATTCAACATGACCTCTTCAATTGATCCGAAGCGCCGCCTATCGACCAGACATTTCGTTAGCTTTGGAAATAAGAACTTTCAAGCTAGTTGATGTGAGTGCCACCTCCTGCATTGTTGGCCGGTGGACGTACTTCGGCCTTCGTTGCACGTTCCCCTGGAGATATTTTTATTGATCGTTGATTTGTTTCCATGTTTCGTCTACGGTAACAAAATGGTGAACAAGTCGTTCGGATTACAGCTCAACATGGGCAAACATTCCTTTGAAGTTGTCCAGGCCAGAAACCAGTAATTTCTGGGTAGTTGTTTTTGTTTGCCTCGACATTTCCTTTCTAGTGCCTCCATATATGGCTGTTCCTAGGCAACGCTTCCCACTGAAATCATAATTCATTAAACACAAATAATCACCTTCCATAGTTTAATTTATTAAAAAAAAACTATAATTAAGCACTTTTATTGCATGAAAATTACTAATCTTGCAAAATATGGTCCAACTAAAATTATGCCAAAATTACTGCGAGAGTTGAACAGCTGTTTTGACATAGATACATATGACAGCAAAGTGAGTTGCCATACGTTTTACAATAAATTTTATTTAGCAAAAATGCCACAGAATTTGAATCACTTTACCGAACGAACAAATAAAAGGATTAATTCTATTGTATGGCGGCCAAGTTGTCCGATATATGGCGCTGATTCCTTATGAGTTTGCCGCCTGGGCGTTAAACCGTCTCAATGGATCTTTAAAATATTTCCACAATATATTTTTGTGCTTATTGCTTGCTTCTCTGTGAATGGGAACATTTTTGATACGAAAATATGCTTACTTCTGTGTTTGAAAAAATGTTGGATTCCTACTTGAACTTCAACAATATTGTCCAACTATTTTGTTAGGCATTTCTCTAATTCCATATTAAAATGCATTCCTTCATTTAATATATATACAGTAAATACTATTTTTTGTCACACAAATATATGTATATCTTTTTATTTCTTTTTCTTTTTTAATGTATTGGCGAAAATTGTGACAATTCCGTTTTTTCCTTCGCTCACGTGCTTTGCTTAATTTTTGTTGTCAAGTATGACAGAAAATATTAGTGCTGCCAAGTGCAAAACTAGCAAGTACACTCCAATGGTTTTCAAACTGTACTTAAACTTTGGGAATAAATTGTTGAAATTCAAGTGGGGAAACACATTGAAAATTGAAAAATTTCTGAAGAAACGAAAAAAAGTTGGTTTTCTGAATTATTCTGTAAAGAGTTTCTTTATATAAGGGAGTAGGGGTGGCAATATAAGCCCAGTTTTAAAATTCTTTTTTTCCGGCGCTATGTTTGAGGGGGAACTATATCTTTTCCTGCTGTAAAAGCGGGCTTAAATTAATCAACTTTCCATGCATTCTTTCTTGATATTTTTATAACACAAATTCGGAGCAGTTATAGTTTTATTATAGGTTAAGATATATCATATCTAACGTATAACGCATAACATTTAACTATCATAATCAAATAAAATATATCCACTTCCTCTATTCGAAGGCACTAACAATTATATATTTGCATGTATTTATTTACTTTTAGTGCCCAAAATCAATATTATATAAGGAAGGTAGATTTCGTTGTGAAATTTCAAGTAGGGTGGTACTTACATAAAACTATATCCGCTAGAAGACTGGCATGATTCCTTAAACAAATCTAAATCTACAAATACATGTACATAACCATACACACACACACACGCACATAATTATTTATGTGTTAACGAACGTATAGAAAACGAAATCAGTTGAGTGAGTTAAATAATTTTTGGGAACAACGGTGACATTATCTATGTAAAATATATGTATATAGAACCATATACATATACTATATACATACATAAATATATAAATGTCTGATGATTAACTAAATTTGTATTGCATTTTATGAATGCAAAACGCTTTTTCGAAATACTAACATGCCCACGCCCTATTGCGTTATATTTGAAACTATTTATGAAAGTTTTTTTTTTTAAATTGAGGTTAAGGTGAAGTGAGATTGGTTGAGAGCAGGAAATGATTTCAATGCTGGATGAAAGAACCCTATAGTGAGGTAATAAGTAACTGGACCCAGCTTGTTTTCGCTACTATGAAAAAATTATTTGAAGCAAACTGAAAAAAAAAATTTAATTTTTCAACAAAGGACACTTAAACAATTTGCATACTTTTAGGCACAATTTTTTTTTTTTTTTTTGCCTTTCTTGGTCCCGAACTACATAAATTCGTAATGTGCAAAACTCATTTAATTTAATTTTAAATAATTTTGTTTAATTTAACTAATTTAACAGTCTTCCTGCCTACTTTTTTTAAGGTTATGAACAATTAGTTAAAAATTACATCAGCAGTGATTTCGATTCAGGATGAAAATACCAAGCATAAGATTAAACATGTTTTTGTATTACTGCTGAATTTCTTAAAAGATTTGAAATCGGTACAATCTCCTACCAAAATTGTAATATGTACCAGTCAATTAAAAAAATGATTTTTGTTGCATACTTTTAGGATAAATAAATTTCTATATATGTACATACAGGTTTCACAGAAAATTTAAAAAAATTGGTGCGAACTGTAATCTAATAAAATTTGTGCTTTAAATATATCAATTTAGCAGTTTAACCCTATAGTAGCCAATAATAAATAATTTTGGACTTTTCGAATTACGTAAAAAAAAATTATCTGCATGTGTTTGGCTCTTTCATCCTGCATTGAAGCCACTGCACTCAAAAATACAATTACAACAAATTAAGGGTAAATTGGCGGAATGAGAAAAAAATATGGAGTGTGGCAAAGGGTTAAAATTTATTTTGATTACTGTTAATATATATACTTTAGATATGAGTTATACGTACAAATGCATACAGGGTTGAAAACATACATACATATTCATAGATACAGCTATCGACAGTATAAATGGAACATTTCTATTTAAGTTTTTAAATGTTTTTTTTTTTTTTAAATTGCTGCAAGGAATAAAATTTTTATCCGGTTTTAAATTTTTATCAAAATTAGCCAATTTAATATGTTTACGAAATTGCAAAAATTTTAAAATTATAGTTCCATTTAAACTGTAGTTGACTGTATTTTTTTTTAACTCATTCGTTAATATAATATTTGCGTATTAGCATTAAATATAAACAAGCTATCTTTAATAAAACTCTTTTTTTCTCTTTATTTTTCTCCTTCTCTCTCTCCCTCTCTTTTCTCTTCTAAACTCTCTCTCTCTCTCTCGCACTTGCAGGTAATAACGCCAGCAATGTTGCAGCTATTATTGCGTCCAACAAGTTATCTTCCGAAAGCAATGCGCCAACAAGCCCCATCAGCACACCACCACTTTCAGACGCACCCGATGGCTCACCAGATAAACGTATCACTTTCACCTTAACCACCGATTCCTCACCTGAGGGTAGTCAAACATTGACACCGAAAATATTCGATGTGATTACTGAAGAGGAGAATAATAATAACAACGAACATAGTGCGCCACCAGAGCCGGACATCAATGAAGTAATATTACGTCCACCGCGCTTAATTGATCGTCATCCACATCTGATCACTAGTGCCACTTCAAGTGTGGCTTTGAATTCGCCACGTAAGCTTAAGCGTAGCGCCACCAGTGTACCACAATTTAAAGTACGTAGCGCTGCTAGTGAGACGGATATCTTCTCTATAACTGGTTCGGGTTCACGCATTAGTATGACACCCGAAGTGCCTTCTATATCGTATAGTAATTTACCTAAGAATTACGAAGATACACCAACAGTCGATAAATATCGTGTCTTCCAGAGTCTCTATTCAATACAAACAGCAAATGCGGCACGCGCCAATCAAGAGGATTATTCAATGCCACGCTATTTTCGACGCTCAGGCGCTCTTACAACAACACAGAGTAATGAAATGTTATCAACGGCGCCATCTTCGTCATCGAATGCTTCGATGTCATCGTCCATCGATGGTATGCATCGTGCGGGTAAAGGTAAAAGTAAGCGTTTGCAAATGTTACGTGGTAATTTGCCGCCATTGTTGATACATTCGGTGTCGTTTCGTAAGAATAGAGAGGAGGGGAAGCAGTTGGATTAGGTGTGGAAATGAAGAAAGAAGAGCTGAGAGGTGTTGGTGCAGTTAAGCGTCTTTGAAAGCGTTAAATGACAGTGAAGCTGGAGAAAATTTTTGCCGTGTGAAATTGTACTTAAAGTGAGCGTGCATAAGTGAGAGAAAGTACAGTGAAGCTTATTGAACATGGACTTTCAACTAATCAAGTTAAATAATAATGATGATAGAAGTTGGGAGCGTAAAGCACACCACCTTTTCGAGTTCTGCTTTTAAATATTAAAAGATAAAACTTTAAATTGCAATTAAGTCATTCAAATTCGATGTAACTAGTCTTTACTGTACTCTTAACAGTTGACAGCTCAAATTTTGTAAAAAAAAAATGATGAAACTTTATATTGAAATATAATTCCAGTATTTGCTAAATGCAACTATAAATTGTATATATGTATGTACTTAATATAAATTACAAACAGACATATCTCTATATCATATCGTATTTATTGTTACAGTTATAAACAAAAACAAATAAAAAATATAAAAACCCCTTAAATAATACAAAACAAATGAAGTATACGAATTAAGCGATATTCTATTGTAACTTGTTCTTTGCAAGTACGTACGTAATTATAATACTTTAAATGAAATAAAAGTTAATTACAATAACGTCTTTGTTTATTATTTAATTAAATGGCTCATATTAATATCCATGTAAGTATGTTGCATAACTGTTACCAGTCGTTCGTTGAATGTGGTGAAAATGACCCCAAGTAGGAGAAACCTCAATATTGCTTGGGTTTTTTATCTCTATCTCTATCTCCATTTCTATCTCTATCTCTATCTCTATCTCTATCTCTATCTCTATCTCTATCTCTATCTCTATCTCTATCTCTATCTCTATCTCTATCTCTATCTCTATCTCTATCTCTATCTCTATCTCTATCTCTATCACTATCTCTATCTCTATCTCTATCTCTATCTCTATCTCTATCTCCATCTCCATCTCCATCTCCATCTCCATCTCCATCTCTATCTTTATCTCTATCTCCATCTCTATCTTTATCTCTATCTCTGGCTCCATCTCTCTCTCTCTTTCTATCTCTATCTCCATTTCTCTTTCTATCTTTATCTCTATCTCTATCTCTATCTCTATCTCTATCACTATCACTATCTCTATTTCTATCTCTATCTCTTTCTTTATCTCTATCTCTATCTCTATCTCTATCTCTATCTCTATCTCTATCTCTATCTCTATCTCTATCTCTATCTCTATCTCTATCTCTATCTCTATCTCTATCTCTATCTCTATCTCTATCTCTATCTCTATCTCTATCTCTATCTCTATCTCTATCTCTATCTCTATCTCTATCACTATCTCTATCTCTATCTCTATCTCTATCTCTATCTCTATCTCTATCTCCATCTCCATCTCCATCTCCATCTCCATCTCCATCTCTATCTTTATCTCTATCTCCATCTCTATCTTTATCTCTATCTCTGGCTCCATCTCTCTCTCTCTTTCTATCTCTATCTCCATTTCTCTTTCTATCTTTATCTCTATCTCTACCTCTATCTCTGTCTCTATCACTATCTCTATCTCTCTTTTTCTAACTTTTCCCTTGGTATTCACCTTCGATCCCAAACCCTCTCCTCATTTACCCTTGGATCCTTCTGATAATCCCTTTCTCATAAATAAATATAAAAAAGAGTAGGCAACCGATCTTCATAGCATAAGATATTTTTATTTCCATCACCATTCTATGAAAGTACGAGAAAAATGCCACGCCTACTGCAAAAAAAAATTAAATCGCTAAAACCCAACAGAAGAAAAAAGAAACGAAGAGTGGAAAAACCCCTAATGATATGCTATCGTATTAGAAAACGACTAGGCGCGGGCCAGTCTCTTAAGAGACTAGTTACAACAGTATATATCACAGAATAACACATTCTCCATAACACACTGCACTCAGCCACCGCTTTTTCAATTCACCGGCGTTAAATTTATACTCACTAGTCAGCCGCCTACTCTAAACTCACCCGGCAATTTGAAGCATACAAACTTTGAATGAGCAGCAGTTGTGTGAGAGAGAACGCAAAAGTCAATTTCTCATAATACGGAAAGGTTCATTGTCCGGTGTGGTCGTGTTTGTATTTATTGTTTTAACTAAAATAAACTATGTGAAAATAACCTTTTTATTGTGAAATTGACAAATTCAAGTTATTCTACTTTAGTGGTGCATCAAAAATGTACGATTGCAAGTAATTTTCATAGATGAAAAAAGTTTTTAAAAGCAAATTTTTCATATTTGCTTATTTCATTTTGTCTGCAAATTTCATGGAAGTGTCACTGCTGTGTTTGTCTGCTGCAATCAGGCCGACACCACTGCCGTTTCCAATGAGAGTAATGTCTGCATTCTCCCACTCGCACCATTCGTAAACAACCCGAAAGCAAATGAGCTGTGTCGGTTGACTACATATACATGTATAACTTGGTGTATATTAAAGTGATATAAGCAGTAAATACAATAAAATGTGAGCTAAAAACAATTTAAACTGCAAAATTAAAGTTAAAAAAAGACGAGTGAAATTTTAAAATAAATTTAAGCACATAAAACGGATTTAAAAAATAGGTAAACAAATACAAATAAGTGCTCACTAAAACCTGATATTTAGGGTGCTGCCATATATGAAAAGTGGGAGGCGCCAGTGTTGCTGCTTGAGTAAAGTTATTTCAAAAGGGAAAAATTCCTCAAAATTTGGGGCTGTTGTCAATGCTAGAGAAGGAAAACTATCGATAATATTGGGTATCGATATATGGCGATATTATTTATAGGCACTATAGATAAATCAAATATGTTGAACATTTTTAGGAGTACCTAGTCATGTTGGTAAAATACAAAATTTGTTGTTAATTTAATTCCTGGTTTAAGCAAGTTTATATTTTTATTATTTACTATGTGAAAGATCAGGGATCTTATTTTACTGATTTTTGGCAGTAAAAAAAATGGAAATTCCAACTTCTTTCGAACTAGAGACAGTCCTTTGCTCGATAAGTAATCGAAATTTATCGCAATTAAAAAACTATCGACATATGTTCGATGAGTTTCTATTGGTTTTTTTTTTAGTTTTAATTAAAAGTCTCAAACATTTAAGTGGAAAAAATTTAAATAGGGAAATTCAAACGATTCCCGTTCTCAGAACGTGCTTAAAAAATTTTGGATACGTCAAAAGGTACAATCTATAGAAAATAACTAACGTTTTCAAGATCCGAAAATATCAAGCGAAAAAGATTTTTAGAAACTATCGAAAATTGAAAAAAAAATTGTATATCAAATTCAGTAAATTTTTTTTGTAATTTTAGTAAAAAGTATCAATTTTACAAAATATTTTAAAATAAATATATTAAAGAAAAATTTTGTTATTGAAGCTACATATCTATTTAAAAAAAAAAAAATATGACATCTGGTTAACGAAATATGATTTTATATATAATTTTGAAGTTTTTTTAAAAAACTAGTCAGCTGATGCTAAACTAGGCGGAGTATCAACTTGAAAAAAGTTCAGCAAAATTTTCCAAAAAGTCCTATTAATAATCCCACAATATGGCAGCACTGAGGGCTCTATAATTTTTCAAGTTATACACATAAGCGGTGTGGCAAGGTACACTATTCCTAAAGAATGATCAATGAAAAATGCTAAAGCGATTGATAGGAAAAATAAATAAATGGGCGCCATAATGTATGCTACAAAATTTTGTTTATTTTCTGACTAAGGCCCGGTTTTTCAGTGCAAGTTTAACTCAATTTGTCAGTTAAACTAAGCTTAAACTTGTTATGCAGTTTTTCAGTCAACTTTGAACGAAGTTTAAACGGAGTTTAAGCGGCCAATCTGCCAGGGTTAAACTCTAGTTAACCTGTCAGCCGTTTTGCATAGTTGATTGTTTTAATTGTGAAGTATTTGGTGAGAAATTTTTGCTTCTGGACATTTGAAATTTATTTATATTTATATATTTTATTTAACTTGTACACGGCGTATCTTTATCTTTGTTCACACCGATTTTTCATTTAGCAATTGCGTTAAATATGTAAACGGATGTTATCTGTTGCCTATCTAGATAAAAAGAAACCAATGTTGCCGTATAAAAAGCAGATCAAAAAAGCGGCCTTAAACTCTCACTGAAAAACCGCTTTGCAGTTTAACTGGAGTTTAAATTTATGCCGAGATTAGGCAAACTTAGTTTAAACTGAGCTTAACCAATGACTGAAAAACCGGGCCTAAAGCAAAGGCAAAAAACAATTTTTTTTTGTATTAAACAAGCTGCAATTGGAAATATGGCCATTCATTCCATTATGTTTTTGTTTGCATTTTGCTTGTATGTTTATTAAATAGCACTCTGCTCGTTTCAATTTTGTTGTTTTTTTACACTTTGCGCTCACTCACACTCTCCCATGCTTGGGGGAGAGCATTTGGTGTGTTCCATAGAGAAGTAAACGTTCCACTTAACTGCGCATGGACGCTAAATTTCGTAGTATATTTGACAGTGATTGGCGGCAACACTGAAACGGGCGACGCTGACTGCGCATTGCATTTGACAGCAACTTTGTTTCTGTTTTGCCGTCTGTTGGGGAGGTGATGACGCGCGCGTGTTTATGAAAATAAAGTGGTATACAAAATTTTGTGAAAATTTGTGTGTTACTGAATGATTAATTCTGAAATACTTTCGAAATAGCATTTGTTTGCACGAAAGAATTGTTTAAAAACGAAAAATTTTCAGTAAAATGCTAGCATCTAAGTGGTAAGCTAAGCATTTACTTGCAGGAAGTGCTGCAATAAGCGTTTTGTGTGCAATGTTTACACACATACACACATACATATTTATATCTATAGAATGTGCTAATAAAATGTGTATTATTTGCTAAATTGTCTGCACAAGCAAAAGTTGCAAAAATGTATGCTTAAACGTGTGTGTGTGTGTAGTAGTAAAGTAAACAAAATAAATTGTGGCAAATTAAATAATTAAATCGCAAGCGTGTCAGAAGCTCTGTGGCATTTAGCAGTGATGACCTTACAATTTGTGGTGATAAATTGTGGGAAAAGAGCAAAAGTTAGTTTTTTTGTGAGAAATGAAAGATTGTTAAAATTTAAAAAAATTAAAAAAAAAAAAATTTGAAAATTAAAAAAAAAATTTTAAATTAAAAAAAAAATTTATACATAAAAGAATAAAGGATGTGATAAACATTTTAAGTTGATTGAAAAAAAAATCTAAAAAGGCAAAAAAAAAAAAGGATTATAGAAAGTGAAAAATTTAGAAGAAAATATTAAAAAAAACACAATTTGTGCAAATTACAATTTCAAAAAATCGCGAAGTTAAAAAGTGGGCTTAAATGCGTAAAGCAACAAAATAGAAATATTTACAAAAAATGTATGAATTCTGCGAAGCAAAATAAAAAAAAAACATAAATTGTAAAAAAAAAACGAAACATAAAAATCGTTTTAAGTTGATTTGAAAAAAGTTATGACGGTGAAAGTCGAAATAGAAGCTCATAAACTAAAAACAAAAAAAAAATATTAGTAACAAATAAGAATAAAATAAATATTTCAAACAGAATTTGTTTAGTAAAATGTTTTATAATTCAAAAGAAATAAAGGTGTCCATTAACTGGTAAAAAAATAGTATTAAATTGGTAAAAATATAAAAATAAAATTAAATTAAAAAGTATTAAATTCTTCAAAAAAAAAAAAACAAATAATAAAACAGAAACAGAAAAGACAAACAAATAATAAAACGAAAAGTAAAACATAGAAATATGAAAAAAGTTGATATTGAATAATGTTCTGACCCAAACCTTGTGAAAACTTAAAACAAAAACAAAATCAACCATAAAAATTTAAATATGAAAAATTAAAAAAAAAACCCAAAAAAACTAAAAAAAAGTTTTTTATTACACTTCAGAACTTTTTTGGAAAATGTGATACAATACAAAAAAAATAAAAAATTAGTTTTTAGTGAATGCTGTGCTAATCATTATTTTTTGGATTACAAGATTATGAAATATAAAAAAATATTAAAAAAAAAACATTTAAAAAGTAAGCAATAGTTGTAAAAATACTACTTAAAAATATGAACAACAAAAGTCGCGCAACAACAAAGATATCGGTGTTAATTTTTCAATGTTTTTGAGCGTTTATTTCTTTATTAAATTTAATTTCCAAAAAATTTATTTTTAATCTTGAAAAATTCAAAATAACAATTAAAAAAAAAAATTATAAAAAGAAATGAAAAGTTTAAGTATAAAAAAATAAATGAAAAATAACTAAGTAAACTTTATAAATCGAAAAATGAAATAAAAAAAATATATAAGCAAAACAAATTGGAAAAAAAACTTAATAAAAAACAAATATTTAATTAAAATTAAAGACAAAAAAATAATCTAAAAAGTTATTTAAAAAAAAAAATTTATAAAAAATTTAAAAGCAAAAATAGAAAAAATTAATAAAAGTAAAACACAGCTACACAGTACGTAGACGAAGCACAAACAAGTTATAGTTTAATTATAAAAATAAGAACAAGCTTTTCAAATCTCAAATTAAATGAGAGAGTTGCAATAATTTAATGGGAAGGAGTGATTTACTTCAGGATACTCTGCATATCAAAGCTTGTGAAAAAAATTATAAACAGAAAAAAAAATTAGAAAAAAAATAATGAAACAACGAAAATTTTAATAAAACAGATCAAATAACTTTTAAAATCAGAAGCAAACTCAATTTGAAAAATTTTTAAAACATAAAATTTGAATAAAAAAATACTGACGCACTAAACATGTCTAATTTTATTTTTGAAAATAAAAAAATTACAAAACTTAAAGCAAATAAAAAAAATTGATTAAGCTATCAGAAGCTTATAAATATATTTAAAAAAAATATTAAAATAAATACATATATAAAAATAATACAAAAAAGATAAAAGTAAAAAAATTTTAAATTTTAGTAAAATAATTTGATTCAAAAATGCTGCAGCACAACATGTCTTGTTCAAAATTTATAAAAAAAAAAATGTCAAATTGAATAAGAAAAAAAATTAAATTAATCTAAAAGTGAAGTTTGCAATAATTTGTTTTTTTTTTTAATTAAAAAAAGATGCAAAGAGGCAAAATCAACATTTGAAAATTTAAAAAAATTTGAATTTTCTAAAATCCGACAAAAGTTTCAAAACACATTTTGCAAATATATTTTAAATTATGTTTAATTTCACGAAAAAGAAATTAAAACATTAGGAAGGTACGAACAAGTTATCGCTTTACAATAACAAAATATCATTAACAAACAAACAAAAAAAAATAAAAATTTAGTGAAATTTAGGGAATTTTTAAAAAATGTTTAAACTTTAGTGAGTCAAAATATAACAAACAAAAACATAAAAAAATATATTTTTTCTCAAATAGAAAATTTACAAAAAAAAATTTAAAAATTTTAAAAAATTCTGAAACGTTAACAAAATTAATTAAAAAAAAAGATAAACACAGTAGCAACTTACGGCGTTAAATTTTGCCAAAATTGTGTGATTCCATCCAAAATACTTTCAAATTCGAACCAAAAGTTGCATTATTGTTTTGCTAATTTGACAAATTGCTCTACACTTACCACCAAAAGCGTATACAAAAAACATAAAAGTTGAAATACATTCCAATTGGACAATAAAGGAAAATAAATGTAAAAGCCAACGAGGCACAGTTTGATGAACTTCGCCAGCCAGGAGCGGCAGTCAGCCCGTGATTTCCAAATGTGATGTGAAAATTTTCCCATTGATTTTTCGTTTCGTCTTTCATGTTTTTGTGCAGTGAAAGAGCGCGAGGGGAAAAACAGAGAGAAGAGTGATACGGCTGCTCCCAACTAAAAACAGACAAACATACATACATAGCTGCCATCTGGTGTTTCCCTTGTTTTCTACTCCGTATTTTTTTATTAGTGTTGGTGCAGGGTTGATAATTTGGATTTACGCCTTAGCACTATTTTCTGTCTATGTATGAGTGCGTGTGTGTGTTTGTTGTCCTGCTTAAATGTATGTGTGCGTTTTTAGTGCTTGTTAAGGAAATGCCCAAAAATGAAATTTTGTACAAAAACAAAAAAAAAAAAACTATGTAAAATATATACAAACATATGTACATACATACATCATATTAAAGTGGCAGGAGAAGGGTTGCTATGTATGTACGACGCATTCATTTGAAACGCTCAGCCAAGAGTTTGAGCGTCTGGGAATCCCAATGCGGAAGGAATGTGAAATAGAAACAACAAAAACCAAAAAAAAAAAAAAGTGAAAAAAACGAATTAATCTGACAGACTTGATTTTGGTTGTTATTTTTAGCACAACAACAACAACAACAACAATTTATGAGGAGCGGCATTCCTAAGCATTTTTTGTTGGGTTGCTTTTTTATGATTAATCCCGTTTGTTATCTACAGCGAGTGAGTGAAGGAAGAACAAGAACTGTGCTGGGACTTCAAAATTTATTATTTTTTTTTTTTTCAGATTTGAATATTTGTAGTTGTTTTATGTACTTCAAAAGTTTCAAAATATTTTCACTCGAATTAGTGGCGAATCCAGGATTTTGAAAAATCGAGGACATCATTTGTCCACAGTTCCTGAAACCTATGATTCCGAAGAGGGGGTTGAACCCGAACGCATTATATTTTTCTTTAAAACTTCCCATGGCCGCATTATCTACTTTCGACACCGTCCACTATTCTGAGGAGTATCTCAAAACGCCTCCCCACCTCCTTCTGACAAATATTTGGAGTATGAAGAGCATTATATCCATTTCAACCGGGACTAGGTCCCGAAAGGACTCGGGTTAAGGATTGTTCTTCAGTACACCCCAGCGAAATAAGTATCTAGAAGTAGACTTGCTGACTTCCTATTGCGGGTTAGGGGCTTACAACATACCCGCCTGCCTTAAGATTCGACCGAAAAGCATGGTCTGCGGTCAAGTGATCAAACAAAATGTTCGGGCGACAGTCGGTCTAGCACCGGTTGGTGCTCGTACCTAGTCAGTCCAAAGTAGCAGTTTGAAAAAGTGTCTATCCCAGGTCCAGACTGACATTATTTGGAGGCCACCATAGTTCCATGTTATTAGGTATCTACTGTAGTATAAGTTTCTTCATTTCGAAAGAGCTTCGTCTCACTTTTTCATAGTCAATGGGTCACTCAAATATCCCAACCAAATTTACCAAAAAAAGCAAAAGAAATGCAAATAAACGAAAACAAAATATAACGAAAAATATGCTCTCAGTTTAATTCTCTCATTTCTTCTCTCTCCTTTCATGCACAGTAATAGTTTATTTTTCGGGTGCGGGTATTGTCGGCTAAAATCGGTAGCATACCGAATCTACCCAAATAGTAGTATAATAAAACCAACTAGCGGCAACGGTAACGAACCATGCACATTCATACATATGTATATATATGTATACATATATGTATAGAGCGATATACACTCTTATCCGTAAACACTGGTTTGTATGGTTGAATGTGTTTGTTGCGGTATCCTTGTTCTTGTCCTCGCACAGGACATTCCTCTGCCAAAGTAGTGTGCTCCCTTATATGTACATATGTATATGTATAAGGGTATTTGTAGCAAGGAAATGCACCAATTTGAGGTGACGTACCGGTAGGACTGTTAATTTTTTTTTTTTAAATTTTTTTATTATTCAAAATTTTTTTTTCTAATTTTTTAAAAATTTTCCAGCACAAAAATTTTTTTTTTGGGTTCTAATTTTTTACCAACAATTATTTTCAGCAATTTCCTAACTCTTTCTGCGATAGAATTTATTTTTTTGTCAAATCATAATAATAAGAAATCAAAATTTTGTGGAGTTCCTCTTGCTAAATTGTTGTCGAATAGAATTTTCTAACTTTCGAACATCTTTATAACTCCGAAATTTCTACAATAGAAAGGAAGATGATCAAATCCCAAAGTGAAACTCGAACAACGAATGGAGTTTACCCGACATTTTTTTAAAAATCGAACAAACTCACTATCGAATAGAACTACAGAGTAAGAGTGCAAATCACTCGAAATCAAACAAATTTTCTTCGAATAAAACTACAGAATAAGAATCCGAATCACTCGAAAGCAAATAAATTTTTCTTCGAATAGAACTACAGAGTAAGGTTAGTAAAAGTGCGAATAACTCGAAATCGAACAAATTTTCTATCGAATAGAACTACAGAGTAAGGGTAGTAAGCGTGTGAATCACTCGAAAGCGAACAAATTTTTCTTCGTATAGAACTACAGAGTAAGAGTAAGAATCACTCGAAATCGAACAAATTTTCTTTCGAATAAAACTACAGAGTAAGAGTCCGAATCACTCGAAAGCCAACAAATTTTTCTTCGTATAGAACTACAGAGTAAGGACCCAGCTTCGACTTTAGTTTTGAAAAACAAAAAAATTTTTTTTTTAAATTGGTTTAATCGGCTTTGACTTCGGTTTGTGTATCGAAAAACAAAACCTTTTCAAAAAATTTCGATTTCGGTCGGCACTATTTCTTGTTTTTCATGCCTGAAAATGTCTCTGTATATATTTGTATATTGCTGCTGCTGCATTTTTCGTCTTTTCGCATTCGCATCTCTATTTCGTTTTGTGTGTTTACATAAGAATTGAGACTAACAAAAAACAAAAAAAAAAAAAAAATCCAAAAAAACGTTAACACTCGCACTCCCAAACAAGCTACACATTTGCATACTAATCTACATACATACCAACATACATATATCTCTCGCTAAGCACATCTGTATCTGTCAAAAACAAAAATCCTTTGGCACTCAGCAAGCAGCAGCAATGTTGAAATTTTCTAGTGTTTTCAACAGCAATATCCTTCTGACTACCACTACATATACAACAGCGCTCAGCCTTATACTCTCAAACACTCTCTCTCTTTACACAATTATTTTCATATTCATTCGTCCTAAAAATGCATCTCTCTCACATACCCGTTAACATTCTCATTCACTTTACTAAATATTTTCTTTTAAGCGATTTCCATTTTCTACTATTTACTTATTATCCTCTATCCTTTTGTGTGTGCTCTTTCTTCATACTCATGTCCTTTTCTGTTGGTACGCTTTTCACTGTTTTTGTGTTTTGATTTTCATACATTTTCCGGGCGGTTAGTTCTATTCTCAAACGTTTCGTTTTCGCTTTTGTTGTTAAATGGGCAGCTTTTTCATTTTCAAGTGTTGGCAAATGAGTTTTAACATGTTGGGAGAGGATATTATGTGGGCCAGTAGGAAATTTTATCGGAATGTGCTACTTAGGTTAACTCGTTTGAGGTGTTTATTGTGAGTTGAAGAAGAGTTCTAATATAATATTTTTGCGTGGAAAATTTGCTATCCATTTCTTTGTGAGTGAGATGTATTTTCTAGTCTTTAGGTTCTGCTGTGTTTACTTCAATTCTTGTTTGATCATCAAAAATGGATTTTTGAAGAGAGGTCCTCTCGTTTTCTTGAATTTTTTTAAATATCAAAACCTATGCTAAAACTTATATCGTGTTAAAAAGCAGCTCAATTCAAATTTGTACTCAAGCCACTTAAATTTTCCAGTTTTCGAAAAGGTTTCGTGGGAACTAGTTCAAGGGAAATCGGGCGCCCTCTGCAGGCAGGATTGCTTAATTCTGCATATTGGCGCCCTCTGTTGGAATAAATATGCAGGGGAATTAGTTATTCAAATCTTTGTTGTTGTAACCGCTTGGAGTTTTCATCTTTCTCTGTTTTCGCTGTCCGGTGCCGATAGAATGGTGGTATATTCAGAAAACAAAAATTCAGAAATTTTTTTTCAAAAAGTCAAAATTTTGAAGTAACAAATCAGAAAGTAAAAATTCAAATATTTCTGCCGTCTCATTACTTTCTGAATTTTTAGATCTGAATTTCACTTTCTGAATTTTTACTTTCTGAATGTTTAGATAGGCTACTTTGCCAAAGTACCTCCTATTCAGAGAATTTGATTTTGAATTCTAAAGAAAAAAAAATTGGTCACCAAATGGTTAATGCATATTTACTTGTGTTATAACGCTAAACATACCGGCAAAAAAAATTATTTAGAAATTGTAAAAATGTAAATTTAGGTCACCAATGGGTTAAGGCATGGCGTTTAAAGGGTTAAAACACTTAAAATCAACTACTTAAGCCTATGTAAAACTATTTTGATGTGAAAAAATTTGGTTTCAGAGTTAAAAGAAAATTGAGGTCGTTAATGGGTTAACGTATGGCCGCTCATGGCTTATAATTTTAAATATTTACGAATTAAGTGCAGCACAACCCATTCAAAACTAACCAAAAAATCATTCATAATATCGTTATAGAAATTAAAATGTTGATAACGAGTGGGTTAATGCAGGACCGTAAATGTGTTTCTATTTTTGATTTTGAATTTTTGGTTTCTGAAAAAAGTTTTTTGATTTTGCCTTTTGACTTTTGGTTTCTGAAAAATGATTTCTGAAAAAATTTTTCCGAAAAATTGTATTTCTGAATTTTTTTCTGTCTGAATTTATGGGGGGCACCCGATAGAACACCTTCCCGGCTGGAGTATCTTCACTCATTTTCCTTTTCTATGCAAATAAAAAGTTTTAATAATTTATAACTGGAGCTCATAAGCTAGGGAAAATCGGAGAAAAATTATAAACATTATCTACACTACTGAACGTTTTCCAATTAGCTGCAAACTCTCATACGCTTACGCTCTCTAACGCACCTCCAACTCTCTCTCTCTCTCTCTCTGCTTGTTTATTTGTATGCGTGCAATTTCGTTTCGCTGCATTTCATTTCCACAAAATTTCACCAGCATAATGGCATACCAAATGAACCAGTCGAGTTTCGTACTTCCAGTCAAACAAACAGCAATGCAGCTAAACTTTAAAAGCATTTACACGCAAAAAGAAGAAGACACATATCCTTTAAGCTTGTCTACACACTCACATACGCAAAAGTGTAATGTTGTTATAAGCTTGTTTTTGTTGTATGTGTGTGTAGTTTTTTTTTTTTTCTTCACGCAACTTAACTATAAAAAAGTTATTGTGTATAATGAAATGTAAAGAAAGTTATGACAAAATAGTGAAAATGCAAAAAAATATGATTCAGCGCCTAAGTGTATGCTTTGAAAAATTGTTTTGTCGGCGTATTTGACGCTTTTGAAAACTGTTTCGCGTGTTTGTCATAATTATTGTAGCATAATCCATACGTAAATGATAAAGTAATGTGATGCTGGTGGCTTGAGAAAAAGTGTAGAAATGAAGGAAAAAATTTTATTATTAGCAAGCAGCAGTTGAAGTGTGCAAAAGCAGAAATGAAAAATGCATGAGTGTGTGTGTGGTTTATTTGAATGCTGCTGGCTTTCACTGCTTTATCATTGCTCGAGTGTGCTCCTAGTTTGCGTTGTATTCCTTTTTTTGTTAAATCCATTTTAGTCTTCACATTCTTTTTTTGTTGTCTTTTGTTATGTGGTGGCGCTACAATTTGCAATGTGTTTATGCCTGTAAGGCGCAAGAAGCAGAAAAATCGATAAAAGCAGGCTCTTGAAAGGAAAACAAAATAAAAGTATTTAAAACATTTGTTTGTGTGTGGAAAATAAGACAAAAAAAATTATTTTTAATTTTTAATAAAAGCTAAATAACACAGAAAAATTTAATAACTTGCTAAATAAGAAATAAAGGTGATGGAAGTGAAATATTTGTAAGTGGAAGAATTAATACGGAGAGCGCTTATTCAGAGGAACAGAGGAAGAATATTAGAAAAATGTGCTGACAGTAAAAAGGTGCTAAGATACTATATAAGTGATGAATAAATGTGTGAATAATATAATGAAACTTAAAGAAAAATTAAATACAAAATAAAAAAAATAAAAAATTCCAATTTTTGAAACAAAAGAAAAAACAAGTTGCAGCCTTGAATAGCAAAAAAAAAAACTGTAAAAAATATTGGGAAAAAAAGTAAAATAAATAAAATAAAAAATGTAAATATTATTTTTACAAAGAAAGAAGAAACTAGGTGCAGCACAAAAAAACACACAAAAACTAAAACAGTTAAAAAATAGTAAAAGAAAATTACAAAAAAAAATAGGAAAGAAAATTTAAAAAAAGTTAAATAGTTAAATAAAATAAATGTCGGCACCCTGAATAACGAAAAAACAAATAAAAATAGTAAAAAAAATTATGAAAGAAAATAAGAAAAGAAAAATAACAAGGAAGAAAACAAAATAAAACAGTGAAAAAAAAAATAAATGAATAAAATAAGCAACGAAAAAAGAAACAAGTTGCAGCAACTTGAAAAAAAAAAAATTTTAATTAAAAAATTCCAAAAAAAATTTAAAAGTTAAATATTATTTTCACAAAGAAAAAAAAAAAAAACAAAAACAAGAACTGTACAAAAATAATCGAAAAAAAATGAAAAATAAACAAAAATTATAAATAAATAAAATAAATTATATATAAAGAAGAAACAAGTTGCAGCACCTTGAATAATAAAAAAAAAACGAAAATAGCGAAAAAATAATAAAAAAATAAATAAATAAAATAAAAAGTTTCTATATTATTTTCACAAAGAAAGAAGAAAGAAAACAACAAAAAATAATCAAAAAAAAAAAAAAATGAAAAATTAAAAATTAAAAAATATAACTAAATAAATGAAATAAAAAATGTTTATATTATTTTGGTGGCGCGAACTAACGTCAACGGAATTAACGTCACTGACGTTAATTCCGTTGACTTTAGTTCGCGCCACCATTATTTTACAAAGAAAGAAGAAACAAATAGCACCTTGAATAGAAAAAAAACAACACCAAAAACACAAAAAAAAAAAAAAAAACAGTAAACAAAAAATTTATATTAGACCAGCAAGTAATATAAGTGAAATAATTGAATGTCTATACAAACAAAACAGAAAAGAAAACCCAAAACACAAAAAAGCAAAAACAGAAAAAATATGTTGTATTGTGACAGACATTTTCATAGCACTCTCGGAAACGAAATTTTTAAAGTTGTGTCCAATGTTTATAATACAAATACGATTCTCCAACTAAAACTCTACGTAATTTTATGAAATTTTCAAAAGATGTGTGCCAAGTATGAACATGAATAACTCAAGATAATTTTTTTTGAAGAAATAACATTTTTTTTTTAAATTTTTTTTTTTTAATATTTTAAACGTTAAATTTTTTTTCTCAAATAGTAGTGTCGAACATGTACACATCAAACAAATCCCACAGATACTTGCGCCAATAGGTGATACAAGTTATTAGAACAGCAAAGAAACCGTCGTTCTGATAGTCGAATGGTTAACAGAACATGAGAACGGCTTTACTGATAAAGAAGTCTAGCAGCTTCTGAGATGTATTTTTCACGGCATTGATCTAAAGAAAGTTGTCTTAAATTTTATTCAAGACATTTAAAAATTCAAACGTGAAAAGCTTATTCAAATAAAAGTTTCCGTTATTGTGTGATGCGCGTACAAACATATCGACTGAGAAAAAGAAAATTTAAAAAAAAAAATTAAAAGTTCTGCTCGTTTCTTTCTTGGTAGGCGTAAAAAATATGAATGCCATTTTTTTTATAAATCAAATACTCTTCAATTATAGTTTTGCTCTTTTCCCACAAAACTTTACTTCATCCTGCGAGCTTGAGCAACCTCTATCTACTTTGGAGTGCTTAAAATAAATTGACCGAAAAACCACAATTTTTTTTGTAATTTTAAATTCAACAAAAATTACTGTTAACGCCACAAAAGTGCTTTTATTTATACATAATAAATTAAATATTTATGCAAAAAAAAAAAAAATTGCTTTGCAACATTTTTTCATTTCTTTTTTCTCTTCCGTCATATAGCTCAAACTGAAAGAGATTAATTGATTGGTAAAGAGCATACAAAAAGAAAAAATACAAAAACAGTGTTAAATTGTAAAAAATATATGAATTTAAAAAAAGTGAAAAAATTGCTGTGTGAAAAAAATTGCAGTAAAAAACGATTAATCAACAACAACAACATGCAAAATTTATCTCGCACTCTCACCTGCCTTGAGTACAACAACTTCAAAATGTGCTGGCGCTAGTGGCGCAGTGTTGCTGTAGTGTCATCCTTCCGGTACACACATACACACACACACACATATGTGAAAATTATTATTGTGTGCTGGTTTTAAAAAAGCAAATAAAAAATGTCAAAACTTTTATAATAGCAATATCAAATTGAAAGCAACAACAGAAAAGTATAACAACTGAGTTCCGTTTACAAGCGTTGCAGTTCGTTTACATTTCTTTTGTTTTTGTCACTTTACAAAACGCAAAGTAAAACAAAAGCAAAAGTCAGCATATAGTAAAAAACTAGTTATTGTATTTGTTATTGGTGTTGTGCATTATTATCTGTTATTGTTTCGGTTCATATACCCAACCACGGTGCGTCGTAATCCAAAAAAAACACAATTCGTTTGTTTATTAACCGTTTGCTACGTTTCGTCGTTCGCGTTCGTTCGTTCGTTCATACCGTATACCGTTAATCACTCTACGTATTTAGTTCGTTTTTTAACCGTTAAACGTGTTCGTTTATGCTCGTCTATTTCGAAGTGAAAAAACACACACGTGACTCTTACAAACGCTTAACGTTTTTCGACGCTACTTCACTCACTCAAACTCGCTGTGGTAGCCAAATGCGTCAGCTGTCGACGTGCACTCAAAACAACAACAAAGCAGTATCATTTTGTCAGTAATACAAATACATACCTCCTGCTGTCTGCTATAGCGTTTGTACACGTTTTGTATCATTATAACGATAAAAGCACTTGAGTTATATTCTTGTTGTTGGCACATTTGTTCTCAGCTTTGTGCGCTCATACTTCCTTGTCGTTTGCCACACAAAAGGTTCGACTCATGCCATATGCACCTTAAACGCATATGTGTGTATATAAACATACATATATAGAGAAAGAACAAAGCTATTTCAAGAGGAGCCATAGATACAAAAACGTAACAGCGAGACGACACCCAACAATCCGAAAAATAGGCAGCCAGCGCAAGTTTTAACAAAAGTCGCGTTTCGCATTCACCTTACAAATTATCTAAATCCATACACATGAAGCATGCAAAAACAACAACAACAACAACAACTACATTATTAATACTACAAAAAAAGGATATAAATCTTGGTCATATTCCAAAATACGTTTTTAAGTACGTTCAAGAACGCGCAACCAACATTGCCAACATTACTTATGCGTCAGCAGCAGCTGCTTGTACGTGGAGTATAAACGTTTGTGATTGGAGTGTTGTTGGTGGTTTAGTAGCTGCCGCCGCCGCTGCCAGCAATAGTAGTCAGTGTGAACTTTATACGGATATATTCAATGTGTTGGAAGCTCGTTTAGATACCAACTTATACAACTCTAGGTCGCGCTGTATTTGGCAATGGTCGTTGTTGTCGTCGTCGTCGTCGGTGTCGTCGGTGTCGGTGTGGCAACGTTGTAGTGTCATCGCATCAGCAATTGAAATTCCGCTCAGCACTCAATGTTGGCAACTTTTATTTTCCTTTTCGGTTTTGCGACATACAACATTTGCAATGTTTTAAAAAAGGAAATACAACAACAACAACAACAAAAAGAGACAAATATAAATACACAACAAAGGTAAGTTTCACTGAAGTTGCTTTTATGGGGGTTTTACTACCATTTTTTATATTTTTTTTAATATTTCACATACATATCTAGTAAGCACGAGGGGTGTGCGATAAGTTAGAAAAAAATGTCAACTTAACAAATTTGTATAGAAATTTTTTTTAAAACGTAGCCTATGTCCTTGTGAGTCACTAATCTATCATTTTGCAACTTGAACTTGAGAAATCGCACCAGCAGATTTTGAATTTTCTTGCTACATGACATGCATGACATTTTTAAATTTAAATCACAAAAATCGGTTCAGTAGATTTTGAGTTTTCTTGCTACAAAGAATTTGTAAATTTATTATTTATTTTTGTTGATTTAACTAAACATAATCGTTCTTCAAATTTGTTATCTAAACCACTCGTTATATTGAAAATAATAATTTTAATTAATCATCAGTGATTACTATTTGATTAATTTACTATACATTTATTTATTTATTATTTATATTTAGTTATTTTATTTTTAAATTTGAATAATGGCAAAGTGATTGATTCAAAACTTAGTTATTCGATAAGCATGGGATTAATTAAATCAAACAAATTTTTATTAATAATTTCGCTGATTATACAGATTGTGATTCATAAGTTTTTTTTAATAATTAAATTCATTAACTTAAATAATTCGCAATATGATTAATTGTGAAATTAATCCTTTTGATTAATCGATAATAATTATTATTTAATTCATTTACTTAACATTTATTTATTTACTATTCACATTTGTTTTGTTTTTAATTTTTTATTCGATTAATCGAAAAATGATTGATTAAAAATTGAGTTATTCGATTAGCATATGAGTAATTAAATGAAACAAACTTTTATTAATAATATTGCTGATTAAAGAGATTGTGATTAATAATTTTTTTTTTAATAATTAAATGTATTACCTTAAATTAATTACAATATGATTAATCGTGAAATTAATATTTTGATTAATTGATAATAACTAAATTTTTTGCTTTATAAACAATGAAAATGTTATACATCGTAAAACTAATCATTTTGATTAATCGATAATAATTATTGGCTAATTAATCTATGATTAATCAAACAAACAAATTTTCAATTAATAGTTTTCCTGACTAAACAGTTTTAAGAACAATCAAATTCTCATTAATCAAAATGTAATTAATCGTGGTAATAATCGGTTGTCCTAGTCGTGAATGATTAGTCTCTGATTAGTTAGTAAATTAAATTTAGTTTAATTGTTCCTATTTTTTTTTTATGACTAGGAAAGATGGTTTTATAGATACATATGTTCTTCGAGGACTTTCTGTCTGCTTCAGCAGGCAAGTACTGGCTACTTAGGTCTGTCTTCTTTATGCGCAATGTTAGAATTTTTTATGTGATTTAATTTCCTAAAAATCGTCTTCATACACTTCCCATATATTCCTTCTCCTGCTTATATAATTTTAATATCACTTCTAAGTAAATCCTTTTATTCAAAGCTTTCAAGCTCGTCATGTCAATCCGGCTATGCTGCGTAGTCCAGTGCTAGCATTTTTTGACATTATGCTTCCTCTTTACTTTCCATGCTTCTTCGTGGTCATGTTTAAGTGGTACACAAATAAGTTTGATGTGAAAAAGGAGCATGTCACCGAAGTACATGGCATGATTATTTGGTTACCAGAAATGCGATTAATGGCTTTGTGGCTTTGTTACAGAACTCACTCTGTTAATACCCGCAGGATAACATTACGAGTATGCAGCATAAGTAAAGCATCGGATTTTAGTTTTGGAAAAAATGCATGTTCTGCGTTTTTTGTTTTTTATTGCAAAACGAAATTGATTGGGTAACCATTTTTCTCCCTCCTCTTTGTCTAGCATTATCGTACATTCAGGCGCCTAGACGATCTTAATCGCTCTTTGTACATTACTAAATAATCAATCTTCAAACAAATTATTACAAAATCGCTAAGTTGAATAAATTTTACCTTTTTGTTAGCGCTGCAGAACATTAAGAAAGCAATCAAAAAACACACACTCTGTTAACCCTTTATATACATAGTTACAAATCTACAACACTACATCAATTGTATCAGAAATTGAAATCTATAAGAGCTTTAAGTTTATTTTGTTTAAAAAAATTTGTTTCAAGATTTTCTAACGATGAAACAGCACTTAAATGAGATTAAAAAAAATGCTATAAATTGTTGTTGCTAAAGCTGAGTTACTATATCCGTATAGAACGTTTTAAGCAATTCAATCGATTCAAGAAGCTTCCTGTGTCTGTAACACAAAAAAAAAAAAAAAATGAAAACCCACACAATAAATGAATAATTGAATTGAACTACTCGCTACATATAGACGAGAGATGTGTAAAAATGAGTAACCGGTGACGCAGAACCGGGTGCTTGTTTGGTAGTTAGCACACACGAAGGAGCGTCTGAAGGAACTAAAACTCGATAGCAGAATGTTAGAAAGCTTTTTATTGAAAGTAAAGAACAGCTTTGGAAGAACTACAAAACGGGTCTAAAGGGAGCCAAAATGTTTTAAGAAAGTTAAAAATATTCCTTGAAAGAACTGATGTTTTTTGGCTATTCGGAGTCCCCAGGAAAGAGAGACCATTCACAGGAAAGAGAGACTATAGAAACTGCAATTTGGTAACAAGAATTTGAAAATTGTTAAACTAAACTGAAAATGGGTTCCGAAAGATTTAAAAAACTAATCTAAAGGAATCTCAAGAACATTCTAAAAAAACTCAAAATAGTGGTTTAAGCAATTGAGCATGTTTGGCGCTTCAGGAACTGAATTCTAAAACACTCAAAACCGCACTGAAGTTCATTTCAAAGAGCCCGATAATCATTCTTTAAAGGATCGATTCCAAACAAGTTCCTTATTGTTGTTTTTATTAACGATGGTTCACTGGAGTATTGAGTGTCAGAGAACCGAATCGGACTCATTAAAACCGTTTCTCCAAATACCCGAAACCCACACATCACTACTCCCTACAGCTTACAGGTAAAATAATCTTCCCAAAAAGGTAACAATTTTATCTGTCTTTGATTATTCAAACAACGCTTTAGAAACATACGTAAAAACAAATAAAGAAAAGCAAGCAAGAAAAAGATATAAACAAGAGTTAAAAAATAAAAAAAATAAAAACAGAGAAAGAGAGAGAGACAAACAAACAGCAGGGATTTTGTAGAGCCAACGACCAAACGAATTCAGTTTGAATGGATGAATTGATTTGAATGGATTGTGAAAATGCTACAAATGAAGCTGGAGCAAAGTCAGCATAACCAGGCAAGGCAACGTAGAGGCAGGGATGTGGTCATCAGTTGCTGGGTAGGGGAAGCGTAGAACGCAATTTGTCTGACTATGAGTTAGGCTGTATATACATATGCTAAGTATTTGAATCTCGTTCTCAGCTGTTTCTTTAAACGCCATAAAGAATAAAGAATACCATAGAAATTGAAATTAGTCTCAAGAGAGTAGTGAAGAGTAGGGCTGTGCGATTAATTGATTAATCGACATTTTGATTAATCATAATTTCGATTGCTCAATCGATTAATTATAATTTTTGATTAATCATAAAGGGTGTTTACTTGGTTAATCAAGATTTTAATTAATCAAAAAGAAAATTAATTGATTAATCGCCTTTTTGATTAATTGGTTTTTAATTTTTTTTTTTTGTCAGCTATTTCAAGGTAAACTTTCACATAAGAAAATGAGTAAATTAATCAGTTTTTGATTAACAATTTTTGAAAATACTCGAGTAACGCTCGTTTTGATTACTCATAATTTTGATTAATCAAGTAATCGATTAACTGAAAATTTGATTAATCAACTTACTCGATTAATCGACTAAAGGCACAGCCCTAGTAAGGAGTTCTCCAATATTTTTTGAATAGTAAAGAGTTCTCCAATATTTTTTAAATATTTCTGAGAACACCATTTTTTTTTTTTTAATTTTTATGTTATTGAACCTAGAACCTTCGGTGGCATAGCAACTCTAGCACTACACACATATCGAGGTTCTTGGTAATGAACTCTAGACTACACTCTAACTAAATACGAGTATTCATTAGACAGCACTTAATAGCCAAGCTAAGAAGGTCTAGACTATCTTATAGCAACAAAAAAATATTTCAAGCTCATCTACCCCGCAGTCCTTCACTATACACACGCCCATGCTCACACACACACACATGCACAGCGTTAAAAAGAAGCAGCTAAAAATACAAATAAAAGAAGAAGACGAATCCAGTAGAAGACCGAAAAATCAATCATAGATTATTTGAGTTTCTTTCTTCTTTTTTTTTTTTTTGAGATTTCTCTGTGTGATATTTGTATGTGCTTTGTACATCATTCATTGAGCTCGCCCGGCGTCTATGTTCGATTTTGTCCAGTCGGCGACCACACAACCATTGCTTGATGCTCTTAAGTGCCTTTGATAGTTGGGGGGGAAAAGGCGAAGCAAGTCAAATGTTGAAATCAGAGTTCTTTCAAAGGGCTGCTAGAGCTGCTTTACAACTCGGCATTTGTATTTTGACATGTGTGTGTAGGCATGGTTTGGTCAGTTTTTTGTTTTTGACTTTTGGTGTATTTTTGTCATGACGAATGATGTGGTTTTTGTTGTTGTTGTCTTCAATAGTTGGCCATATACTTTGTTTTTTTTGCTGGTTTTTCGTTTGCTGGGACACCGCCTATAAATTCATCAAAATTCATCTAATCTCAACTGACATAGATTCCACATAATGACACATGAGCTTGAGTAACTATCTTTGCCGATATTGATTGTCGCTTCAAGAAGAAGAAGAAGAACAAGAAGAAGAAGAATAGAGAAAAGAAACAAAAAAAAAACCCCAACATACATCACGTTTGAATATCTTGGGGCTTTAAAGAGCGCCAAACATATGTCGAAGTTAGTGCGCCTTAAAGTATTTCAAACGAATTTGGGAGCTTTTGAGCTTTCATAAAATAGAATCGACTGTGAAATGTGAAATGGCTGATCGAATTGTTTAGAAATTTTTAATTAAAAAGCCTGATATGTTTATCCACAATATGGAGACATAACTTTAGCGCAGAGAAGAAGGAGAAGAAGTATATCAAGCTGAAGGGGAGTACAACTTCTGACGGATCTGCAAACTCTCCAAGGCCATAATCACATATAAACTTCAGGACTTCAATTCTTTTGAGCTTCGGTTACTTATTAGGTTTGTGATTGAACCTACTGATGATATTTAGGTAAAGTGAGTAAACGAAATAAGGTCAATTGACTTTATTGCACACCGCAGGTGACGTTATTTCCGTTGCACTTCACAATGAACTTTTGTTATTTGAGCCAGCGTTAAATGTCCAGGTAGGTAAAAGGATCAAAGGAAATAAGGACAATTGACATTATTTCCCTCTGTGAATTAAAGTCAATTGAGCTTATTTCAGTTGCGCTTGTTGCCTATGTACCTACTTTTCACGCTGTCACAAATAACAAAAATGTAATCTCATTACTGCAGAAGCTTTAGAGTCGACATAAAAGTTGAGGCTCATTGCAAAAGTGTTGGGAAAAGTAATTTATTTCCGGTTCCATCAGTCACTATCACAGTTATGATTATAACAAAAGATGTTAGAAAGATGTGGCAAAAATGGAAAGTGAGTAATACCACGGGCTGCCTCGAGATTGACGAAACACTTTTCGGGTTATAAGCAAAACTTTCAGGTACAAGCAAATTAAGGTACTTTTACAATCTCTTGACTCTCAAGGAAATCTCAGACGTCTTGTTTGATCTCCAACAGCGAATAATTATTCTTTTGATTTATCGCAAAATGTTTGCAGCCATATTTTGAACTAAAAAATGAAGTCACCATTCAGACTTCATTCTGCGACTTCGAATTCTTTTTTTCATTCATTTTTTGGTTATTCATGTATTGCATTCATTGAATAAAAAGTCTCACTAAACTCAATGGAAGTCATTTGGAGCCATATGAAGTCATTTGAAGTCAATTTACTTGTGGCATACGAAGCATGATCGTAAACTATTTTTCTTGCAAATAGTTAGTGACTTCACTCAAAATGGCTTAGTGAAAAAGCGAGTCAATGAGTGCATTCGAATTTCAAAGTCATTGAATAAGACTTCAACTGATTTACAACCCTGATCTCTAAGTATATTTCTTGAGTTCATGCGTGAAGAAACCACAAAAGCTAGATACTAATCAGTAGGCGTTACCAACGCAGACTTCTTATGACGTTAGAGTTTCCAACAACATTTTTCTAAATTTACTACTACTACGCCTACTGCTTTAGCTCAAACTCACATTCAATTGCTAATAATCAACAATTAGTCAGCGGCGCGAGAAGAATAATGAAGAAAATACAGTCTTCAACATCTTTGGTCATTGTCCATTTAATTGGCTGTGAGAACGTTTGAATGTAAGCGAAAGTAAATTGCTGGCTGTCACTTAGCGCTGGCTGGCTGTCATTTGAGCATATGAGTTGGTAGGTACATAGTTGGGAAGGAAGGTAGATACGAGTATGTAGGTATCCATGGTATTTCAAGTCATTGTAGAAGACTTCATATTTGTAGAGGACTGTCTGTTAATTTCGCTTTTGAGTGAGCAAATTAAGTAACAAAGAATGAATGTGAATGAATAGAAAACCGCAAAATGAAAGCCGTTTTACGAAATTACTACGCTGCACATAGATAGAGATACTCATGTGGCTATAGTACAAGTACTCCACAGCACCAACTCAGAAGAAATGCCAATGTTGGTGCGATAAAGTATTGTGTTTTTGTTAGGAGTGTTAAAAACTTTTTTTATGTATGTTTAGGTTCACAGTCTTAGACAGACATCTTTCGAAACTCTGCCGACTACTTGACAAAGCATTTCTTGGCCATATCAGATAACAGTGACTGTGTCAGCGACAGTGAGCAGCCAACAGTTGTGGTGATGGCGGCATGTATAGTAAACAAAGGACAACTATTAACGTGCCTAAAGTGGCTGCAGTTGGCATTAGATGCGCACAACTAAGCCGATACGTACGAGTATGTGGGTGATGTGTAGCTACTATGGAGACAGTGGTGGGCAAAGTAGTGAGAGGAGATGTGTTTTGTGGATTTCGTAGAAGATTGTGTGAACGCATTTGAGCGACTGCGGTCACAAGGAGACAAGACGTTTGTGATTTTGATGCGTGCGATTTTGTACATATCACATGATTGATATATCCACTACAATGAGACGTGATATACGTACGTGGACTACACCTTTTCAAAGAGTACTTCAGAAGCAGTAAAATGTACTTCAGAAATGGTAAATTGTACTTCAGAATAGTCAATTGGACTTCAGAAATTGTAAAATGTATTTCAGAATAGTCAATTCTACTTCAGAAATTGTGAATTGTATTTCAGAAGCTGTAAATTGTACTTCAGAAATGGTAAATTGTACTTCAGAAGCTGTAAAATGTTCTTTAAAATAGGCAATTGTACTTCAGGGACCGTTCTTAGCTGGATATGAACCCGGTTCGTCCCGGTACTTCCCGACTGGCTTAATGAGCAGTGAAACATTCTAGGATCTTAAGGAAGGTAAGATAGGTATTGAGGGGTGAGAGGCCCCATATTGGTTGATCAACCATAGTACAATTATCGATCTCTGAAGTATATTTTACCAATTCTGAAGTACAATTTACGGCTTCTGAAGTACAATTGACAATTCTGAAGTACATTTTACCATTTCTGAAGTACAATTGACTATTATGAAATTCATTTTACAGTTTCTGAAATACAATTGACTATTCTGAAATTCATTTTACCATTTCTGAAGTACAATTGATTATTCTGAAGTACATTTTACGGTTTCTGAAAATCATTTTACGCATTCTGAAGTACACTTGGAAAAGGTGTAGTAGGTCTCTTTCAATAAGACGTGATATTATTTTATTCTATGCGCTCTTTTGATATTTTCATATACTAGAATCTTATACAACGATATTTTGCCATACTAATGATGTGATGTAATTTGCTCTTGTTTTGTTGATGTGTCTGCATTTCATTGATGTGATCTTTTAACCGTTTGATTTCATCAATAAACAATGCGAAATCACTTGCTTTAAACTTATTGCTTAAAAGATATCTATGACACCATTTGACAACAAAAAAAAAAAAATAAAAAATTGTAGTATCTGATATATTTCATATAAGCTGGATCGTTAGAGTGACATCACCTTGTGACTATTTCTTTGTATCATGCAATTCGATGAGTATTTTGCCATGCATTTTAGTTCTGCTGCCTATATTAGCATGAAATGCTCATGCTAAGTCAATTAGTGTAATCATATGACTTAATTGATGTCATATTTTAATGTCGCATGATCTATCTTTTACTCATAGGAACAAACACTATTGGTATGACTTACTGACATTTAACTATATACTTTAAGGCTATCCAGAGAAAGCGATTTCATGGGTTGCATTAAAATTTAAATCGGAAAAATTTGAGTATGTGATGTCATATGATGTAACGCGATGCAGTGATGTCACCCTATGATTCTTATTTGCAGATCACCTCATACTTCAAGAAAGAGAAAGCGATTTTATAGCTTGCATTAAAAATTAAATTTGACAAATTTTGAGTATCTGATATAATATGATGTAGTGATATCACCTCATGATGATTAGTTCAGATCACCTCGAACTTTAAGGCTATTCAGGAAAAGCGATTTTATGGCTTGCATTAAAAACAAAATCTGACAAATTTGAGTATGTGATGTCATATGATGTAAAACAATGTAGTGATATCACCTCATGATTATTAGTTCAGATCACCTCAAACTTTAAGGGTATCCAGAAAAAGCGATTTTATGGGTTACATTAAAAACATGTGACAAATTTTAGTATGTGATATCATATGATGTAATACAATGCAGTGATATCACCTTATGATTCTTATTTCATATCACCTCATGACTATCTTTTTGAATTTTGCTTTATTTCATAACATGCTTTGCTCATCACCTAGCACTGATTTAAATCATACGATCTAGTTGTCTTTGAATATATCAAATGATGTAACACCATGCAGTGATATCACCTCATGATACAATTTATGTTTATTCCATAACTTGCTCTTTGCTCTTATGTGATTACTGATTTTAATCATACGATATACTTGATATCATATAATAATTTGAACTATTTGACGATATGATATATCATAATTTGCTTTTAAATCACATCACATCTACTTTTAAGTTATTTGATTTTAGTTTACGGCGCTTTTATTAATATCATGAGCTTTATAAGTGTTAAGATCACACCATAAGAATATCACATTAATACAAATATATTGTGTGCGTTCATAACATGTGACTAAATTCATATCACATGATAAAGCGCGAAGTGCTATTTCATCATCAACTGTGTCGGATCGATATTTTCTTTACCGTTACTATTTATACCCACATAATCCATTTATGTATCTTCATCCTCTCTTCGTCTTATACATACTACGGTATTAAGTAGTTGCACTTTTCTTAGCTTAAAACTAATCTCAATACTTTTGCATAGGAAATCCATTTAAAACTTCAACTTGATCCCCATATTTATGTAACTACAAATGTATGCACAGTTATGTAAGGTATCGCTCCCAAACAAGCCTACTAAACTATTGTTAAGATTATATTTCAAATGCTTAAGCTGCCTAAAAAAAAAAAAAAAAAGTAGACAGACGAAATAGAGAAGCATAAGGCTATGACAACGCGGAAGACATCAACGACTAAAGTAACAGTGGGGAAGCCACTCACAAAACTCCTACAAGAAAGTTAAGCAACGGAAGAAAGTATAAAAAGACAAACAAACAAAGTCAATGAAGTTGTAAAAAAATGTTTAGTGACGGTTTTAAGTAGGTAGGTAATGCGTTGCGCCTACCGATCGCTTTGGACACGCGTAGCCTTCAAGCTCACACGAGCCTACAGAGAAACTAACGAATTACGCCAGGAATTTGTGTAATGAAACAAGAAAGCTTACGTATATTTTGTATCTGTGTGTGTGTGTGTGCTTGTGTTTGTGTTACGTGAAACCTTCTCGTTCAAATGGTATCCCATAGCGTCAGCCAATGATGATGGCTTATGTACCGCATTGTCACCAAAAGCAAAACACTGCGCTGCAGGTTGCCTACGAGACAGCAGGTGGTATGCATAAGCTCGCATAAATATATTTTGGGAGGGGTATTGTAGTAATGTTGTGAGCGCTTGTAATATGTGGACTGCCAGACGCTGAGTTCCAAAGTTAAATAATTTGAATATTTTTCTGTTTTTTTTTCAGTTTGTGTTGTTGTTATTTCTTTTGTTAGCTTATAAGGATTTGTCATATGAATTTAATAAAAAATGTTTTGCGTGCGTTTAAATAAAAAAAAAAAATTTCTTTACCCAGATTTATACATCTTTACTCTATAAAAAAAATTCAAACCAAAATTTTCGTATGCGCAAAACAATGGATCTACTTGTCCGATTTTTTTAATTCAAATTTTAAACTCTCATATTCTTCACACAATAGGACATAGCCTATTCTTTTAATTAAACATTAAATAAAAAATATTTTTTTAATTAAGTATCAAATTACTGTGACATTGAAACGTTCATTTTTTTATTTGTCTTATTGTTGCCATTGCCGTGCCTCTAAGTTTCCTGTTGTTGTCATTTGCAGTTTCTGATTGAAAGTCGGGAAATGTTTTCGTGGCATTATTGGTCTTTCGTTTCCTACGAGTATTTGTTGGTATTAAATATATTTAGATTTTCTCTCACAACAAAGCAGAATACAAAAAAAAAGGGTTCGTAAAGTGAATGACTTTGCTTTTGGGTCTGTAGAGCTGTAAAACTAAAAGAGTTCAAATAAAATAATTTAATGCTCTGTCGCATGTTTATTCAATTCAGTTTTTTGTACATCTTTAAAATATAGATATGTATGCATTAGGGTGGGTTGAAATCTTTTAATCTTCTCATATTTACAAACAAACGTACCAAAGTTATTCATGTTCATCAAAGGTTTAAAAATTACTATTAAAAGCTGGACAATTTTTTTCAAGAATTTCTAGAAAACTTTTGAGTATGCAGGTTTGTAGCCTAATCAATTCTAGTAGAATAATGTGTAAGTTAGAAATTCTTCAAAAATTTCTATGAATTTTCAGAATTTTTTTCGTCGAGCTTGTTGAGTGATTTCTTTCAAACAACGCTTGAACAAAATTAAATTTTCTATGGCAGAAAATTTGTGTAATAAAAATTCTAGAAATTCAGGAAAAATTTTAAACGAGTTTTGGCATATAATTATACTATATTATATAATGGTCTACAATATTGTGTACTCACAAATTATCTAGAAATTCTGCCAAATTTTTTTTTGCAGATTTCGATTGTCATTTTCTAGAGTTTAATTAACTCTCCTAAATTTTGAAATTTATTTTTATGTGGTTCTGTTACGAAATTCGCTAAATTCAAATTAAAATTTTTAAAAACAAAGCTTCTTTTTATTTCGTAGAAGATATCCAATTTTACTACTATTTTATTGAACGCAACTGTACATAACTAAATAGGTAATAGTTTAAAAAGTTATTATTTTTTTTTAATTTTTATCAAATTTACAAAGGAAAAACGCAAGATAGTCATGCATACAGCTTAATTTTTAAAGGTTTGAAATTTTATAAATTTTTTTTATTCCAAAAAAACTTAAAAAAAATTTATTTTAATTTGAAAATTTTACCGTTTTTATGATAAAAAAAAAATTTACAAAGGAAAAATGTAAGATAAGCATGGCTATCTTAATTTTTAAAGGTTTGAAATTTTATACATTTTTTTTATTCCAAAAAAACTTAAAAAAAAAATTATTTTAATTTGAAAATTTTACCGTTTTTATAAAAAAAAAAAAGCTTAATTTTTTAAGGAATTAAATTTTATACATTTTTTTTACTCCAAAAAAACTTAATTTTACCGTTTTTAAGATAAAAAAAATTTACGAAGGAAAAACGTAAGATAGCCATGCTTAAAGCTTAATATTTTGAGGAAATCAATTTTATAATTTTTTTTTCAAGAAAACCTAAAAATTTTTTTTTTTATTTCAAAATTTTAGCTTTTTTTATGATAAAAAATTTACAAAGGAAAAACGTAAGATAGTCATGCATAACGATTCATTTTTTGAGGAATTAAATATAAAATTTTTTTTTTTCATTTCAAGAAAACCTAAAAAAATTTTTTTTTATTTTGAAATTTTATCTTTTTTAATGATAAACAATTTATGAAGGAAAAACGTAAAATAGTCATGCATAACGATTCGTTTTTTTCAATAAAACTTAAAAATTTTTTTTTTTGTTATTTTAAAATTTTATTTTATTTTATCTTTTTATCCTTTCCCGAACCCCTCTAGTGTATATTCAAAAAAATAGCCTTTAAATGGCATCTGAGTTTGTCAGCAGAAGTTGGACAGCCAGCTATAGTATGGGCGTTGTTGTTATTGACTTTCAACACACGTGCTGCATGCCACATGCCGCACGGGATGCACACACACACATATAAATACACATATATACGTTTTTTTTATATATTTATGCTGAGTTGTTATACGGTTTAAGTATTGTGATACGAATCTGTTTGCCTCTGCTGCACCATACCAAATTTATGTGTTTTCGGTTGGCGTTGTTGTTGTTTTTGTTTTGCTTTGCGACTACCCAAATATCATGCGGTTTTTTGGGGTAAGTGTAGCTTATGTGCCTGTTCATGCTTTTTATGCTAATAAATTTCAATTCAAATAAAAATAAAAAAATTTAAGAAAAAGTATTAAAATCATAGCAACCCAATGAGCATTTCTAAGGCGCTGTCTACCACTGGCTGACGCGCCTTTGTTTTTCGGTTCTTCTTTTACTTATGCTGTGCACTTAACTTCCCCGCTACCCTGCTGTTACCTTTTTTTGTTTATCTCTGCCCTAAAATTGTCCACTCTCTAATAAAACAATGAAGCAAACAGAAAAATTGTAATAAACCATTTGTTTTCAAGTTGTTATTGTTGTTGTTGTTTTGTAATTCGAATTTATTACTGTCATTGGCAATTGCCTTCAATTCGATATAAATTTTCATTATTTTTTTATTCTACTTCTTCCGCTCTCGCTTTCTTTTTCTATCTAAATGTCTAATGATAAATGCAATCGAGTTGCTTTGATTGAACACTTTTTGGGCGTTGATAATTTCATAAATATTGCCATAACGAAGTGTGAAGCGCAGCTACTTTAAATTTATTGAAAATCGCAGAAGATGACGCCGATTTGATACGCATGACTTGATTTAATGAAAATTCATTGTCATTGGGGATGAAGCTGAATGGAAATGGGAAGTTTTAACTGCTTGACTCAAAAATAGTTCATTAATTATAATTAATTAAAAATTAATTAATAATTAGTTTATTTCAATCGTTTTCAAGAAAAGATAGATATAAAATGATAACGATAAAAAAAATAAAAAAATAAAAATGATAAAAAAACAAGAAAAAAAATCATCGAAAAGATTAAAAACAACATAAAGAAGCTAATCTAAAAAAAATCTAAGAAATGAAATATTAACAAAATTCAAAAGTAATCGAAAAAAATAAAAAAATAATGAAAACCAATTAAAAAAAAAAAAAAAAAAAAAAAAATAGAAAAAAAATTATAAAAAAATCTTAAAAACAGAAAAAGAAAAAATAGATAAATAAAAAAACCCAAAATGTTAAAAGAAATTTAAAAAGTAATCAAAAAAAATTAATGAAATCAAAACTTGTAAAAATTCAAAATTAATCAAAAAAAGAAAAAAAAATTAATTAAGAAAATCAAAAATAAAAAAAAAATAAAAAAAATTATCAAAAAATCTAAAACCCAAGAAAAAAAATAGAAAACATATTCCAACAAAACCTAAAAAATATATAAAAAAAAAATTTTAAAACAACCAAAAAAGTTTAAAAAATCTTAACTAAAAAAAAATATTAATCGAAAAAAATTGAAGAATAACAAAAGAAAATAAAAAGTTGAAAAAAAGTGGTCTAAAATAGTAGTTGAATAGATAAAAGAAATTAAAAAAAAATCAAAGAAATCAACACTTAAAAAATTAAAAAAAAAAAATCAAAAATTGAAAAAAAAATGATCTAAAGTAGTAGTTGAATAATTGAAGAAATACAAAAAATAATCAAAGAAATCAAAACTTAGAAAAAATTCAAAATTAATAAAAAAAAAAAATTAATAAAAAACCATCAAAAATAAAAAAAAATAGCAAAAAGTTACCAAAAAATCTAAAACAAGCAAAAATAATAATCCAAGACTTAAAAAAAAAACAATCACCGACGACAAGAAAAAAAACAAATAATCAAAAAAGTTTAAAAATAAACAAAAAAGTTTAAAAAATATTAACTTAGAACAACTATATATCGAAAAAAATTAAAGAATAGTAAAAAAAAATCAAAAATTGAAAAAAAAAATCTAAAATAGTAAAAAAAAAAGAAATGAAATTATCAAAAAAATCTAGAATAAGAAAAAAAATAATCAAAAACAATATAAAAAATAAAATAAAAAATAATCAAAGTCTTTATAAAAAATTAAAAAGACTAGACTAATTAAAGACAATCAAAAAAATTTAAAAGAGAATAACATATTAAAAAAAAATTAAGAATTAAAAAAAAATCATGAGTAAACCCAAAAATTAACAAAAATCAGTTTTAAAAAAATTAAAAATAATAAAAAAACTTCTTTTGATTATTTTTACTTATCATGAAGAATAATGATATGATTTTTGATAATTTTTTAATTAATTTGAAAATATTGTTTAAAATTCAAAGTAATGGTAATCATCATTAAATACATTCTCAGGAAAATATTCAATCAATTCGGTGGTAATTACGATTTATAATCATTATTAAATAGATCTGAAATGAAAAAAAAAACATTAAGCTAGTAGAAAGAAGTAAGAGCGACGAAATGTTTTGGTTGCTCTTACAAATTTACATTTAATTTTCTAAGGAAATTTAAAATTAAAAAAAAAAAAACGAAAAATTTCATAATTTTTTATTTTATTGGCAAGTGCTACAAATAAATGTGGTCTATCACGATTTTTTGGAACTGATCCCATTTTTGCTTTAAAAAAGTTATAGTTAGTAATCTTATCCAGTCCCGACTTGGCCTGTTTATACCAGAGTTTTACTAATTTGTATAGGGTTGCCACTTATCTGATTTTTTGTCAAACAAAAGATATTTTACGTCGTATTTTAACAAAAATATACCCAGACATGGTTGCCACCTAATCCAATCATGATTATTTTTTGAGGATTAGTCAAAATGTGTTAACCCCATCACCGCCATATCGCAAACTGGCCACGTAAACGCCATTACTCGCAACTTCCACTTTAAGACGTAGATTATCATTCATTTTTGGAGAATATGTCCATAAAAACTTATTCGCATCACTTACACTTTGCATATTAGCACAACTTAAGCGCATTCTTAGTGAACTTATTTATTATTCAAAGTCAATTTGCATATTTTATAAATCGTTTTCGCTTGTCAAATCAACTAATTACACTTCGATGAGAAATTGATGTGAGTGGAATAAGTGGTTTTTTCCACTGATTTTGTATGTGTGTTTGAGAATATTAGATCGTATTGAAAAAGAAAAGCAATAAATTAACTTACACCTTAAATTCGTTAAACAAATTTTTTTTGTGGACTGAATTTTTTGTAAGACCAATGATTTCAATAAACTTTTTTTAAAACATTTCATTCGAGGAAGTAAAACACATTTTCGTTTTTGGTATGCGGTCTAATGTATGCACATTTATTTCTTGCTGAAATATATTTGTATGAATTAAGTTTGTCAGCTTTGTGGCCGCTAATCGATATGTCGTCAGCAATTACGAATTCATCGCTCATCAAGTAAATACATACATACATACTTACATATAAGGAAACGTAAATAATTGGCATTGTATTTTAGTTTAAAAAATCTATAATTCTCTCCAGTCATACATTGAAATTTGGTACCAGCGAATAATTTTTAAATAAGTTGTGCTAAAACTTTCTCAGCTCTAGAGTAGTTGTTAGTAAATATTTGGTCTTTTTCGAGCTAAAAAAATATTTTGAAAAAAAAATTTTAATGAAAAAAATAAAAAAAAATTTGAAGTAAATAATAAAAATTATTTTGAACCCATATTTCCCATATTTTTTATACTTAGTACAGATTTGGTCTTTTTCGAACAAATAAAATATTTAAAAAAAAAAAAAAGTTTAATTAAAAATTTTGGTAAAAAGAATAAAAAAATTTCAAGACAAAAAAATTATTTTGGAACCATATTTTATACTTGGCCTGTAATATAACTTCTAATATCACTAAATTTTAAAAAAAGTATTCTTTTATTTTTTCAATAATATTGGAATTAAAAAAAAATTAATTTTCAGTCAAAACGTGTAATTTTATGTAGTTATTATAATTGGTAAAGAACGTTTAAAAAGGTCCGAAAATTTTCACATCGTAATTTTCTTTTTGTTTTTTGAAAAATATTTTGGCGGGAATTTTTTTTTTCAATATTTTTTTTTGTCAGCTAACTCCAACTAAGTCAATTTTGAACACTGAAACATTGCTCCCTAGTCCTCTGCTGGTGGAATAAAATTTTTTTATTTGGAATCATCAAAATTGAGTAACTTTATGTGTAGGAAGTTAAAAAAATTAAAAATAATTGTTTGACATAAAATTTTGATTTTGAAAAATTCTAAGTTTTTGAAATATTTATTGAAAAAAAAAATAACAACGGAATAAAAAAAAAGAGTCTTAATTTTTTCGATTTTGAAAAATTCAAAATTCAAATTTTTTTGTTAATACTTTGTATACCACTATGTCTTTAAAAGTTAATTTTTAAGATCTGTAGTTTTTGAAATATTTAAAAGAAATAACTACTGAATAAGAAAAAAGAAAACTTTATTTTTTCCATTTAAAAAAATTCAAACTATAAAAAAAAAAAATTTGTTAAATATTTTTTTTATACCCTATGGGGTTTGAAAGTGCCAAAGTTTATTTTTTTAAATGCTGTAATTTTTAAAATATTTAAAAAACAAAACTTTACTGAGCAAGAAAAAAGTGAAATTTTTGATTTGAATAACTTTTGAAATGTAAAAAAATATGAGTTCAAATTTTTTTTGACGAACTTAAGTTTTTTCGATTTGGCAAAACTAAAGTTAGAACTCAAAAACTAAAAAAAAAATTTCACCAAAACAAATTAAAAAAAAAATATTTAAATGATTTTTTACTTAAAATAAAAATATTTTTCAAAACTAAAATTTTTTCAAAACGAACTTTTTTTCAAAACTAAATTTTCTTTTAAAACAGCTAAAAATATTTTGCTTCTAGTTTTTTTATGATAAACATAAACTTCTCGATAAATTTCAATCAAATCGGGAGGGGTCGATCTCAACTATCTGACGACTTGACATCAATAAGCCCTAGTTTGAAACTGGTTCTTTTCTGCCTAATTTGGCGTTTCGTTGCAGTATGTCTATATACATATATGTTTGTACGTATGTATGTACTAAATTTGGTTGTAATTTTAATTTGTTTTTTTTTTTTCTACTGAGTTCAAGCCTAAGAAAATATTTCGGCGCCACAGTGCCTCTCTGCGCTTTGATTGTGGGAGTGTTCTCTCCTAATTAATCATTTTTCGAAGTTTTTTTGTTTTTATTAAATTTACCTTCGATGCATTGATTTGGCATATTTCGTCTATAACCAACGTCAATATTAATTGTTTCGTATCTGAAGTTGTTGAACTGTAAAATTTCTTATGCGTTCTAGCTCAAAAAAGGCTTAGAAAATGAGCCTAATTACTTGCACATTATTCAAATTGGAGCTTTGTTAAAAGCATAGCATGACCTTTCGGGCAACTGTTAATTACAACATAATACTTTTTACTACTTAGGTAAAACATTATGAAAGGTCATTGTATTGACCCTTATTTTTTTCATCAAATTAATAATTTTTCGTAGTTAACCACAGCAGTAATTTGGGTGACTTGAATGCCTGCAGCGTTGGATGCTTTTCACTTTCTTAAATCAAATGTTGCCTAATTGGAGCATAATTAAAAAACAAATACAACAAATACAACGTTGACTGTACTAAATTGATTATTCGTCGCGCTTTCTTTTACTCTTTTTTGGTCTCGTTTAGGTTAAATGATAGCGTATCTGATTTCATATTTTGGCTAATGTTTTTAGTTATGAAATTGGTCACGCATAATTATGATAAAATTTATGGATGGATGAGCTGGTTCGTTCAAAGTTATATGCATGAAAGAAGAAGCTTCGACTGTGAGAGGTTTTCATTCGATAAGCAAATCCCTTTACAGAGGAAGGATAATATAGAAAAATAGGGGGATAACTTGACCTATTTTGCTGTCAATATCGTTTAGAGGTTTAAGCTTCATTGATTGGACCAACAATGCTTTAAACAGTTTTACTCTATTTTTTAAATCAACAATTACAATCCCATAAGAGAAAATTTAAACTTTGTAATATTTTTTTAAATTTTATTGTTTCATTTTCGCCCACTTGTTCATTCGTTCCGCTTTGTCTGTGTAATTACAACATTTTGTATTCGCGGTTAACCACCAAAAACAATTCGAATGCAAAAAAAAGTAGGAAACAAGAAAAAAACAAAACAAATATTTGCTGGCGCCCATTCATTCGTAAAAGAGCGCTCGTATATTGGTCACAATGCATGTTGCATACTACTACACACACGCTCAAATAAATAACCGCACATTTTCAAACAACTACAAATAAAGTAAATGCGAATGAGCACAATTGCATTGACATGTGGTTTGGCTGTCAGTTGTTACATGAGTTCAATTTAAACTGCAGTTGGAACCATTTGACCACCAAATTTAAGTGGGTTTTGTTAGTATTTACGTAACATAAGAATGAGGGTATACACTATTGATGCAAGTGACAGGTGCATGTATTTAAAAAAAAAACTAGAACGTATAACTATTTGTAGTTGAGGAGGCATTCATGATAAAATTGTTTTAAACTTTTTAAAATAAAATAAAATAAAATAAAATAAAGTAAAATAAAATAAAATAAAATAAAATAAAATAAAATAAAATAAAATAAAATAAAATAAAATAAAATAAAATAAAATAAAATAAAATAAAATAAAATAAAATAAAATAAAATAAAATAAAATAAAATAAAATAAAATAAAATAAAATAAAATAAAATAAAATAAAATAAAATAAAATAGAATAAAATAAAACAAAATCAAATAAAATAAAATAAAATAAAATAAAATAAAATAAAATTAAATAAACTAAAATAAAATAAAATAAAATAAAATAAAGTAAAATAAAATAAAATAAAATAAAATAAAATAAAATAAAATAAAATAAAATAAAATAAAAGAAAACAAAACAAAATAAAATAAACTAAAATGAAATGAAGTAAAATAAAATAAAATAAAATAAAATAAAATAGAATAAAATAAAACAAAATCAAATAAAATAAAATAAAATAAAATAAAATAAAATAAAATAAAATAAAATTAAATAAACTAAAATAAAATAAAATAAAATAAAATAAAATAAAATAAAATAAAATAAAATAAAAGAAAACAAAACAAAATAAAATAAACTAAAATGAAATGAAATAAAATGAAATAAAATAAAATAAAATAAAATAAAATAAAATAAAATAAAATAAAATAAAATAAAATAAAAGAAAACAAAATAAAATAAAATAAAATAAAATAAAATAAAATAAAATAAAATAAAATAAAATAAAATAAAATAAAATAAAATAAAATAAAATAAAATAAAATAAAATAAAATAAAGTAAAAAAGGTAAAATAATATGAAATAAAATAAAATACAATGAAATAAAATAAAATGAAGTAAAAGAAAAGTAAATAAAATAAAATAAAATAAAATAAAGTAAAAAAAATAAAATAAAATAAAATACAATGAAATAAAATAAAATAAAATAAAATAAAATGAAATAAAATACAATAAAATAAAATATAATAGAATAAAATAAAATAAAATAAAATAAAATAAAATAAAATAAAATAAAGTAAAATAAAATAAAATAAAATAAAATAAAATAAAATAAAATAACAGAAAAAAAGAATAAGACAAAATAAAATGAGAAAAAATGAAGTAAAAAAAAACAGGCTAACTTTTGTGCATTTTGCAACAATTGAAAGTTTGCTAATTTTAAAAAGAATTCAATGAGCATGAAGTTAGCATTATATAAATGTAAATATGTGTGCAGATGCATACTAAGCATATGTGTGAACATCATACACACCTTATGCAATGGTAAAACTTGCTTATTTACGCCTACACTCATAAATTTGTATTTGCAAAAGTAACAACTTTTATTTGCAGTTTGCAATTATAGCTATGAGTAGCGGACGCCTTTTACACTATTTTTAATCCGATCAACAATTGAAGGCAACTACGATGAATATATACCCAGTAGCAAAATAAAACATAACTTGAATGAGTAAGCCAGTTGGTCGTCGGTTGTGTAGCAAGAACTGATAGCTGCATATACTTAATAAGTACTTCTCATTACTGCTTTCTACTGGGTATATATTTTTGTTTAAAAATAATTTAAATTGCAGCACAGGTACTACCACAACGAGTGGAAATCGAAATCAACCAAAGGGAGTATGTACGAAGAATGTTTTTGTGGCAGTCCATTCGTGTGGAAATGTAGTTGTAACAACAAAAACCAAAAAGCGTATAACAAAAAAGTATGAAGAAGAAAATAAAAACCGCTTAAAATTGCATATAAACAGTTAAAAGCCACATGAACATGCTCTATTAATTTGGCTTAAATAGAATTGCGATTGTGAACAAAAACAGCATTGAAATGGTAACACGCGGTCGAGGTACTAATGACATAAGTTACTTAATGCTAGTGTGGGTAAAGCTGGGTATGTGTGTATGTGTGCTGGCAACGTTAGAAAAACGCTAAGGTGAAAATGTTAATAGTTAAACAAAAGGTCGAAGTTATTTGTACATTTAAATGTGGTAAAATGCAAGTGAGCAACGTGGTAGCGATAGCGCAAAGCAAGCAGCAAAGAGCCACAATTATACCATTTAACCCATTGTGACCCATTGTGCTACATAGGATGGGTTCTTTTCAGTATGACAATTATAGAAAACTTTTGCTGGCACGAAACATTTTCTCATTTCTCTTAAACTGCAGCTATTTCGTTTACTCTTCTTCTTTTTCTATACTTCTTCCTTTTGATAGTTCGTTCTTTTTTTGATTCCGCGTTCCGCCTTCACTTTTAATTTCCGTTTCCATCTCTCCAAATAGTGGTCTTAAACTGCAATTGGTGAAATCGGTCCAGAAGATATTCGGTTTTCCTCCTACAAAAATTTAAGGTTAGTTTTTTTTATATACATATGTGTCATACATTTGAGCTTAAAAATACCCCTATAACCTTGTCTAGCACGCAGGTGGTACTTTTAAAATGGAATTGGTGAAATCGGCCCCGAAGATTTTCGTTTTTTCTTCTACAAAAATTTGAGGTTACTTTTTTATATATTTGAGGTTAGTTTTTTATATATGTATCATAGATTTGAGCTGAAAAATATGCCTATCTCCTTTTGTAGCATGCAAATAGTGGTCTAAAACTTGAATTGGTGAAATCGGCTTAGAAGATTGGCGGTTTTCCTCCTAGAAAAATTTGAGGTTAGTTTTTTTTATATATGTGTAAGTGTAATGGATTTGAGCTCAAAAATACGTCTTTATCCTTTTGTAGCATGCAAATAATGGTCTTAAACTTGAATTTCTGAAATCAGCCCAGTAGATTGCCGATCTTGCTGTTACAAAAATTTTAGGTTAGTTTTCTCCCGTTTTAATAAATCGATATTTCTAGAACGCTTCCGACAGTTGGAAGGAGGTACGTCTAAGGGGCAGCCTATTGTTGGTTGTGTCACATTGCGCAGTTAAAAAATACCAAAAAAAAAAAAGCTCAATTTGCCTACAGTGCATTTATAAAGTAATGAAACCATTTGTTTTCCATTTATATACATTTGCCGGAAATAATTGCTTACGCCTTCCTGCACCTGAGAAATATTTCTTCGAATTAAAATAAAACAAATTTACAATTTATTTTCATTTTTATGCAAATATTGCAATTTTAACTTATTTCAAACAAACTCATAAGAGCCACATACCCCTCTCAAACCCTTATCCCCTCAACATGTACGCACAAATACAGAGAAATGCCTGAAAGTGAGCAAGAAACATTGCTTTGTAATTTCATACGCAACACTGGTTGACAGATGTCAAGTGCTGTTGTTGTTGTTGCTGCTGTGTGGACACTAAATGGTTGCATAACAGTTTGCGTATAGCAATGGATGTAGCTACATTAGACGGGACGAAAAAAAATTTATTTTAAATTTTGAAAATATTTTGATTTTTAGAAGCGGGAGAAATGAAAACTGTAAACGTTTCAGCGCTAGTATTAATTTTTATACGTTTTTAGATAAGTTACATTAGACTGGTCGAAAAAAAAATTTTAAAATCCATCAATTTCCATTTTTTCTTCGGAAAATTTAAATTTTTTCCGAACAGTCTAATGTATCATGAAATATGCAATTTCGAATTTACGAATGTGTTGCCAGTTGGACAGGTCAGTGTGGTCAAGTTGCTGATGAGCATAAAGTTACTTTGAAGTATGTAAATGTTAATAGGGAAATTGTACAATGTACATGCTTTCATCAGTGATGTACAACGTATGAGGAGTATATGCTGTAAGTAAGGTCTACATCGTATAGTTATTTGCATTTAAATATGTTCTTGAGAGTTTCCATTGCGTAGCGGATGATGTCTTCATCAATCAAATTGTTGTAAAAGTCGAGTAATGTAACATTTCAGAAGATGAACCATATAATAAATAAAAAAAGCTTGTTGTAAACCGTACTTCTAGAAAAAAACTAGTAGCGGACTAGTTACAGTTGGGTTGGCTATTGGTTACTGTTAATATTTTTTGAATCTAATTCGGAGAAGTATTAACGCTTCTCTTTACAAGTTTCTTGCAGTTTGATGAAATTCACAGCTACAAACTCTGTGTGACATCTGGCGAGTTAAATATTGAATAATTTTGATTAATCCTAAAGCGATTTACCCAATTAATTGATTAATTATGATTTTTGATTAATAAAAAAGGTTGTTTACTCTATTAATCAAGATTTTGATTAATCAAAAGGAAAATTAATTGATTAATCGCCTTTTTGATTAATCGTTTTTTGAATAAAATTATTAATCATATATTAAAGAGGCACAAATTTAGCAGTTCCTTGATACTTCAACCATTTGTTGCATCTTCGACATTTTGCCCATTCGAGATCGGGAAACACCTCAACGTTTTCTTATATTTTATTAAAATTTTAATATTTTGAAGCATGTTTGGTGTTTAATTTGTTTTATTTTCAGCTATTTCAAGGCCAACTTTTACATAAGAAAATGAGCAAATTAATCAGTTTTTGATTAACCATTTTTGAAAATACTCGAGTAACGTTCGTTTTGATTAATCAACTTACTCGATTAATCGAATAAAAGCACAGCCGTAATGAAAAGCTCCTTCGGGCTAGAAAAAAGCTTTTGCACTGAGAGTCCCAGTACTGAAGCACATTTTCCTGAGCTTTTCGTATTGAAGGTGGACACCTAGCATAGCCATATTTTCTGAAGCTTTAGACTCTCTGTCGACCATAAAATGTAACGAAAAGTCTGAAAAGCTCAATAGGTTAATCTTCCTTGGTAGAGAGTTAAATTAGACTAATTTTTAAAATGACAAGAAAACAATTGAGCAGGAAAGAAAAGAGTTTTTCATAGAGAATATCTCCGGGAGTCTAAACTTTGGACCTTCAAAGTTGATATCTTCTAGCTCCCTATACATCTAACTCTCTCTTTCTTAGGCACCTCCATTTGATTACTCCGGTCAGTTCCGTGGCTGAAAGCTGGAATATGTTAAAAGCTGGTTGCGAATCATAAAGAGATTGTAAATAGCAAATGAAAAGCTCCTGTCCCCTTAACAGATTGATTCACTTTTACTAAGTTTGAGTTGAGAAGACCCGTTCCAAGTCTTCGATAAATACAAACACAAATTTATCAAAGCTTAAAAAAGCTTCGTTGGCAATTCAAAGCTTTCGGGAAAAAAATTTTGAATAATAAATTTGCACCCAGAAAAGACATCACTGAAATTTATGAAAGCTTAAAAAGCTTCGTTGTCAAAGCTTTTAGGAAAAATTTCGAAAAATTAATTTTCAGCTACAAAATACCCCACTGAAGCTAAACTAGCAGCCCACAATTGTTACTCACCGCCTTCAGTTATGGACTAGTAACGAACTAGTTCCATAAACAATTTGTAGACGAGTCTTTATGTCACATACATACACGTCCTCTGTGCTTGCACGCAGTTCATCCGGATATGGCAGTTGACTAGTTGGGAAATGTTACTCAATTACAATTGATATGACAAGTGCAGCAGCGACAACAACAACAAAAACAACATATGCCACCAACATGTATTATATATACATTGTATATGTATGACTAATGTTGTTGCTGCTGCCGATGTCAAGTATCATCATTGGTGGCCAACATTAACAACATCATCGTTATCAGCAACGTCAGCAAAGAAGGTACGTTCATCAAGAGAGGAGGAAAAGTAAATAAATAAATGGCATGAACTATAGTTAGAGCAGCTAAATGATATACAAGATACCTTAATGGTCTTTCAGTGCATTAAACAATAACAAAATGCATGAAGTAAGTAACTTGGCAGGCTAAGTGAAGCGCATCTCTTGAGACAAAAATAAATAAGAAATTTGAGCTGAGAAATTAAGCTGTAATTTATTGTTTTTTTTTTATGGTGGATAGCGGAGGTAAGGTGTGGGAGAGAGAGAGAGGAAGTTGGGAAGGACCGAGAGTTAGAGAGGCAAAGGGAGCGGAAGAAATAAGAAAATTAGTGGGTGTAGGAGGAAGAGAGCGAGAAGAGAGAGATAGAGTGAAAAGGTTATATATAAAACGAAATATAATGAAGGAGAGAGATAGAATGTTTGTATAGAATAAATTGGTTCAAACAGGGAGATAGAAAAGGAAGCTTTAGTACTAGGACAAGGGGAGAGATAGATACTAAAAGATGCATTTAATGTAAGTGAGTGAAATATTTTTTTTGTTGTCGAGTTTAAATCAAATTTGAAGGGTCCAAAGAATGTAAATTAAAAAATTGTGAGAAAAATAGAAATAGTTCCAATAACACAGAACAGTGACCCTGCAGAAAATTGGACTGACTCAGAACTATGCCTGAGCTGTACCGTTTGGAGACACCAACAGTTCTAGCTCAATTCCTAAGCATTGTTTTCAACCTTCGACAGTCTTAAAATAGTTTGCCCTTGGCTAGTTCTTAACTGGCTCCATTCAGGATAGTTTGGTGGCAGTTCTGATTGTGGATGAGCATTTATCGATAACCGATATATCATAGTGTCTTTTTACCATCAGCAGCAACTTCTCAGTGACTATGTGGATCTCGGGAAAACAGTTCCTGGGTCTTCGAAATAGTTTTTCTTGAAAATCTAAACGAGAGTATTATACTTTGTTCAAGCGACTGAAAGCAATTTCTTTCGTTTATTTCATTTGCGCACCCTTTTATAATTCGCAACCACCTTATGAAATATTCTAAACATAGTTTATGGCTGCATAACCCAAATGGGGGTTTTCCAAGCGAAAATGAGGGTAAGTAGGCTAAAATCAGTTCATGTGGGTTACATGCCGAAAACTTGTTTCGTATCATTCGAGTATCGGCTCGTATCTTTCGAGTGATGGTATGTCAGAGTTTGAGCTGGAAAATTATTCTTTAATTAGCTACTCTTGAGTGTGCCCCCAATAAATTCAGACAGAAATATTCAAAAATACAATTTTTCGGAAAAATTGTTTCAGAAATCATTTTTCAGAAACCAAATGTCAGAAATTGGTAAATATTTAAAATTGTAAATGGCCATGAGCGGCCATACGTTAACCCATTGACGACCTCAATTTTCTTTTAACTCTGAAATCAAATTTTTTCACAACAAAAAAGCTTTACATAGGTTTAAGTAGTTGATTTTAAGCATTTTAACCCTTTAAACGCCATGCCTTAACCCATTGGTGACCTAAATTTTTATTTTTATAATTTCTAAATGAATTTTTTTGCCGGTATGTTTAGCGTTATAACACAAGTAATTACACATTAACCCTGAGGTGGGCAATTTTTTTTCTTTAGAACTCAAAATCAAATTCTTTAAATAGGAGTTGCTATAAATATTTGTAAGGTTCTTTGGAAAAATAGCTTATCTAAACGTTCAGAAAGAAAAAATTCAGAAAGTGAAATTCATATCTTTTTTCTTTCTTTACTTTCTGAATGCTGACTTTCTACAAAAAGATTTCTGAAAAAAAATTATGTCAAAATGTGTTTCTGAATGTTTGTTTTCTGAATTTATGGGGGGAACCACTCTTGAGATAGATGAAATTCAATCGCAGTCCGAACTCATTGATACCACACAAATTCGGACGCAGCTTGCAGAGTAAAGCTAGAAAACATAATTGAAACGTTAGTGCCCATCCCACCGCACAGCCTAGCGCGCATTGAGCGCCACTAAGTATTCTACAATCGAACCGACCAAAGTGCAATTGCAAGAAAATGTTTCCACAAACAACAACACAAACATATGGTATTTGCATAAATTATGGAAATAGCTTAAGGGCGCTACAAGTTGGACTAGTCGAGCAGACGAAATATTCAAAACACAAAAACAACAAAGCGCTGAAAGTTTTATTAGAAAATTGCTGACTATGCGACAAATATTTGAGCGGAGATGTGCGAGTATGCACGATTTTAAAACAACATCTGGAAACATTTAAGTACTTAATTTTATTGCCAGTTGTGGCAAGTAGTCGTATCCATACATACGTTCAAGTTGCATATACAAAGTGTTGCACACCAACAATTTCATGACAAATTTTGAAACGCCAGTGGTTGCTTGTTGGCTTGCTTTTGGTTTTTGGTGTTGGCTGTTGGTTGAAAATTTTATTTAATTAGCGCGTAAATGCATACAAATTGCCTGCGTATGCATTTTTGTTGTATAATTTTTTTTTTGTTGTGTAGCACGCCATTTAACCCACTCACACACTATGTGACATTTCATACCACGACTTCGCGCTTAAACTCTCACTCACAACATATTTCTATTTTTTTTTTTTTTTACTAGCACTTAAGTGTGTGCACTTTGTCGAAATCTCACACCGAAATTGCAGTGGCTTAATTGAGCGCAACAATTTGCTCATAGCGCTACCAGCATCGGTTATAGTCGTCGTAATATTGCCTGTCGCTCGTAACCGAAACTGAAACCGTGATCCGAACTTGTTATATTGCTTGGTACGCGCGAGCACCAATTTGACATTTATGTTCGCTTCTTCGTCACTGTTTTGCTCATTGTAGGTGTATGTATGCACAGTGGTGTGTAATATAATAGTAGTGAATTTAATTTGAAAAGGAAGAGACGGTATTTTGGGTAATTTTCAGTTGAAGTATAGCGAATTCTTTAAGAGAATTCAAATAAGAAAAGATTTTCAAGTTTTCACAAAATTCAGGAAAATTAATTAATTCAGAAAAATGCAATTAAAATTTTTTGACAGAATTTCCAGAAAATTTTCGAATAGGCAATTTTATAGCGCATTAAATTTAGAACAACAATATGAAAGTCAGAACTCGCTCAAAAATTTCTTTGAATTTTCTGAATTTTTTTTTCCATATGAAGTTTAAACAAAATCAAATTTTGTATGAAAGAAAATTTTGAACTGTCATTACAATAAAAACTGTAGAAATTCAGTGAAATTTTTGAGCAAGTTTAGACTTGCACATTGTTATTATAAATTATTTGGTCCACAAAACTGTATACTTAAAAGTTGACTAGAAATTTCGCCCAACAAATATAGAGATTTTGAAAAATTCGTTAAATAATAACTTAAATTTATCACAATTTCACTACAATAATATTGCACACAACTGTATGTATGCATGTATGTTTGTTGGTGTGTATTTATGTGCATTTGTGGCATGTCGAGGCGTCAATTTTCCTCGCGTACGCATCGTTGACATTTTTCCCACTTTTTATGTGCGTCTAATTCTGGAGCTCAAGAAGCTGTTGTTAAGTTGTTTATGTTGTTGTTTGTTTATTTTAGCTGTTGCTATATTGGTGCCTGCTCCTGCTGTTGTTGTTCGTGTGTACGTAAACTTTATTTCGCCTCGCCTAGCGCTGACATTAATTTGATTATTTGAATGTTGATTCATAAAATCAACAGATGCATGCATACTTACAAACGGCCATATGGGCTATGCATATCCACTTAAGTGCATATAAAAAACGCCCTACTACGCCACGCATATCGCTGACGCTGCAGGGGATGTTGTAAATATTTTAGATGAGAACATGCTTCGTTGTTTTTTTTTGTGCTTTGTTATTATTTTTTTTTTTGTTTTTTATTTTTTCTATTAGCGCCTTTGTAGCGTTTTTAGTGCTCCATGGGGCATTGAAAAGTCATTGAGCATAATTAAAATAATTTGACTAGCTACAATAGAGCTTTCAGGGGATGAGGCATATGTTGAATTTTTTTTATTTTGTTTTACCCATGAAACATATGTACATATGTATATAACTTTAAAGCATTTGAATATATGAAGCATGAGGCTTTTTTCAAACAATTTTTGTTTCAAAACATTTTTGAAGAGCTTTTTATTAAAAGCTTTTTAAAGCTTTCACGAAAATAGATTTTTCGTTTCCAAATATTTCAGCAGAAGTTTTAACTAAAAGCTTCCAGTTTTGCAAATTTTGTAGTTGAAAAAATTTTATTTTTGTTGGTTGCTATTTTTTCATTAACGCCTTTTATTACTTCACAAAGCTTTACAAAAGTTACTAAGCTTAATCAACCTATGTAATTCGACTTAATAATATAATATTTTATTAAAATGCATTATCACATCTCTTATGCAAAAAACCCTTTGAAGCTTTTGAAATTTTAAACAGTGTTCAAAGCTTTCATTCCCGCTTTTTTAGTTTTACAAGTTTTAGAAGAGCTTTTTAATAAAAGCTTAGCGAAATCTTTTTTTATAAAAGCAAAGGTAAAACATTAATCACACGAACCGAATTCCAAAATGAAGTTTTGAACATGGAAAGCTTTAAAAACCACCGATAAATTTTTGGTCGGCTCAAAAGCTTCTAGAAAAGCTTTTTTTTGAATCCTGTGAAAGCGTTTACTTAAAAAAAAGGAAAAATATTATTATTAATCTTTAAATTTTTTTCATTTGAAAAGATTTTAGAAGAGCTTTTTGATAAAAAAATAGCACAGCAAGCGGAAAAACAGTGAAATGTGCCACTCTAAAAAGCACTTAAGTTAGTTTATCGAATAAGTTTTGGGTCATGCCATTCGGATGTGGCTAATATTTCTAACTCTTTGAAAATTTAAAAGCTTACACAAAATTTTATATTCAAAGACTTCACTCTAAAATCTTGCCTATAAAAGCTTTTAAAAATTCATTTAAATTTGTAAATTTTGTTTTTTAACGTGAGAATGTCACACAGAAAAGCTATCAACGCTATAAATTTCGGGTCCGAAAGCTCTCCGAAGAGCTTTTTATTAAAAGCTTTCATAAAATATCTCATGTGACATCATATTGTGTGATGTAAAGCAACTCAAATTAAACAACAAATGAAGCATAACGAAATTCGTTATAAATTTATTTGATTTAAAATTGTGTTATTAACTCATCTATGTAATTTGCTGCAAATGTGATGTTATCGCATTACTTAGCACCTACATACATATATAATTTCGTATTTTTTGATCTCATTTGAACTTTATAAAAATCAAAGCCAAAAACCAATCATATCATATCAAAACCACTTCCATATTCAAAATGCTCCATTTAATTCCTTTAATAGCTATAACCATACATTCCACATTCAAAAATTACGCAAATTCATTAGCCTACTTCGTTTTATAGTAATCCATTTTCACGCTTATTTTCACACGAATGCAATTTGAAACGAGGCAGCTAAGCTGATATGGAATTAAATATTGAAAAAAGGATAAAAATTGATAAAAGCGAGAATAGCGAGCAATTGCCATGGCGCAAACTGTGTTGGGTTATGCGGATGCTGGGGATGATAATCCCAGTGGCTTATGGTGTGCCGAAATTCCCGTGATTACCTTCTTGGAACCGGGAAATTTTCGGGTTAATAAAATTTAATACGTATGATTTATTTATGAACAATATTTTGTTTTCAGCAAATTTTTTTGAATATTTAAAATTTGAATTTTACAAAAGTGCCGGTTTCTCATCTCAATCTTTCTCGTAATAATTTTTTTTTACAAAATCATGCACTCCCCTTTCAGTTCAGATTTATTGTGTCTACTCTTAGTCGAATTTTAGAATTTTCAAAAAAAAGCTTTACAACTAAATTTAACCTGCTGAATAAATCCTAGTTTTCAAACTTCGAGACTATGTCCGAAATCCCGAGTTTATAAAATCAGATCCCGAAAATCTCAAGACTGCAAAAACCCCAAAAATCGCACCTCAATTCCATACCACACAGCACAGGTATCTTTTCTATTGACATTGCACTCGTATCAATAAAAAGTAAACTTTCCGAAAATTACTTTGAATTCATTTCAAAATATTTGGCTGTGATGTGCTGTAGGGCTACGGTTTTTTTTGTTGCAAATAAAAAACAAAAATAGAATAAAAATATAGATTTGCTCAAGCGAAAACTTATTTGCCTATATGAAGGTAGAATTCAAAAGGATTCCACTGGAAAATCTGTGAAAATGGTTTAAGCTGTGACTGTGACGGAACTGTGACGTTGAGCAAAGGCAGTGGCGTAGTATAGAAACTAGACAGTGACTTCAAAGCAAGATGGTGAGCCTAAAGGGCAACGTGACAGTGCCTATAAAGGAATCACTCTTCCAGTGTTCACGAGTGGAATTGTGACTGTGACCGTTATAGTGGAATTGACAGTGACCACGAATATTAGTATTGTAGTAATTGTGAAATTTAGTGGAATGTGCTTAGATAATGGGTATTATTTTAGGAGCTGTGAAATGGTGATAGTGACCGTGACTGCGACAGTGATAAGACCAGTGACCCTGCAGGGACATAGTATTGTTGACAGTGACTGTGACCTTATCCGTGACATCGCATTTCAAAGTGATCTTGGCTGTGCCAGTTTCGTTGGTTGTGACCTTGACTGTGATTTTATCAGTCACTAGCCGTGACTGTGACAGCAATAAGAACAGTGACCTGCATAGTAACAGTGACTGAGAACTCATCAATGACCCTGGATGTCAAAATGATAGTGACTGCGCCCGTTTCACTGGCCGTGACTGTGATAGTGATAAGAACAGTGACCTTCACAGTGACAGTGACATTGCTGTGATCTCTTCAAAGACCCTGGATTTAAAAGGGATAGTTACTAAGCCGGTTTCACTGGCCGTGACTGCGATAGTGACAAGAACAGTGACCTTCACAGTGACAGTGACCCTACCATCTACATTCAACATTTTTTTTAGTGTTCTACGGGACTTCACATTTTTTCACAACATTTGCAAAAGTGCTCATTTTCGAAAGTAAAAACCCCCAAAATCCCTTTTAAAGAAGCGAAAATCATTTTAAATGCACATAAAACCAAAGGTTAGCAACGACGGGGATATGCAAATAATAAAAAAAAATCGCCACAAAAAATATATGCAATGTTTGTATTTGTAAAAATTAAGTGAAATATATATGCCGCTGTGTACATTGAAGAGGTTCCCACACAATAGCCAACCGAGTAAGCCAGGCTACGCTTGTAAGCATCATTACAACCCCACACCACAAAACGAAACCAGTAGCAGAGAGACACTTAACGACAGCAGCGACACGAACATGTTCTCCCCCACTTTAAGCATTCAATCTAACCAACACACCCACTGTCATCAACATGACTACCAACACTAATACCACCGTAACGAATTCGAAAAAAAAAAAAAAAAAATTTTTTTTTCGTATAGCAACACCACATTCGAACTACCCACCACAAACAGCCATACAATGTAGCGGCGCTTAGCCTGTTATTAATGGCTTTAATGGCGGTGAGATTCATATGAAACGCTCTCAAAGTAGAAACTCTGGCAAAAACTGCGTTTAGTCGAGGCTGAGTACATGATGAGTTGTAGCGGAGTAGGCGAGTGATGACATTTGGGAACTCTTTACATAGGATATTCTATGGCCCAGATGTACCCATTTAAATGAAGCCCAAATGTATATATTTATAAGGAATAATTATTATAAGGAATATGTTACTATTCGAATAATACTATTCGAATAAAGGAACAAATAATTCGAATAAATACTATTCGAATTTTTTGTACCCGTCGAAAAAAATTTTTTATGCGAATAGTCTACTATATAAACCAAAAAATACGACATAACTGATCCACTGTCTACCACAACGTCTAAAATTCGAAATGTCTCCCTACCCCTATAAGTATGCTACAAAAATTAATATTGGTTTATTTATATTGAACTGAAGCCCATTGTAGACGAAAATGATTACTCATGGTCCACTCTCTCTAAGGATTAACCACATGATTTTCTGCCAAGTCATGCTCTATTCTGCATCTTTACACTCTGCATATGATCATATATAGATACGAATACATATATATTTGTTCTTTGCCATACCAAAAGCACTCATATTACTATGTTTGCTTAACGTGTGCAAGCAAGAGGGGTAATAAATGTACCGTTATGCAAACAACACGAAATTTCAATATTTTTTCATTTCCATATGTGTGAGTGTGTGTGTGTGTGTTTGTATTTGTGGGAAACAAGCAATGCCAAGCCAACACCCTACTTAAACCCAAAAACGTACCTATTGAGGCAGCAAATATGACAGTGAAGCTTACAAAAATGAAGCAAACAAAAACAAAAGCAAAAAAATCTCGGTTAATGAAAATGAGAAGGAAAAGATATTAAAGCATTAATTTTTGATAAGTTGGCGTTGATTGTGTTTACCAAACATGGGCGAAACGAAGCGCGCCCAAGTGGCAAAACAAGTCCTTCGACATGATGCGCATCGCGTGCTTATGTTACATACATATAAATAAACATACATATACGTATTTTCGGCAAGTTTGCAATGCAAATTGAATAGCTGCAGAAAAATCGATAGATGACCAACATATACCCTGTTGTTGGTTAAGGGAAAAACAACTAAAATTTTAAGTTAATAGTAAATTAGTGCAGGAGGTCGGTAAAGGGTTAAAATTGTTGCATACATAATTTAAAAAAATAAAAGCAGGTCAGTGAAGGGTTCAAATGTTTGATAAATATTATAAAAAAATAAAACGACCTACTTAAAGGGTTAAAATTATTAACAAATATCATAAAAAAATAAAAAGCAAGTCATTAAAGGGTTAACAAATTTTGAAGCACACATTTCGGAGACTATTTTATATCTCTCGCTCTCTTGCGAAAACAGCCTTGCAATTCTTACATATTTTTTTTATTCAAGTGTAAACTAAATAACTTTTTCGGTTCGTTCTAGGGTTAAACTATTTATTAAAAATATTTGAAACCCAAATTTTTCCATGCGCTTTTTTATACAACTTAAGCTTTGCCCTTTTGTTAGTTTATTGAAAGTATGTAATTTAATTTAGGGTTATCTAAATCTCCAATTTTTAAGAGTAAAGAAGGCAGTGAAGGGTTAAAAGCTTGAAAAAAATAATAATACAAATTTGCTCAGTCTATTAAAGATTCCCTGTAAAGGGGCGACGGAAATTCGTTCCAATATAAATTCCATGTAAACTTATTCGAACGAATAATTATATATACAATTAAAAAAACCAATAAATTACATAAAATTATTAAAAAAAAATTTAACCCTTCAGCGACCTTTGCTAAATTTCTTAAAAAAAATTTCTTTGCAAAAAGCTTAATTCTTTTAAATGTTAACATATAATTTGAAGCATAGGCCATTTTAAATCACTTTATCAACTTCATATTCATTGTTTTTGGGATATTTGAAATTTTCGATATCGAAAAGTGACGCTAAGTTTTTAAAATAATAAACATTCGATGTTAAAAAAAAAAATTGACAGCAACCATTTTGACATTTAGCTTGTTTCCTCATTAAATAATATTATTTTCGCCATTTTTCGAAACTTTCGATATCGAAAAACTGGGCGTGTTTTTTTTCGAAAAATTAAATTCTCCAATTTTAAAATTCTGCATTATTTACTATATACGAAATCTGAAGAGTGATTTTCGAAAAAAAACTCGATATCGAAAAAGTTGGTAACACCATCAATTTGTAAAATTGTATATTTTATAAGGCCCATCTCCCTATCATATTGAGAAGAATAGTTGTATGAGGTTTTTAAAAGTTTCGATATCGAAAAAGTAGTCTTGTTCCATAAGGGAACATTATATGTATGTATGTATGTATAGTTTCCTACGTTGTTTAAAATTTTCTATATTGAAAAAAGTGCGCGGTCCTTCAGTGTGAATTTTTACTTTGCTACGTACTGCATTTTGATAAATATTGCTTTTCGAATTTATTTTCGATATCGAAAGCGCCTTTTTTTTTATTTTTTGTTCATATTTAAAATTTTCGTTATTGAAAACGTTTGTTTAGTGACAGTTTTACTCATATTCGAAATTTTCGAGAATTTCGATATCGAAAAAGCACTCATTTGTTGCAGTTCTTTTAATTACAAAAATTAGTGGAACTCAACGAAATTAATTGCAACACCAAACATTCTTCGCAACTGGCTATAGAAATTTCACAAAGTCATACAGACACAGTCAAAAGTGATTTCGAAATATATTGAGCACAAAGCGAGCGTTGGATTTAGAAGGTGCCAAAAGCCATAGCAAGTGTAAGCGTCTAAATCCCAATTGCATGCATGCGCTAGAAGCATTTCGGTTATAGTTGTTGTTGTTGTTTTTGTTTTTATTTTATTTTGAATTCTTTTTTGTTGTTTTTGTTTGTTTCACTGAAAAAAGAGGTCAGCAAGAAAAAAAAATTTTAATTTGAAAATAGATTATGTAGCTGGCACACGCTCTTGTGTGGCTATAAATCCTCAGTGGACACACACGCCGCAATAAGGCCGTTTGTAAGCCGTGTGCCACTCGACTTTTAGCAGTCAAAAAGCAATAGCTTATATAAACAGCGCTCATTGTTTTGTTTAGAAGTAGCAAAATTTTTTTTCCGCTTGTTTAATAGTTTGTAGCATACTTTTAGGGGTTTGTAGCATACTTTTAGGGGTGTAAGCAGGTTTTGCCAGCGAAAAGTTATTAAATGATATAAAGTGTAGATTTTTATAAGCGAACATATTAGTTTAGATACTTTTACTTTCGAGGCAGAAACATGGTACTGAAAAAGTTCTTGTGTGTTCGTATATAAAGCTTTCACTGTAACTGGCGCTAGAGCATCAATAAAACGCAAAAAGGCAATGTCGGGCGTAGCCATAGTGAAATACCGGCCGTAGCATAATTTTTGTAATTAAGCGTTTAAGTGGCTTATGTGCACTTAAACGCGCGTTCAAAAGCCATTTTAATGTTTATTAGGGTGGATCGAAGTTTTGAATTTTTTTAATGTTCATTAGGGTGCTTTGAAATTTTTTATTTTTTTTTCCGCTTACTATTTTCTCTCCTTTTCCTTTTTTCTTCCCATTTCCAATTCTTTTTTCCATTTTATACTAGTTGCTCGCGTTTTTCTTTTTTTCTAATTAAATACCCACTCCCTAAGGCTTTACCCAAATACCTTCATCTGTACTTAACCACCTAAAAGTATGCAACACTTGGCCACACTGATTCTTAATATCAGCAAAAACTACAAAGTTTCTTGCACTCTTCGTAATATTTATTATAAATCTGTGTTAAACTACCACACCAATAAATATTTAACTACGGATTCCACTAGTGCTATTATGCCTGACAATTTTATTTTCACTCAAGCTGCTCAAACCCCTTAAAGTATGCAAAATACTAAAAAAAATTACAATTTTGTTTTTTTCCCTTTCGGGAATGTCTGTCTTATCACATACTAAAATACTTTTTAGTTGCTACTAAATGTCGTCGTAAAAAATTGGTAATTTATGAAAAAAAGTCACTTTAAAAAATTTATTTTTTTTATGGCAGATTCAAGTGGCCGTTGCTGATCAGCATCAGATGATTAAGTTTAACCTTGTGGAAGTACTTATGATAATTTGAACAACATACATACTATATACTTCTATAAATTGCAAATACTACTTAAATATTGCTCTCTGGCTTTTAACACTCACTTGCATCATTAACTTATATAATAAAAAATCGGATTAATCTAGGATGTGACTAAAGCCTTTTCTGATCTCTTTGTATGAGTTGAAGTGTTCCGTTCTTTGAGCATATCCTATGGAGAGAACAAACCCTACCAACCATGGCTAACTGGTTGATTCCAAAAATTCCCAAATTTTTACTAACACCAACGCATATTTTTATAATTTGTATGGGAAACGACAAGTGCCTAAAGGTATGCTCTCACACTTACACGCAAAAATCTTTTCAACATGGGTAAAAAGTGAACCTCTCTGAACAAAATTACCCACTTTTTTATCCTCTTTTTTGGTAAGCGCGACTCAATGATTAACCAGATTTTTATCCGATCAGGGAATGTACCCATTTATACCCGAACGCATACGAAAGGCCTAATCAACTTGCTATACAAACTGGTACTTCTAACTCCTATAAGTATGCAACAAAAACTGGAATTTACTTATACTCCCATGAGTATGCTACAAAAATAAAAATGTGTTAATAAATATTAAATTATAATCAACTGTGGACTGAAGAGATTAATTGCCGTAGCACAATTTTTTGCAGGCAAGCGTCACAGACTAAAATTTCAACTAGGCATAAGCTCAACCATGAAGAGCTACATAGCTTGGTATGCCGAAATGAGATGCACTTCAAACCCTGATATATTTTGTCAATTTCGACTAGTAGTCCCCCTTTACCTTGGTTGTTGTTGTTGTGTGAAACGACAAAGCACTTAACGCAAGTCTCACTTCAACCAAGGTGGAATGGGAGGATGAAGAAGGAAGTTTATTAGAAGAGATGCGAAAGAGAGTGAATAAAGTTTTTGAAATTTTGAAAAACCGATATTATGAAAGCACCAAATTTGAGGCCTCTGAGAGTACTCTACAGATCTTTCAGGCCCACAATTCCTTCCATTTGTTCCCAGTCGCCAGTGCTTTGAGGTGTAAAATCTTTGGCGGTACTAAAACATTAATTTCTCTGTTCTTACTACAAATTTAGTACATCAACCTGAGCCACTTAAAAGGTATCTGCAGTAAGAAAACATAAATTCTTTGCTTCTTGAACCTTTCGCAGCGCTGAGTCAGTGCTCTAACTACATATACTTCTTTGCACTTCCAATTTACAAACCGACTAAGAGGTTGTATTTTTGATAAACAAATTTAAGACGAATTCACAAGTCGCATTGACTCATTGAATGATTTTCAGACTTCAAACAGAGGTCATGCAGACATGCAAATGGAAGCGACGGAAGTGCAACGAAACGATGTACTTCGAGGGGAGTAGCATAGAGTACAGCACAGTACAGTGCTGCACAGTGGAGCATAGGTTTTAATTTGACAGCGAATTTCTTATAAAAAATATCTTTCGCTTAAACTTGAAATAGTGTCGTAGCTGTGAGTAGAATGCAATAAAGAGCTGAGACTCGATGAATCCAAGTAGTTGAATCGAGCCTTCGGTACCTTCATAGAAGGTACTCTACAATCTTTTGTTCTATAGCAATCCCAAGGAGCGTCTGTCTAGAACTAGGTCTAAGGTAGCCAAGAAATCAAAGGCGCTGCTGGAAGCCTCATCGCATATGATTTTGAACGTCTCCAGCATTTGCCAATGTACACCTACTGAGGTCTTATTAGCGCTCTCTTCTACATTGCACTTTATTAAACCTATGTCCTAACCTTGTCGGGCAGTAAAAGCAGGGAGCACCAAGTACTTAAAGAGTTGAAAGTGATCTGACTCCTAGATCGCACACTTTTTCGTTAATAATTTTCTCAAATCACAACAAATTTTGCCTTATAGTTAGTCATCTTGGAACTCATTGTTCCATATTTACTTAAATTTCACAAAAATTCCTTCAAAACACCCCACTGTACAATGTTCTTAGGTGTGGTCGCCAAAGTTTGTATCGAATTTAATTTCGATTGTCTGCTTCGCTGCCTTTTTCAGGCGTTGAATTATTTGTAATTTGTTTTGTTGCAGCATTCGTTGCTGTTGCTGTTTGTTTTTTTTTATCATTACATTCATTCTTTGTGATATTTTTGACAATAAATTGTCGACACACGCCCATCATAGTCGTCTGTTCTTACATTAACATTGAAAGCTATCGCAGACGCAGCTCATTTGCATTGCACATTTTTGAAGAAATTCGTTTTTGAAGTGAAATGAAGTACTTTGCGGGTGGTTTTCTTTGAATGCAAAAGTTGAATTGAGTGTTTTTTTTTTTGTTTTTTTTTTTTGTTTTTTGTTTGTTATTCATAATTTTTTGAACAGCAAACGTTGATAATACAAAATAGCTCGTAGTAGTTTTTGTTGTTTGAAAGTGGCGGAAGTGACAAGTACCGTCGTTTTAGTTCGCTCACTTTTGTTAATTTTTTTTGGTCATTTTTGTTGTTTATTGTTGATAAGATTCACACACACACACACACACACACACAAAATACCTCATAGTCAGCTCATTTAATCTCTTTCCCACATGCGCTTTAGTTATTGTTGGCCTAAGCTAATCGTTAATTTTTGAAATTTGACTTTTATGTTCATTCTCAATTCATTTGTTTGTTTAGTGTTTTGTTGCTGATAAGCTAAGTTAATGTGAATGACTGTTTACTTTATACCTTTTCTTATGTATATATGTATGTTTGGGGTCTGTGTCCGTGTCTGTTTGTTTGTCTATTAATTTGTTTGATGGTTGCGTTTATGCGTTCTGTTGTGCCTCTGTTTGTTGTTTACTTGGGTTCATGGGCATGTTTTCATAATTACTATAATGTACTAGCTTATTTGTATATTAATATTATGACTAAACGGTATTTCGCTAAACGGTATTTCTTGTTGGATAGCGTTTGAAGCTTCGGTTTCGATGGTCGGTTTCATATTATCCGGGTATGATTAAAAAAATTGTTGGTCATTAAATCATCTTCGGTACTGCCTGTCGTAAAGAGTAAGTGTCCACAATTCCTTCAAAGAATCCCTCTCTCGAGTACTACACCACAAACCAAGATGGGTACGATAAGTGACTTTTAGAGTGCTTTTTTTTATTATTCGAGAGCGTACTTTAGCTCTCAATGGCCTATTCAATTCGAAGTAGCACTTGTTGTTTGCAAAAGGGACATTCCAGCCAAAAGAGGAAAACGACATAAAATTTTAAATGCTACTAATCATTCCTATTTATTCAGTTATCTGTAACTAAATGTGTATATTTTCCTAATATGGTAACAGAAATATAGAAAAATATGTAAAAACCCAAAATTTTTGTCCTTATAACTTTGAATTCACATCTTACTATTTTGCCCAAAAAGTTTGGTCATGTTTGCATTGCTGCATTAGCTATATTTTCATTTATAGAAAAAAATTTGCTAGTCATTCAAGTAAAGCAGAGAAAAATTAAAATAATTGCATAACATAAAATAAAAAAAGGTATGTAATTTTTGTGTATACCTTCATTAAATTGGGTCATATGGGGTGTCCCAGGAGTCACACGAAAAGGCATGCAAATTGGTCTGGTAACCTTAGGAATGACCCTACGAAACCAGATATTTCTGATAGTAAGTATAAAGAGGCTAAATATAGTTTTTTAGTTAAAAGGGTCATACTATGGTTTCTAGACTATTTTGAAATGTGTCCCAGGAGTCACACGAATCTAAACTCTCATATATTATTGAGATTAATTTTTTTTTTAATTGTTTTTAGTTTTTATTATATAGTTTTAAATAATTGTTTCGAGAGATGTTGAATTCGACTTGTTTTTAATAAATATTTAATCAGAAAATTTAAGTAAATATTAATATTATTTTGCCTTCACTTTATTTTATTTCATTTAATTGGCTTGGTTTCAATTCTGCTGGGAGATATTTATGAATAAGGTGGTCAAAAAGGGTTGAAACAATAATAAAACTGATTTCAATAATCTGGTATATTACATATTTCGCACTTGTCCCAGGAGTCACAAAGACTTGTCCCAGGAGTCACAATTTAAATATTTAAAAATAGTTTATTGAATTTGAATACATAAATAATTTTTATAGAATATGGTAATATGCAGTATGTATTTTCGACCATAAAGAAATTGTAGGTGAAAGTTGAATAGTTGAACTAAAATTCGTATTCGTGTTCACAAAGATGCAACAAAGGGATTTTTCGGTGTCCCACGAGTCACAGTCATTTACTGAGTAGTTACAAAGGCACTTGTTGTTATTTGGCCAATTCTTTCAATGCATTAGTTGTATTGGATATTTATCCACGTCGATAAATATATTTCATATCAATTTAAGTCCCGATGTCAGTTTTTCAAGGCAAAGTTGACTCAGCTCTGGAGTCAAATGTCCCAGGAGTCACGATGGAATGTTCCAAAAGTAATTCTTCGTTGGATTTCTAGGCCGAAATTATTTTTGCTGTTAATGTTGTTTTCTTGGAGAACGAAGACGAAGTGTTTGTTGTTTGTCATTTTTTCCGTTTTAATTTTTCTTTTTCGAATTTTTGTTGTTGTGTTTATACCTTAGTTTATTTTTATTTTTTTAATTGTTTTTATTATTTGCAAGTTATTTCTTTCAACTTATTGTTATTGTTGTTATTATTTTCGGTATTTATGTTATTTCCATATTTTTGCGTTGTTATTTCCTTGAGTCAATTTTGGTTAGCATAATTAATTTATTTCTACTTCTTATTTTTATTACTTTTAACTTGTTTTTATCACTTTCATCTCTTTTTTTTTTTTTTTTCATTCTCCAGTTGACTTTCGGTGTGTTGATACGCTTTATTTTCGTTTTTGTTTTTGTTGTTTTCTATGTTGTTTTTGTTGTTCTCTTTTTTGTTTAATTTGTTGTTGTTTTTATACCTTCGGTTTCGGCTGATTGCATTTGTTTTCCTAATTCTTCCTAATGTTGTTGGTTTTTTTTTGGATTTTTACTTTGGTTGTTTTTTTGTTGTTGATTTTGATGCATTTGTTCCCTGAGGTTTTTATTTTGTTATTTATGTTTCTTTTTTTTATACTTTTATTTTGGTTCATCTAGCAACTTTTCTTGTTCCTGCTGTAGTTCTAATATTTTTTTCTGTTCGTTCTTAAATTATTGTTGTTACTGTTACTATGTTTTCTAGTCTCGTTGTGATTAATTCTTTGCTTCTATCACCTCTATCGTAATTATTTGCTTTTTGTGCTTCGTATTGTTGGTTTCTGAACTTGTTTCTGATTTTTGTTGCCCTGTTCTTTCAGTAAGTATGTACATGTTTTTGTTCGAAAATTATTTTTTTGGCCTGTATGTATTTTTGTTTTTGGAGTTTATGTTATTTTCATATTTTTGCTTTGTTATTTCCTTGAGTTAATTTTGGTTAGTATTTTTAATATATTTTTATTTTTTTTGAATTATTACTATTATTTTTAACTTCATTTTATTGTTGTTGTTTTATAATGCGTTCTCAATCAAATACCTGGGGTAAAGAAATTTCGATTCGAAATTCCAAATTCGTTCGCACCCTAACTACTTAATTAGTCATGTCCAATTACACTTACACATTTGTGTTCGTGTCACGCACTCATCAATAAAGCGTAGTATCAAGGTAAAACATAGTAGGCAAACTAGACAAAGTAAAAATATTTGTCAAGTGACAATGCAACGCTGTGTTTTAATGCTTGCCGTGCGTTGATGATGATGATTTATGCGCGTGCGTGCCGCTGACAAAGGCGCAGCGATTTATTTATGTTTGTCTATTGTCGGCGTTAGAACGGAACGATAAATATTGATTTCCCACGATGAGAAATATTTTAATACATATCTACATAATTTTGTTGTTGTTATGTGTACAAACATTTATCATATTTTAACACAAAGGGTTAGTCGAAGTTAAGCAGGGCATAGAATTCATTTCAAATGAGTTTCACACGGAGATCATTAGTTGGTTTTACTCATTGTTTTCTTCTTTCTCTTTTTACTGGTGTCTGTTCTAACATTTTTAGATTCTATTCAACACCCAAATGGACCACATCACACATACTTAATTATCTTGGACGTTAATGTACATATATACCAACATTCCAATTAAATTGCAAAAGTAAAAAAATTCTGCCGCTAACCTTAACCCAAATATATCACTCCTCTTCAGAATCTATTGCTTTTGTTGCACATTTGAAATTGCCTGTATAGCCCTCCCTCGCCCACCTTTCACACCACACCAAAAGACTTTCGTACAAAACTAATAATCACAGCTAAACAGCGAAAGTCTCCAAGCGTTTCTTAGGTAGCTAAATAAAAATATAATTACAGTGTAGCAACAATAGGCAGCACAATACACACAAAAGAAAAACGAAATTGCCTGAAAGCAAAGAAAAAAGTGGGAACATAAAAGTTTTTTTGAAAATTCCCCTCTTTGTAATTTACATGAAAACTCAAATAGAAAATTGTGGCAGTTGGGGTGGATCATGTACAGACATACAAGCACACTCATGATATGGATATTATATAAAGGTGTAGGGGGAAATTTATAACTACTGTGGAATAAAATAAAGAAATAAATAAAAAAAAATAAAAGTAAAAGTAAAAAAATAAAAATAAAAATAAAAATAAATAAATAAAATAAGTTAAAATAAGTAAAAATAAAATAAATTAAAATTTAAAATAAAATAAAATAAAATAAAATAAAATAAAATAAAATAAAATAAAATAAAATAAAATAAGTTAAAATAAAATAAAATAAAATAAAATAAAATAAAATAAAATAAAATAAAGTAAAATAAAATAAAGTAAAATAAAATAAAATAATTTAAAATAAAATAAAATAAAATAAAATAAAATAAAATAAAATAAAATAAAATAAAATAAGATAAAATAAAAAAAAAAATAAAATAAAATAAAATAAAATAAAATAAAATAAAATAAAATAAAATAAAATAAAATAAAATAAAATAAAATAAGATAAAATAAAATGAAATGAAATAAAATAAAAAAAGTGAGATAAAATAAAATAAAAAAAAATAAAATAAAATAAAATAAAATAAAATAAAATAAAATAAAATAAAATAAAATAAATAAAATGTCCGGCTACCATCAAAAGCTGTAAAAGCGGCAAAAACTCAGTTGAAGCAATTCAGCTTTTATTTTTCACTGTTAAGTCTTTCATTTCGCTCCTTTTGTTCTATCTAAGGTCACATTCGCATAGCTCAAAGGCACACACGACATTAGCATGCTATTCCTGTGACATGTGCCTGTGAGTGAATGAATATTGGTGTATGAGGCGTGTGTAAAAATGCGCTTGTTAAAAAGTTTTGAAATATTGAATAAGTGTGAGCACTTGTATCGAGTGCTAAAGTTTTTAGAGGCGTATAAACCTACACTTTATTTACCCACATTCATTCACCCTTTTTACGCTATGCCATTGGGAGTGTGTTTACAACTAGGGTTGTTAATTAGTAAAATTTTTTTTTACACTTTATTTACACTAATTATAACTTTGTAAGGCAGCTGTGTAAATTTTGCGCCTAAAAGTAGGTTTTTCTCAAGGCAGTTTGTGTCGTGTTGTTGGAATATATCGAATCGCAAAGTTTCTTAATAGTTTAGCAATGTACTTTCTGCTTTCTCTACAGTTTAAAATCAGACATCCATACATACGAGTATATCCTCAGATATAAAATAACCAATGCTTCGTGTATTTTTGTTGCCTAGTTTAAGGCGCAATTGCAAGTAAAATCGAAAGTAGGGGATAAAATGTGCAACAAAAGCAAAGTGACTAACTTACAAGCAACTACTGCTTTACTGATAACAAAAATTTAGCTTAAAAGCTCTTGCGAGCTAGTTGGAAGGACACAACTTACATAGCTGCACTTTGACCAAAACTGCAGCACATGGGTTTAATAAGAGGTGGACGAAAGAGTGCGTAGTTTTGCAGGTCGTAGAAGATAGCAGTTATGCATAAAATATTTTTACGTTAACATAACATAACATAACATAACATAACATAACATAACATAACATAACATAACATAACATAACATAACATAACATAACATAACATAACATAACATAACATAACATAACATAACATAACATAACATAACATAACATAACATAACATAACATAACATAACATAACATAACATAACATAACATAACATAACATAACATAACATAACATAACATAACATAACATAACATAACATAACATAACAACATAACACGGCAAAAAAATTACATTACATAAAATAACATAACATAACATAACATATTGCAAAATATCGAAGGCTACCATTTATGGTATTGTAACAATTATATTTGCTATCTCTTTCTAACTCTTTCACTAGCACTAGCTAGAACATCTTTTTCTATTGTTCTTTATTGTTTTATTCGATGCATTGTATGCTCGTTGCATTGTTATTGTGTCCACATTTAATAAACACAGGCAATACAAAGCATTCAACAAAATCTCTAGCAATATAATAGGAAGATGCCTCTCACACATACAAACAACCACCAAATCTCACCTACTCAATCAGAGCATAAAAAAAAATAAATGGCAATAGTAGTGGGTGGTGGCAGCATTTGACATATTCAAGCCATTGTAAAAGCACTGATTGTAGAAAAAAAAAACTAGAACAAAAAAGAAAGTAGTAAACCAAAAACATAGAATAACAACAATGCAGCAATTAAGCTAGAACAACTACTGGGACAACACTGTGGCTGCTGCTGCTGTTGCCAAGGGCGTGCGCACGTTCAGAGTGCAATGGCCGCCTATGGGGGCTTTCTCGGTATTGTAGTACTCTAGCTGTATTGTTATTGTTGTTGTTGTGTCTTAGTGAAGGATTTTCATTTCAGGCTCTTTGTAAAAAAGCTTTTATATTCCATTTCGAATGTTGTCGCTTGCCGCTTTACCGTTACCACCGCAAAACTACTTTCCGTTCCATTTCGGCTCACTTGCTAGCTCTTTATTTATCTACTTGTATGTGTAGTACATACATACGTATATATTTCTTTTGCTGTTTTACTGTAGTACGCTCTTGTCCTCCTCTTGTCCTGCCTCATTTGTGGCGAAGTATTTCTTTTGTGCTAGCATTTAAAATGCTTTTTGTTTCAATATATGCTTTGATGTGATTGTTGTTGTTAATGTTGCAAGTATGCATTATTGTTTGAACAAATTATTTATACTACTCGTACTACTAAGAGAAAATTATGATATGACATAACATGACATAAAGTAACATAACATGGTATAACATAGCATAAAGTAACATAACATGTAAGAAAACATGACACAAAAAAAATGAAACACAAAGCAAACAAAAAAATTAGATACTTAAAACACATAGCATTACATAACATAATATAACATAAAATAACTTCACAAAGCGTAACTCGACAAAATGTGCTCAAACATAACCTACAAAAACAATACTAAAAATACCATAAAATACTATAAGTATGTTTTACGATAGAACGTTGCTGAAACAAACTTTAAAGTAGAGCTTTATTCCAGAGAGGTCGAAAAATATTTTCCCGATGATTTGGTCCCTCACGTCCCATTGATTATCTGATGCTCTATATTCTGGTACAATAACTACAGACCCAATCATTAAAGTATTTGTTGCTGTCTCTTTTTCTCACCATTTATTCAGTGATGCTTGAGGCTGTTTCTATATAGTCGTATGTATTTGTTGTTGCGTTTTTGTTTGCAGGTATTTCTAATATTTTTCAGGTACTTATTCGTGTTAGGGTGGGCTGAAGAAAATATTCTCTCTCTCTGTTTTTGAGGAACATTAAAACTCTTGAATTTATTGATTGATTCAAATCCTGTCACATAAATTTTTAAAAGTTTTCAAAATATAATAAAAAAAAAATGTATCAAAACATTTAAAATTTTGTAATACATTTCTATTTTTATGATATTAAACTATTCAGTAAATTTTTTTTATTAAAAAAAAAACATCAAAAATAAAAACATAATAAATAATAGAAATTAATTAACTTTTGAATACTTCGAAAACGAAATTGGTTGAGTAACATAAATTTGTATAAAAAAGAAACTTTTTTTGTAAACTTTTCAAAATTTAAAAAATACTTCAAAATGGTTTTAAAAAAATTATTTATGAAAATTTATTAAGTTTAGTTTATATTTCGCATAAAAGTTCTGGGACTCAAAAAATAAGTGATTTTTAAATATTAAAGAAAGGTTTCTTCATTAATTCTTAGGAAAATTTAAAAAGATTTTTTTTCAAAAACTATATTTGAAAAAATAATAAATATCACATATAGAATACGAGAACCAGTTTAGAATGTTATCGCAAAAAAATTAGAGGCACATAAATATAATTGCTTACTTTTTTTTGTCAAAGCTCTGAAAAAATTGTAAAAACCAAATTATTTCTCAGATTTAAAAAAAGTTCTTCAAAAAATTATATTTTTAAGAAAAAAAAAATTATTGCAACAAATGAGAATGAGAATGTATGTAAATACTTTCCAAACAAAAATTATAAATTTAATGTTTACAAACGAAAAATAATTTTTGAAAATCAAAATTTGGAAAAAAAAAATGTTTAACGTTAAAAATTAAAATCTTAAATAAAAACTAAAACAAATGTGTATATTTTGTTTGCAAATTTTTTAAGGATGATTAAAAACTAATATCATTTTATTTTAAATTTTGATATAGCTATGCGTACTATTTTTTTTAATTAAATTTAAAATGAATACGTTTGAGAAAAAATGATTTTTTGAATTACGAGAAAAAAATAATTTTTTTTTTCAATTTCTAGAAAGCATGTTTTTTTTTAGACCAATCTTGATTGTTACAACTCTTTTCCTACTTCCTTGAGGTGCTGAAATAAATTATTTATTTAATAATTGATGGAGCCAGCTAAAAATGTGGACGAAAAAAAAATATATTTTTTCCAAATTTTCTGTTTGTTTTTTTTTTATAAAATAAGTACTCTACGCACACGCTAGGCGAAAAAAGTGTTTGTAGTCACTCTAATATTTCCCAATTTCTTTTTTCACTTGCCAGAATATTTTTTTGTCTTACCAGAATATTTTTTGTCTTAATAACTACCAAATTTACTTTTTCCCACCCACCCTAATATTTTTGTTTCAATAAAGACAAAATTTATTTTTTTCCACCCACCCTAATATTTTTGTTTCAATAACGTCAAAATTCATTTTTTTCCACCCACCCTAATATTTTTGTTTCAATAACGTCAAAATTTACTTTTTTCCACCCACCCTAATATTTTTCTTTCAATAGTTTAGCTTTTGACCAAGTTTTAGTGACGTTTGTAAATTGCGCCCCTTTTACTCTTTGTGTCAGGTCAGGGTTAAGAAAACAAAACAATATTTTCTTTCTGAATATCCAAGCGCATTTACTTTAGCTGCTTACCAACCGGTTATTTAGGCATATCCGAGATTTACGAATGAATAATGTGTCCACAGCGCATTTGTATGGCCAACATACACTAACATCTTGATAAATAAGTCACACATGCATACATACACACACACACAAGCACATAGCCACTTTATAGGGCTAAAGTAAAATTGCATGCACAAAACAAATATAAATATATCCTTGACAGTTGCATCACTAAAATTGCTTCAGCGCTTGAAGAATTTAGAATCTAATCAAAGCAAAAGTATTCTTGGCAATCTGCCTGCCAGTTTATTTAGCGGCATACAAGGCAAGCACATTTCCCAAATGAAAATGTTGGTTAAACAGCAGTAGAAGAAGAAAAAGAAAAATTAAGTGAAATATAATAAAAAAAAAAATAAAAAAGAAATATTGCAAGCGCCAGAAAGTAGGCCACGAAAAACTAAGACTTCTTATCAGATTGACAATAAAAAGTTAATCTGGTTAGTGGAGGACAGCAAATCCTTTTAGTTAAGAATAGAGTTTAAAGCTAATAAGAGGAATGAATATGCGCAGATAAAATCAGAAAAAATTCTTCTTTTTTTTAAAAGCATACCACAGTGTTTATTAGAGTAACAAAAGTAAAAATAAAAATAAAAATTTTTTTTTGAATTTTTGTGAGTTTGTCTGTATCTTTGTTCGCTCATCACTCAAAGACCGCTGCATAGAATTGCATGCAGTTTTCACCGCTGTACTGCCAGATGTCCAACTTAAAGTTTAGGGTACATTTTACTGCTCAAAAATCTTTTATTCCCGCTGTACACAGTGGTGGCAATAACAATTGGTTCAAAATATTTTTATACCTGTAGTAAAAATTTAACTGCGAACGATAGCTGTACTTAACACATACTTATTATTTGAAATGTAATATGCGTAGGCTTAGTAAGAGAACCAGCAATAACTGTAAAAATGGATGTATCAGTTTTTATTAGAGATGGAAGTTTGATCGATAATTCTTTAAATTGGGCAGACAACATTATATTGTATGTAGTTTTCGTTTGGTTTTTATTTCAGAATAAAACTAAAAAAATTTTTTTGGACGGACAAAAGGTGTTTGAAATAAATAAATGCTAGTTTAAAAGGGAACAAGTTCTCAAAATATTTCAAAAAATATCCAAAAATGATTGAATGTATTTTTATATTCTCCTTTAATCAAAATTTCAATTTTTTTTTTCTTAGAATACATTTGTTTTTTCCATTTTTTTTTTTTTTTGCTTTTGAAGTTACAACCCACATATTCTAGAAAACCTGGAAAAAAATTTATTTTTTTATTAGAATTACACTCATAGGTATTTTTTTAATGGGACAATTTTCTTCTTTCCTTGTTTTATAAAAAAATTAATGCACCCTAGTGTTTATCAGACTTTTTCAGTTTGGAACCACAATTTTTTTTTTCCTTGTTTTATTAAAATAAAATTTTTTTTGGAGGTTCGAGTCAGATCGCTACTTCAAGCTAGGCAGATTAGAAGCCTCAACCAATTTTTTTCCTTTGTTATATAAAAAAATCAACCCACCTTAGTGTTTGTCAGACATACGAGTTTATTTCAATTGGAAACCACAATTTTTATTTTCCTTGTTTTTTTTTAAAAAAAATGTTTTTTTAACTTTTCAACTCATTCTAGTGTTTGTTAGATATCAAGTTCCTTAGAATAGAAACCTCAACCCATTATTCCTTGGTTTTTAGACAAAAAAAAAAAAAAATTAAAAAATATACCCACCCACCCTAGTGTTTGTCAGACTAGGCAGAATACCACACGCTTCTTCCTCAACTGTTTTTCTACTATCCATTTCCCTTTCTGTTAACCTATCGCTGCTGCTAAGTTACAACAACAAACAAATTTATGCCTCCAACAAAGTTCTTTACTACCATTCAGTAACTTCTTGGTCAAACTTACTACATTTCTTACCTTACACGCACCCACTTTGTCGCTCAACACATTTACACAACTTTATACGATGCTACCTCGGACACCTGATTTCGTTTTTTTTCTTTCTCATTCGCTCTTGTTCTTTGTATTTCAATTTATGTACGTCATCAACCTCATCCACTTTGCTTAGTTAGTCCAACTAGTGAGTAGTCTATTTTTATGCGAATGCTTCTGTTCTGCTTTTATATATTTTGTAAACTTTTACCTCTGCCTTTTAGCAAGTTTCTTGTACTTGACTTACTCGGCATAATCGCCATAACTTGATCCTTTTTTATCCTTACATCCATATACCCGTATGCTCAGTCGTACACAATGCTTGCATTAGAGTTACCTTCCTTTGAAAATTTTATTTACTCATTCTATGCAACTAGCAGCAGTCGAGTTGTACTCTTCCATTGGGCGTGTGCCGTGTGCTTTGGTTGTGGATCGTCATCGTTAGCTTCCTGAATTAGCATAATGTCATTTGGGTTTTTATTGTTCTTCATTAAATGTTCACTTGTTTTTTTTTTTTGTTTGTTTTCATATTTTATCTCTTTTGCACACACTTGCATATTTATTGAAGAGTTCTTTCCTGCTTCCACTCTCAGCAGCGCTCCTTCTTACTCTCTCGCTTATTTTATGTATGTGTTGCCTACCAATGTGGGGCTAGATTACTCGCGTTGTTGTGGTTATAAAACTTCGTATTGTTGCTCTATTGTTTATGTTGTTGTTACTTTGCTTTTTTTATTGTTTTTTTTTGCTGTTATTTCTACTATTGTCATTCTTGTCCTTGTTGCGGCCGACTGTCATGGTTATGTAAATAGTCGTAATTTTAAAACTTTGCTGAATGCTTTTTTTTTTTTTTGTTTTTTAATTTATGCTGGTATACGTATAATTCATACGCACATATATACAAAATATACATACAATAATATATAATTAACCCTGTAGGAAAATGTGAAAACTCCAAAAACTAGCCGTCTAGCCTCTCAGGCGTTAAAGAACTTCACCACGTTATTGGTTTGTGTGCTGCTAACAAAGCTTTAACCAGCTACAAGCTTACTTTTAGCTAACTAGTTACAAACTACTTACATTTTAGTTAATATGTAGTTAGTTTTTTTAGTGAACATTTTTGAGAGTCTGACTACCTAGAGCAAAGCTACACTGCGTTCCAAATCTGTCCCATTTTCAACTCACTATAAAATGGTTATTTTTAGCCTCATTTGTAGCTAGTTAGATGACGGAACAGCAATCAAACACTGACAAAAGCATAAGCAGGATCAAAGTAATATGCCTGAAAAAGGCTAAAACTTCTTGCTTTAACTAGCTTTTTTTTACCTTCAACGAACTAGTTACAAACTGATTAGAACTCAGTTAATATGTAGCTAGTTTTTTTAGTGAAAATTTTTTAATAGTCTAATTACCGTCTTCGTAGCTACTATGAGTTAAAAATTTTGCTCTATTTTCAACTGACTACAAATTGGTTACTTATCAACTAGTTTGTAGTTGGTGATTTCGAGACTAGTTTGTAGCTAGTGAACTTATGGGATCTTATTAAACCAATAAAATAGGCTTCAGATTAAAAAAAAATTACGAAAAAAAATGCGGGGTAGTCATGAATACTTCAGTAACGTGGAACTGTCTGGCGCTCGACTCACTTTTTAACCAGTTTTTTACCCACTAGCAGTTTACAGAGTAGCTATTTGTGTATATATATTTATCTATGCTTTTTGAAATTGCAACTGCTACCATAAGCTACATTGGACCTAACTTGCCTTGTTGTCATTGCACTAACAGCTTCTTGCGGTTGATGCCGTAATGCTAGCAGCATGTTATCAGCAAACTAAGCAACTGTGACCAACAACAACAACAACATGAATGCAACACATATATCCACCTAATACATACATACAAATAATATATGTAGCTGGCTAATACTTACTTATCCAACCAGCTTTGTCTCACAAAAAACAATTTTTTTTATTTTTTTTGTTAGAATTCTACTTGACAACTGTGGTGGTAGCACTGCTAGTTCTCTGCATAAAATTTCAACAGTTTTCGTTATGCTTGGTAAAAGTGTTTTTGTTATTTTTTTGGGTTTCGGGGACTGAAATGAATAGCAGTAATTTCAGTGAAAACTTCTTTTTTCTTGTCAAAATTTTGAGCCGAAAGAAGTGCATACGAGGAATTTTTAGCATGTAAATGACATTATAAATGCAAATGCTCAATTAAACATCAGAGTGGGAGCGTAGGAATCCAATTTGTAAGGGCGGGTCTATGGATACTATGTGGATGGAATTCGCAATATGATGTGAAGAGTTTTTTGAATTAGTGATGTGAAATACAACTAGTTATAACTAGCGATTAGATGATAGGAATTTAAAGGGCTTCAAGAGAAACCACCATTTTTTCCCCACAAAATAATATGTACGCGCCTAAAAGTATGCAACTTGTAAAAATAAAAAATATTTTCCGACAGAATAAATATTTTTTTCAGCATCGACTCTACGCAGTCGACTCAGAGTTTTCCCTACCAAAGCCTGTTACCCTGTGCCAATCCCCTTTAATAATTTAAAACAAAAAACTACAACAAAATAATTTCTTCTGCCAAATTTTAGGCGCAAAAACAACCAAACATTGCATACTTTTAGGCATGCAAATCTTATAAAACAACAAATATTCGTATTAAAATGAAGTTTTAGTTATTCAAACACCCACTTTAAAAAGGAAAAAGTACTCAATATAAATGAAAAATGTGAAAATCCACGTAAAACCAATATTAATAATTCTCTTCCTCTTTATCTTTACAGAACACTACAAGCCCTTCAATGCATTACGAGTATGATGATGAAGTAACTCTGAGAATATACTACTTTTATTCAAATTATTATACTTCAACGCAAAAGAAGTACAACATTCCAACTCCTGCAATATTTTTCTAACAACTCAAATAAATTTAATTTTAACTTTGAAGAATTTTTCCATATAAAAAAACCAAAAAAAAAAGAAATAATAAAATAAAAGACGAAAAACGTGCTAGAGTGTTGGAAGCCAATCTCAAGCATTCGACAAAGTTAAGTTAAAGTAAATGTAAAAGAGCAATAAAACTGGACAAAAGTTCTGGTTAAAGTAACAACAACAAGAAAAAGAAAAAGTAAAAAAAAAAAAATATTAAGTGAAAAGAAATTAAAAGTCGCAAGGAGGTAAATAAGTAACAAACTTTATTGTGATTTGATAAATAATAATAACAAAACACGAAGCAGCATTAAATGGAAGAAAATAAGTAAAAGCGCAAAAGGGAAACAAAGAAAACGCGTACTAAGCAAGAGTAACAAATTGCTAAAAGAAAATAAATAAATTACCAAAAAAAAATAAAAAAACAAAAGAAGAAGCAAATAAAATGTTACACGAACCGCAAATGAAACGAATCAAAATGTCGTGTCGTAGTTGCCATAATGCCAACGGCTTCACGGTCGTCGCAGCGACGCAAGTCTTCCTCATATTGACGATATTCGTGATTGGGAATTTAAGTGCCTGGCAGGAGAATGTGCGGCCGAAACTTTATGTGGAATTAGGTAAGTCGGAAAAGGAAGAAAAAAATAGAAAATTATTTATAGCATGAAAGAACATGTATGTATGTAAAGGGTAGGGGAAGCTATATTGGCATGTAGGAATGATTTCACAAAATAAGATGAAATGAAATAAAATAAAATAAAATAAAATAAAACAAAATATAATAAAAAAAAGAAAAGAAAAGAAAAGAAAAGAAAAGAAAAGAAAAGAAAAGAAAAGAAAAGAAAAGAAAAGAAAAGAAAAGAAAAGAAAAGAAAAGAAAAGAAAAGAAAAGAAAAGAAAAGAAAAGAAAAGAAAAGAAAAGAAAAGAAAAGAAAAGAAAAGAAAAGAAAAGAAAATAAAATAAAATAAAATAAAATAAAATAAAATAAAATAAAATAAAATAAAATAAAATAAAATAAAATAAAATAAAATAAAATAAAATAAAATAAAATAAAATAAAATAAAATAAAATAAAATAAAATAAAATAAAATAAAATAAAATAAAATAAAATAAAATAAAATAAAATAAAATAAAATAAAATAAAATAAAATAAAATAAAATAAAATAAAATATAATAAAAAAAAGAAAAGAAAAGAAAAGAAAAGAAAAGAAAAGAAAAGAAAAGAAAAGAAAAGAAAAGAAAAGAAAAGAAAAGAAAAGAAAAGTAAAGAAAAGAAAAGAAAAGAAAAGAAAAGAAAAGAAAAGAAAAGAAAAGAAAAGAAAAGAAAAGAAAAGAAAAGAAAAGAAAAGAAAAGAAAAGAAAAGAAAATAAAATAAAATAAAATAAAATAAAATAAAATAAAATAAAATAAAATAAAATAAAATAAAACAAAATATAATAAAAAAAAGAAAAGAAAAGAAAAGAAAAGAAAAGAAAAGAAAAGAAAAGAAAAGAAAAGAAAAGAAAAGAAAAGAAAAGAAAAGAAAAGAAAAGTAAAGAAAAGAAAAGAAAAGAAAAGAAAAGAAAAGAAAAGAAAAGAAAAGAAA
>OX608080.1:97339733-97427233 GCA_951509765.1 Sphenella marginata | reverse complement strand
AAACCATCCCAATACCCACTCTAACCTCGGCAATTTTGATAAATCGTTCTCAGTCATTTCAGCGTTTGTTGATAATTTTAGAATGAATGGCGCCAATTGTTTCCACTTTTTCACGCCCTTTTCGCTTAAATATGTCAAAGTTTCAAAAGTAATTTTTTCACGTCAGATTTGACTGCATAACAAACAAACATACAAATGAGACGTGAATTTTCCTGCATGCTCCGCGTCTCTGCTTTTATTTAAGTGAATGATAAAAATAAACGAGTTTATATGTTTAAGTCGGAAAAATTTTCATGGAAAAGTATAATTTGCATACGTACAGAAGAAATGATATTGGATGTATTTTTCTTTATCTGCATAAGAAGCATATGAATTTACATTTAAATAAAGATATTTACGTAAATACATATCTAAGGAGATACAGTTTTATACCCAGCTGTGGGTTTGGTGTAGATTTGAGATATTTAAATAAATCTTTGGTCACACCAAATGTGGGTGTAGGATGTATTTACGGGCGATGGTTATGTGTAACAAATGCACAATTTGACCTGACTTTATCACAGCAAACTAAACCTGTGAGGGTGGCAACCCTGATCTATTATAATTATTACTTTGCATTTCTGATTCTATTTAGAAAAAGCTGACATAATAATATTATTCTTGTATATTCACTGCTGTCTTGGAAACATGATTTTTTTATATATAAATACTGAAAATATTTTTGCAAAGTTGCCACCTTTTTGTAATTTTTAAAAACTGTCTTCTTTTTGCAATTTTAAGAAATTAGTTAGAATATGCCAGTATTTGATACCAATACAAAAGAAATTTTTTACGGCATTTCAACAAAAATATTTATATGAATTGTTATTTCCTAGTGTTGCCACCTAATTCTATTATAATTCTTATTTTGCACTTTCGCGCTCGTTTAGAAAAAGGTGACTTATTGCTGCATATTTATTGCGGTCTTGAAAGCGCTCAGACAGTTTTCATGTGGATTCTTAGGACATTCTTAGGATATTTTTTTCAGAGTTGCCACCTTTTTGAAATTTAAAAAAATTGGTTGAAATATGCCAATATTTGATACCAATACAAAAGAAATTTTGTATGGCATTTCAACAAAAATATTTATATGAACTGTTATTTCCTAGTGTTGCCACCTAATTCTATTATAATTCTTATTTTGCATTTTCGCGCTCATTTAGAAAAAGGTGACTTATTGTTGCATTTTTACTGCTGTCTTGAAAGCGCTCAGACAGTTTTCATGTGGATTCTTAGGACATTCCTAGGATATTTTTGCAGAGTTGCCACCTTTTTGAAATTTTAAAAAATTGGTTGAAATATGCAAATATTTGATACCAATACAAAATAATTTTTTTATGGAATTTCAACAAAAATATTGCCTAGGGTTGCCACCTAACTCTATTATATTTACTAATTTCCATTTCCGCTTTTAGTTATAAAAAGCTGCCCTATTGTTGTTTAATTAAGCAATTTCTTCAACTTTTCCGATATATGTAGGTATAAACAGGCTGCATTTAAAGATCTTCTAATTAAGTGTTGCCACTCAGGATTGTTTACAGAGTTACCAGCTGCATAAATTTTTCTTTTTAAATTAAATAAGATATGCCAATATAGGTATTAAAAGAAATATATTTAACTTCCTTTTGCCAAGAAAACATTTCTAGGCAGGGCAGAGAAAATTACAATACTCGCAGCTGGGTATATGTCGAAGGTTTCTTGTCAAGCACACTTGGCTCAACCCGAAAACTATTTAGGAGAAAAAAACGGGTGAAAAGAGCAACGTATATAAGGGATGGGGAAGGCGACAGGATACCAAGAAACTGTTGATGCTAAAGCGCTTAAGCACACACACACACACACATGCAAACACAAAAATAACTCAACACGTTTACGAAGAAGTGCACATTATTAAGAGCGCATTTGGCAGCAACGAAAATTGAGATGAACTGCAATGAGCGGGCGCTTAGTGCTTGCTGCAAAAGGGAGTGGAATGCCACACATGCACAAGACAAGAAATGCAAGCAAAGGATACATTGGATTTGTGTGAGCGCGCGCGTGTGTGTGTGTGAGACAGTGACATGTCTGACTGGTAGAAGGCATTTGGTAAAATTTTTATTTTTTTTCAATATTTGTATGGCGCATAGCAACGCGTGAGCAAATAACTCTGTTAGGGCTGATGGACGGACAAAAGGAATCTGCAGACACAAAGCGCACAGTAGCATGACGTACATAAATAAGTAAACGCTTTGCGAATCTGAGCGCAACATATACAAATATGTAGTTGCAATGGTAGTTGTCGAGTATGCGGCATGGGCATTTGTAATGTGTTGCAAGGAATGGCAAAGCAATTGTCAGGAATGTGTTGCGCACAGCAATGACAGCGCAAGCCAAGCCAATGCAAGTGAGACTGACTAAATAAAAACTAAATAGAACGAGTTGGCAAGAAGAAGCATACAATCAGAGACAGCTAGTAAATAATAAGGGAGATGAAAAAAAAAATAAAATAAAAATAAAACTAAAAAACACCAACCAAAGCGTACAATGCACAGAGTGAGCGTCGTGCAACTTGCAGTCGGTAAAGCGGTGCGCGTTTAGTTGGACACACAGACACGAGTGCGGGGGGGGGGGCATGTTGGCTATGCTGTCAGCGTAAATGACTAAATTGTCTGCACGTCTGCAGTGAAAGAAATCAGTAATAGCTTTGGTGTGTTGGTCAGGGGATGATTAGAGGAGTGCTGATACGTGGAACTACTTAGCTGTGGAGCAAAGCTGTCACTCAAAACGCGCTGCATACAAACCAATGCGCCTTGTCAAGCAGAGTTGCGCGTACGTGCGTGTGAGCATGCATATGATTGAGTTTCATTTTCAGTTAATAAGCAATGCGCACGGTGGGATCGAAAGCCCTGTACTAAGTAAACACAAAGCTCGGAAGTATGAGTCAATTCTCTGAGTGTTCTCTGACGGGCATGACGTAGATTTAAATCCCAAACGATTTCGGAGAAAGTCCGACAATAACCCCAAATGAGTCTCGATAATACGGAAATGGTTTCGACACCATCCTGAAGTTAACCCAAAATGGCTCTGAAGACATTTGGAACGGATTCTAAAATAAAACTTAATTCACCCAGCAAAACACCTTTTTTTGGTTCACATTTTGGTTTATATCCCTGAAACAGGGTTAGACCTAGTGGGTGCCTTTGGTATGATACCCAAATTGCATGAAACATAAAATTTATTTTTGGTTCACATTACGGTTTATATCTCTGCAATCGGTTCAGATATTTAAATGGAAAATAAAGCACCAAAACATTTGAGCTCTAGTGCTTAGCCTTTTGTGGTATTATTATCTTATAAAATAATCAAAAATTTTCGGTTCACATTGGAGTTTATATCCCTGCAACCGATTGACATAAAAAAAACATCAAAACTTGTGGTACATATTTTTTTGCTATCCATTTTGGCTAAAATGAAAATTTTTTTTGGTTCACACTTCGGTTTATATCCCTGAAACCGTTGGAGATGCCGAAAATGAAGCACCAAAACATTTCAGCCCCTGTGGGCACCTTTTGCTTAATATCAAAATTGCATAAAACATTTAAAAAGTTTTGGTTCACATTTCGGTTTATATCCCTGCAACCGGTTTAGATATATATATCGAAAATAATGCACCGAAACATGTCAGCCCTAGTGAGTAGCTTTTTTTGATATTCATATTTAATAAAGTAGCCAACACTTTTTTGGTTCACATTTCGGTTTGTTTCCCTGAAACCGGTTTATTCGAAAATAATATATTTATAATATTTTTTATTATTTTTGCTATATATATTACCTGAAACATGGACATATTTTTTGGTTTGGTTCACATTTCGGTTTATATCTCTGCAGCTAAAATATAAAAAAAAATGTTTGGTTCAGATTTCGGTTGATATCCCTGCAACCGGTTGATACATCGAAAGTAAAGCACCAAACAGTCTCAGGATTGGGAGTACCTTTTGTTTATACCCGAATTGGGTAAAATAATAAAAAAAATTTTTTTGGTTCACATTTCGGTTGATATCCCTGATTGATATTTTAAAAATAAAAATTTACTTTGGATTTATTAATAGACACCGACTCATAGATACAAATTTCTAAAATGAAAAAAAAGTACCAAAAAATTCAAGTGAGATCTCCACTTTTTCTTCCGTTTTCGGGCAATATAACCCACTGTGCAAATATGGCATGTGTGTGTGACTATCGACCAGCTCTTTTTCCACTATAATAGCTGATATGTGACGGTTCTCTGTTCATACAAATGTATGTGTACCACGCGCGCTGTAGCTGTGTTGCATCAAACAACTGGGAAGGAAGCAAGGAGATGCGCTCGCGCGCTGCATAAACTTTTTGCAAAGAAATGCCAGCAACGCATTGTTATGCTGTTGGCGTGTTAAGTGGGTAACGAGTATTATGGACATATCAAAGCCATAAGTGGCAGAGTAGCACCGTCAGATAAGTGAGTGTAGCGCGCGGGCGTATGCACCGAAAATCAAGCAAAAAGCAATGCCATAGCGCAACACAATTGATGATCGTTTTTCTTAACAATTCCAAACAAAAATGGACAAAAGCGTAAACCTCAAACGCGCGCGTTAAGCTCATTTGTCAGCTGACATGTGTGACAGCAATGCTATGCGAAGAAGAAGAAGAAAAAAATACTCAAACACACATGCAGCAGCATCATTATAATGACAGCAATTGTACGGCGCGTCATTTATTGTTTGCTACCGCCATTGTCATTGTCGCTTGCGCGTCATCATCAATGTCAACTGGTAGAGAGCGTATGAGTGACCAACGTGCGCGCAAACAACTGTCAAAGTTTGCTTTAAGTATGTGTTTATAACAAAAGTAGTTGATTGGAATATAATTCTTCCTGGAAAACAGTCGCGCGCCTGCATGCGCAATATTGTTTTTAAAGCGCATTGTTATTTACTGCTGCAATCTTCATATTTCCTGCCACATTAACACCACCAATGCAATTTCAGGATATGTATGGCAGGCGCACTCTGCTTTCTTCATTTGCATGCTAAAGTGCGCACATTCGTACTCAAAACTTTTCATTGAAAATTGAGAGTTGATGCGTAGCGCGTCGTACTTTCAATGCGTAAGCAAGTAAACGTGCACTTGTGGACGCGCGCTAAACAAATTGCGAATTGCTCGCAGTACGAGCTTTAACTAAAGCACAGTCACACGCGCATTCAGAATTTATGTTAAGTATGAAATATCGCTGCCTAAGTCACACACTTATGGTGAGCGCGCGCGCTGTTTCGTAACTTAGTTGCGCCGCAGCGATAATGGCGCGTTTATGAATCGCGCAAGTATGGAGCGCGCTCTACTATCGGCAACCAACATCACTCTTTAAAACAAAAAATAAGCAGCGCGCGTTTGCCTTAATTGCATTTAGAATGAGAGCACGTGTAGATGACATGCGAGATATTGTTTATTTGCAATGACATGAGTGCGCCCTATAATGTGCAAGTTCATTGACGGCGCAATCAAGCATACTGCAGTGCTACCAATTGCTGTTAATGAGCACCACTGGACGCTTTAATTTTCTGCGCCGTTTCTTTTTATAATATATATTTTTTTTGTTCTTAATTTTCGTGGCGCCTGCTGTGAAATTTTCAGGTTTTCTCTTTTTGCTTTTTTGCTACGCGCTCAAACCATTTGCTTGTTAATGAATCCGTCGCTAACGACCGTTTGCAATGGAACTGCAGCGCGCTATCTTTTTGGTCCTTCTTCTTTGCTGCAGCTCTTCGAAATTATACTCATTCCTTGCGCTTCTGTTCAAAAGTTTTCTTTTTTTGGTTCAGCGCATGGTTGGGCGCCATCAGCGCACGGCTCCGCTGCAACCATGAAACGTCGCTTGGGAAATTAGTAATGCAACACATTGCATGACAGTTGTGTGCGTGTGTGTGAGTGCGCTCGTTGATTTTAGCAAACGCTAATTCCCAGCACGTTTGGTAAAAGTAAGGAGTGTGACTACGCTTTGACTCTAAGATATATATATATTCAATTGTCATTGTATTTATGTGTGTATATGTCTCCATGACCATTCGATTTTCCAAGTGCAATGCCAACTTTCGAAGACAGCAAGCAAAAGAAGCACCAAAAGAAGTCTCTTCATGCGACAAATGGCTATCTAATCTTCATCATTGCTATAAGTGTGAGCGCGCGCGTTGTCCTCGTATTTAGCTGTGCTGCTGTACCTCCTGTCTGGTCACATTCTGCTGACCAACCAATGGTAATTGAAATGACGTGATCCAGTGAATGTGCCTGTCAGGATGAATTCTCTCATGCGTTCTGTAACGTGTGGAGTTGTAGGGTAAAGGGGTGTGTATTTGCTAGTGAATATTTTCTTTCTCATCCTCTCTTCCTACTTCACTTTGCTTTTATCTGCAATTTCCATTGCAATTTCGTTTTTGCAGCAAATTAAAACTGCTGTGCTGTAGACAAGATATTTGGCAGCTACCATATTGTTAAGCGCTCTATGGAGTAGCGCAATGTACTAATAATAGTTATTCGAAAAATATGCATCACAACTTTGGTCACTGGCATAAATGTGTTTGCTCTCATATTTATTGGTAAATTGGTGCTTCCATTTTAATGTTATTGAACAAGTTGTTGTGTTAGAATACGTCCAATAAAAGTGAAATAACTCAAAGAATAATAGTTGAGTTGTATAACTTTTAATTTACCTTCCTTTACTTCACCTTAACTTAACTTCATTTAATATAATTTAATTTAATTTAATTTAATTTAATTTAATTTAATTTAATTTAATTTAATTTAATTCAATTCAATTCAATTCAATTCAATTCAATTCAATTCAATTCAATTCAATTTAATTTAATTTGATTTAATTTAATTTAATTTAATTTAATTTAATTTAATTTAATTTAATTTAATTTAATTTAATTTAATTTAATTTAATTTAATTTAATTTAATTTAATTTAATTTAATTTAATTTAATTTAATTTAATTTAATTTAATTTAATTTAATTTAATTTAATTTAATTTAATTTAATTTAATTTAATTTAATTTAATTTAATTTAATTTAATTTAATTTAATTTAATTTAATTTAATTTAATTTAATTTAATTTAATTTAATTTAATTTAATTTAATTTAATTTAATTTAATTTAATTTAATTTAATTTAATTTAATTTAATTTAATTTAATTTAATTTAATTTAATTTAATTTAATTTAATTTAATTTAATTTAATTTAATTTAATTTAATTTAATTTAATTTAATTTAATTTAATTTTATTTTATTTTATTTAACGTTATCTAATTTATTTTGTTTTAAATAAATTTTTATTTTTAAAACTATTTTAATTTTGTTATATTTTATTTTGTTTAATTTAATTAAATTTTATTTTGTTTTATTGTATTTTATTTTATTTTATTTTATTTTATATTATTTTATTTTATTTTATTTTATTTTATTTTGTTTTATTTTATTTTATTTTATTTTATTTTATTTTTTTATTTTAATTTATTTTATTTTATCTTACTTTATTTTATTTTTTTTATTTTGTTTTATTGTATTTTATTTTATTTTATTTTATTTTATTTTATTTTATTTTAATTTATTTTATTTTATTTCATTTTATTTTATTTTATTTTATTTTATTTTATTTTATTTTATTTTATTTTATTTTATTTTATTTTATTTTATTTTATTTTATTTTATTTTATTTTATTTTATTTTATTTTATTTTATTTTATTTTATTTTATTTTATTTTATTTTATTTTATTTTATTTTATTTTATTTTATGTTATTTTATTTTATTCTTAAGCTTTGTAAATTTAGTTAGCTTACCCAACACTCAGTTGAACCTTCAAACTACAGAAAATGAAGTTAAACTAAAGCTGTCATGTGCTTACCAATCAATATTTTGTTTTTTTTTTTTCTTCTCACTTTGCAGCAATGGGCGGACTTTAGCTTAAAGTGCTCTATCTTCGTGGCTCTCAATCACCATAACTTTGCTTTGCTTTGATTTGCAGTCGTTAACTTGGGTTTTCTTAAAGCTTTCGTTGTGACTATTTCACAAAAGTCAATCAATGTTGCTAGCAAACGTTTTTTCTTGTTGTTGTAAAATGCGTCGATTTTGTGACATTTGCGCCATTCATTTTCAATCCATCAAAGACAATCTGGTATTACAGTTCGTAAATATGCTATGCCACCTCAACCACGACTTGGTTGCTTGGTTGACTTCTGGTTGTTGGCTGCTTGTCTTATCGGCTTAGGTGAAGTTGGTCGTTTGCGAAGCATTTCACACATTGCGTAATGTGAAGGCTTTTGTTTTCCTACCTACCTACACATAGTCGTGTCGTGCCGAGACGAGTCGAATCTTTTGAATGCCTGGCTTTCATATATTTTTGCGTCGAAGTTGCGTTTTGACATTCTGTCGGGTATGGATGGCTTAGTTGATGGCATTGTTTGGTGTATGCCACGCAATGACATTGATAAATATGCGTCGATAAGTTGCACAGGATAAGAAGGTTGACTGCAAATGATGCCTGTCTGTCCCTTTTGCTTGGCGACTGTGGTAAGGCTTAGCACTCTTTTACTCATGATTTTCTTCACTTGGTTTTGTGAGGTGTACAGATTTTGTAAGTTGGATATTTGTTGTTATAGAAATTTTTTGTATACATATACAGGGTGCAATGAAAGCGGAATGGCAGTTGCATATTTTCTTAGTTAAAGTTTTGATTGTGATAGAGACTTTGGTAGTTCGAAAATTAGTTGGTAAAAAGTGGTTCAATGGCACCCAAAATGCTAACCAGCGTCTTTTGTGGAGAATTGGATAGTTCTCTTTCTCTATCTCACTCTCTCTCATTTTCTCTTTCGCTATCTATCTATCTATCTACCATTCTCTCTCTCTCGCTATCTTCCTTCATAGTTTTCTCCCTCCCTTTTTTTATCGCACTATCTTTATCCCATTCTCTCTGTCCCTGTCTTTTCCTTCCTCCCTCGATATCTATCTCTCTTTTTTTCTATAGCTATCTCTCTCTTCTCTCCCATACTTCCTATCTCTCACTCTCTGTAGTTGCTTTGGTTAGTTTAGGTTATATAATTTTTCCATCCATCTCCTTATCTAGCAAATACCCTGTATTAATTTTAATATGTCTGATAGCTTATTTTGTATTTGCCTTTTTTTTGCTTTACTCTTATTTCCTTTTCCTTCACTTTTTTGCTTATTATTTGCTGTCACGCTGTTGTTTACTTTTGTAGCTCAGCACTGATTGCCATAAACTCCAGCTATGATATTTATTTGTTTCAAATCTGCAACATACTTACCCATATACATATGTATTTGTGTGCGCCAACGAAACTTCCAACAATTTCTTACTTTTTAAAGTTAACTCTCATGATTGCGCGTCGCTTCGTCGTCAAAGCGCGTGAGTTTGTTCGATGCCGCGCGCATTCGATTCCTTACAAAAATTCCTATTTTTCAAAATTTCTTCTTTTTTTTTTGTTGTCACTAAAGCGCCTACGTGTGACATTTGAAAATCTAAACACATATACATATAAATAACATTCACTGCAAAAAACCAGAAATTCGCAAGACGCCAGCAACGCGCTAGAATGTGTCATACTTTACGCGCATCAACTCGCGCCTTTGCATCGCGTTTATATGCGCGCTATCTTATTTGTTGGCGTACACAACTAAAGTTACATAAGCAAGCGCGCGCTTCATCATTTCTTTTTTTTTATTTATGCGGTTTTAATGTGCGCGCATGCTTAACGAAAATCGTTGATTTTTAGCGCGCCTCCCTCACTTCAAGCTAGCACTTTATAATAATAGCGCTCGTTCTGTTAGCGGAAAGCGCGCGCCTCTATGATTTTTCACGCTTTTATGCGTACGTGTATATATTATTTGTATGCCAGTTAATGTTGCAAATTGTGCGTATTTGTGACATCACAAACAATGCCATCAAACAAATTGCTAGCATAATGGCGCGCGCGTTTGGTATTGTGTAAGGAGCGCTTGTTGTTGCGTGAAAGGAGCGCACTGTGACAAAACGCGTTGAATGTCACATTGATTAAATTGAAGTATTTCCAACAACCATCAAATGCAGATAAATATTTTTCCCTTCGGTGGTAGCTCAGCTGAAGCATAAATTTGTGTGTTCAATTTAGTTGTACAATAAATATTAGTCTTGTTGCTGTTGTTGTTGCTGTTGTTGTCGTATTCGTTCATGTATTTTATTTATAAGCAATTTGTGGTTGATTTGGTGTATTTTATAAATTTTGTTTTTCTTTTTTTTACTCTCTTTTTCCGTTTGGCTTAACCTGTCAACGATTTTGCTATTGGGACTTTATGTAAATATTGCACGTTATACATACAATTTCACTCGTTTATAGCATACCGTTAACCTTTATAGTATTAAGTAAGCATGTATGTCGTCTGTTTGTTAAAATCAAAATATATAAAATAAAATAAAATCAAGTTAGTTAAATTAATATTGATTAGTTTTGCCCTGTCAGCGTCATGCTAAGCGCCACCCCCCCCCTCGTGGTCCTGCTGCTGTCAATCAGTTTCACCAAACGAATTGGGTCAGCAGCTGCTAACATGCAGTATTAATTTACTCTACATATCCTCGAGTCTTTCGTTTAAGCGTATGTTTGTTATGTAATTGCTTAGAAGTAAATTAAATTGTTTAGTAGGGTGGTTCAAAAATATGTACGAAAATACGAAAATAGCCACGCCCACTTTTTTGTGCAAAGAAAACACACAAAAAAGTGATTATACAGTGCATTATATATCTGCCATTATATAACTGCAACGAAATAGCGGCATTCATTCAACTTTTTGAAAAGGGGGCGTGGCACCTCCCACTTTGATTTTGTCAATTTAAGAAATATTTTCAATAAAAACTAAAAACCTTTTTGAGATATTAATATATATATGTATGTGCGTGAACAATGTAGCTGAAATCGGTTAAGGACCACGCCCACTTTGATATAGACGATTTTTTTTAAACTATCACAGCCCACTATAATTCGCAAAAGCTCTGCTAAAACTACTTTGTTTCTGTTTTATTTTACTACAAAAGTGTCAGTGCAATAAAATAAGGGCGAAAAATATAAAACTTTGAAAATGGGCGTGGCACCTCCCAGTTTGATTTTGTCTATTCTTAATTTTTAATCAAAAGCCTTTAAATATAAATTGAAGTATACTATTGCACCTGTTAATAGTGATATGTCCGACAGCGGTGTAGAGGAAATCGGTTAAGGACCACGCCCACTTTTATATAGACGATTTTTTTAAAAACATCAAAAACCACTTAAATGTGCCAAACCTCTGCTAAAAATTACTTTGTTTAAATTTTATTTTACTTTAAAAGTGTCTGATTATATTAATGGTAAAAAATATAAAATTTTTAAAATGGGAGTGGCACATCCCACTTTGATTTTGCAAAATTTAAAAACTATTCTCAATTTTTAATTAAAATTTTTTTAATATTAATTTAAATATAACATCAACGTGATCGATGGAAATGAAATCGGTTAAGGGCCACGCCCACTTTTATATAGACGATTCTTTTGAAAGGAGCAAGCACCAATATCTGCTAAATATAACTTTGTTTTAATATTAGTTTACTTCAAAAGTGTCAGTGCAAGAAAAAAATGGTAAGAAATATAGAATTTTTAAAATGGGCGTGGCATAACCATATAAATCCCTATTTAGAAAGAGAATTCAAGAACAATTCTGTTTGGTAGTCACTTTTAAACTTCCGAGTAATCTTACGAATAAAAACTATCACAGCTCAAATGTTCTCTGGAAATTTAACGAACCACCCTAACTAAACCTCATTTCCTCTCACTCACACATACACAGACAATCGAATATGTAGCAGGTGTTAACTAAAATACTTAATACACTTAGTGCTTCACTAACATACAACGTCCAGCATTGAAACAACGTCCCATAAACGTTAGTCGGTGGTGTTGTGTTGGCCTACAGCTGAAGGCGATTGCTGGCAAAGCGCACAAATTGAATTAAAAATGTTAATATCGCATTTACTCCAATGCATGGGCTTACTAACTACATACAGAATTGTCAGTTCTATATGCCGCACAGCCTCATTTGATAAAAATAGCACAAATAAAACCGTTGACAAGTCAAGTTGATTAAAACCATTGGTGTTTTTTTTTCTTTTTTTGTAATCACATTCTCTATACTACATTCAATATATTGTCAGTAGTAGCTTTTTTCAATGTAATAAAAATCAGTATAAAACTTAAACAGTGATTTTATGTATATTGTCCGAGTAGTTTAAATTAGTGCAGTGCATTGTGTTTGGTTAAAGTTAGTTAAGGGTTAATTAGGAGTAAAATGAAGTGACCACATTTTATCTTTTATTTTTTCCCATTTCACAATTATTCTCTAGCACCTCTCTATAAGTCTTCACTCGTACAACGTTTTCTCCTCTTTCATAATTTTACTCTGTCACCCTGTGATTTAAATTCCTCATGATTCTTGGGTACCATAGTACATTCTTTCTTGCCTTTTCCAGATTTTTCTTCTTTCAAAATTCTTCTTCATATCCTACTTTTTCTCTTTCATTATTTTTCCCTGTCACCCTGTGATTTACAGTCCTAATTTGTCCTTGGTACTCTATTTTTTCTTTTAAACAATTCATCCATAGTCAATTCTTTCTTACCTTTTCCAGATTTTTCCTCTTTCAAAATTCTTCTCATATCCTACTTTTTCTCTTTCATTATTTTTCTCTGTCACCCTGTGATTTACAGTCCTAATTTTTCCTTGGTACTCTATTTTTTCTTTTAAACAATTCATCCATAGTATCTTCTTTTTTGTCTTTCCCGGTTTTTCCTTTTTCAAAATCCTTCTTCACATCTTAATTTTTCTTTTTCACCATTTTTCTCTTTAACCCTGTGTTTCACATTCATAATTTGTCCTTGGTACTCTGGTGTTTCTTTTAAACAATTCATCCATGGTATCTTATGTCTTGCCCTTCCCTGTTTTCCTCTTTCAAAATTCTTCTTCATATCCTACTTTTTCTCTTTCATTATCTTTCTCTGTCACCCTGTGATTGACATTCCTAATTTGTCCTTGGCACTCTATTTTTTCTTTTAAACAATTCATCCATAGTACATTATTTCTTGCCTTTTCCAGATTTTTCCTCTTTACAATTTTTTCTTCATATCCTACTTTTGCTCTTTCATTATTTTTCTCTGTCACCCTGTGATTTGCAGTCCTCATGTTTCTTTGGTACTCTGGTGTTTCTTTTAAACAATTCATCCATAGTATCTTCTTTTCGGTCTTTCGTCCATAGTATCTTCTTTCTTATCTTTTAAAATTCTTCGTTTGCACCCTACTATTTCTCGTTCACCATTTTTCTCTGTTACTCTGTGTTTCATATTTCTAACTTCTCCGTGGTACCCTGCTTCTTGACACTCCCTTCCTTTCTTCTTTCAAAATTCTTCCAGGGTACCCTGTTTGTTTCTCAAAATTTAGCTATTTCACAGTTCTTCGTTAGTGGTGGTACCCTGTGTTTAACTTTACTTTCCTATTGCTTATTAGCTGTTATCGATAATCGATACTTCAAAGTGACCTTTAGCTATACCATTTACGATAAATTTAGAACGATTTAGGTAGTATGCAGCGAGCTCGTTCCTGATTGTTCCAGAAGATTCTCGTTAGAAGATTTTAAAAATGATTTTTACTACAACTACAACAACTTGAAAAAAATACAATTTAACTCATTGAAAGAACTGCGTTACCCACTTAAAAAAACTCCTTGCTCATAATTAATGCAAAAACTAACTAAGACTGATAGAGCGCACATCGACAACTAACCCAAGCAGAAAATGCTCTCGGGCACAAGTGTGTCAACAATACGATGTATGTATGTATGTATGTGGCGATGATAGCGAAAAAGTTATTGCAAACGGTTAGTGCTAAATGCAAATACTTGCATAAGAATGTAGCGAAATGTAAAGCCGGATATAAATAAAATAGAAAAGTGAGTTAGAGCGAAAAGTTTGCCAAAGCGAAAGCGAGTTGATGCGTGCTACTAAAGTGCAAATATTTTAGAGGTGCAACTAGTTAACAGCAAGATATCTACAAATATTAATGCACACACACACACACACATATGTGCATACATACAAAGAAATGTATGTGTGTGTGTGTGCAAACATGCACCCGGTGCAAATATAAATTCACCTATACATACATAAAAGCGTTGTTTACATACTATCTCCACCTTGGCATTTGTCGCGCGTATGTGCGTTTAGGGGGCAGAGTGCACTGTTAGGCGTTGCACCCACCAGGTATATACACATGTGTTAGACGGCAATTCAGTAGTCAACTTGGCGCCATGCAATCGACACTTCATGACACATTTAGCTCATTTGCATGTGAATTGGCATAGTGTATGCACTTAAGTTAGGCATCATCATCATTCCACATACCTAACTACATACCTTTTTTTGCAGCAAAACACTTTGAGTATCTGTAAGGTTTTTTTCTTTCTATGCGCATTTGCTCTACTCAAACTTTGTGCTTGATTCTTAACTAGAAACTTTGCCAATGGCATGCAAAAAGGGATGTAATTTCACATGCACTCACACACACATGCATATCTATACGTATGCAAATGCTAATACATTCAAGCAATGCAGTCATTCGTATATTATTGACACTCTTTTTGCCTAAGCAGCTCCAAGGGGGACTAATAAAAGTTTTCTTTAGAAATATTTATTTATTTATTTATTTTTTTTTAAATCATATTTGCATAATTTCGAAAATTTTTAGGAAGGTGGTAACCCTTTTGAAAGAGTAAATAGGAGCTTTAAAACAGTTTCCAACTTCTGCTCGCATTTCAAAATTCTGAAAAATCGGTTAAGTCGCTTTCGAGTTAAAAAATATAATTATAAATCTAATAGGATAAGGTGGCAACTCTATGTGATAAGCAGACAGAAGTATTGTCATTGAAATACAACAGAAAATACCTTTCATTTGACACACATATTGGCATATTTAAAAATATTTTTTTGAAAACTTGCAAATGGGTGGCAACCACGCTTAAGCAAATTAAATAGCAGCACTTAAGTTAGAAAGCTTAGATTGTTGTAGGTAGCCTATATAAAATTTCATAGCAATTGTTGAAGTGGTTTTCGAAATATAAGCGGGCATTTAGAAAAAAAAGTATAATCGGATTAGGTGGTAACTCTATGTCATATAAATTTCAGAAAAGTGGCAACCCCGTTAAATCAAACTAAATTGGCACACTTAGTGGGAAAGCAATCTATAATAAATTTCATAGAAATCGGTTAAGCAGTTAGTTTTCGCTCAGTTAAGCAGTTTTCGCGATAATGGAGGGTATATTTAAAAAAAATAGGTAAAATCTAATAAGGTGGCAAGCCTATGTGAAAGAATATACAATATATAATTATTTTAGTTGTAACAGAGCGCAAAATAGCTTCGGCTCAACTAGGTTCATTTCATTTTCTTAAAAAAAATTCAGAAAGGTGGCAACCCTGTTGAAAAAAATTTAATTGCAATACTAAAGTTGAAAATCTTATATTTTAGCAGGCAATCTTAATAAAAAAATTAGTCAATAAGTTTTCAAGTTAAAAATGAATATAAAAAGGAAAATATGTATGATTTGATTAGGTGGCAACCCTTTGTGAAAATTCTGTGTTACTTTTTTCTTGAAAAAGACTGTATATAGTTTTCGTTAGACACTCATTTTGTCATATATTATTTTATTTTCAAAAAAATTCAAATAGGTGGCAACTCCATTAAAACAAATAAAAGGGCATAACTTGTGGGAAAACTTAGATTGTGCTTTTGCATTATGATTTGCAAGTTCGTTAACTAGTTTTCAAAATAATAGTGTATATGTTGGAGGAAATTGACTATAATCACATAAGGTGGCAACTCTAGGAATTACCTATATATAAATATTTTTTTTAAATACGGCTTTGCATAACTTTCGTTAAGTATTTGAACAATACTTCCCTTTGAACTTATCCCTCGTCCTCTCCATCCTTTTTATACGTATGTCGCTGTAGTTACCTTCCCTTTCCACTCTCTTTCTCCAATATCCGGTTTCTCTTTTCCTCTTCTCCTATTTCTCAAATTTCCCATTTTTCTGGTCCTATTAGAATACCTCTCTCTTTTATTTTTCTTATATCACCTTCCTATTTTTTTCTTCCTTTCTCTCTTGTTCCCGCTCTTCGGTACTTATTTCTCCTTGCGCCCTCAGTCTCTCTTCTTGTTTGAGTGCTGGCTTTTACTCAATTCCAAATACCTTTAATCGATCTCAACGAGTTCTAGTGAAGTAAGTCGAATTAGAATAGTTCTCAAGAATTCATATCCCATTAGGCCTGGAATTCTCATGAACAACAACTACTTCTAAGAACAAAATATAGATTACCAAATCCATGTATGAAGTGCTTCCGAGTATTATAACTTCCGTCGGATGTTAAAACTTGCAGATTTCCTTGAAACGAAATATATATTTCTGCAACCAAAAAGGAAACTTTGCCATGCCCCACCCCTCTCTCCACTACAAATATTACTACCGCATAGAGATGAATATAACCAGCTCACTAACCATTGACAACACAGTGCATCTGTTTAAACTCAATACGATCACAACGTATGCATCTACCACCTACATATGTAACAACAACAAGCACAACGTCTGCAATGTCGTATCTAACATAATGAAGGAACTTATTTTCCTGGTAATTAATTTAATTAGAAAATTTCTTCTCTTTCATTTTTAATGCACTGAAAAATGTTTGCCGCTCACTTACTCCCACTTGAATGTGCAATGTGCTTCTCGCAGCAGCACCAGCAGCAGCTATCTTACCATTGAACTCTCGTTTCAGCAGCGATTGTAGTAAGGGTCACACACACTCGCTGTCGGAATGTGTAACCACAACAACACTTCTACAATTCATGTTAGACCTTTTTGCGTGTAATTGCGACCAATTGTTGTTGCTATATATACTATGTACATATAAAATACGCCCCCCACATGCCCTACCACGCTACCATTTTATTTTGCTTTCATTTTGTAGTTCGTTCAATGGTTGGGATTGCTCGTTTGGTGACACAAATTCCTTGCAACTAGTTCTTCCAGTTATTTAATGAAATAATCACCAAATTGTTGTAAAAGGTGTGTATCACTATATTACTGTGTATGTGTGTGTGTGTTTGTGTGTGGTCTGGAGAAGCATTCGTGTACTTATACTAAATGTTGTACAAAGTCAAAGCAATTGGAAATGGAATTCCTGACTGCTTGTCCTTCGTTGACTCTTGAATCCTTTATGCTCAATAGTGACTATTAAATTTGCAACCTTATCATCGTTTTGTCTTTTGATATTCCTCGCTCCTTGTTTTTCACCTACATTACAGCATGTACTTTACGCTATTTGTGTATGTGTGTGTGTGTGTTCGTGTCGTAGGGAGAAATGACAGCAACCAAGGTAAAAGTTCATTTTATGACCATTTCAAGTATGTGAAATTATTTAATACATTAAACACTTGTTGTAAATGTGTAAGTTAAGGTATTTTCATGCAGCTAGAGAACTAACATTAGACTGTAGGAAAAAATTAAGAGTTAACTAGTTCCTTGGCAACTTGTTTCTAATGAATCAACTTGAAGACGGAAATGTTTTTAGTTGTGATAGCAGTACCGCACTCATTACTTTTTCCATATTTGCGAGTTGTTTGCAAATCGGATCATTATAAATTCAAATCAGCCAAAAATTCGAACTGCGCAGCTTTAAAAATTCGTAAAAGCAGTGTTGGGCGCCATGCACTTGGCATTTCAGTAACTCTGTCTATAACAAAAGTGTATCAAGTCCATCCCGGTACATGGCAGATATTTTAGAAAAATCGTTAAAAGCGTTAATTATTAAGCTACTAGCAGCCAATTTAGAAGTTTTTTTAATTATTGTTTGTCTATATATAAATTTGAACGCGCATCACTAAAGAACTGCATAACGGAATTGAATGAAACTTTTACCGTTGCATTACTAAACACTAAACTTAAAATATAAGATATTATTTGTACCCATAGCTCTACCAGTTTCGACCATATCGTCCACTATGTGGACCAAGGTGACCCAAAATATGTTAATACAATATGGGTCTCAAACGAAAGGTGCTAATGCGTGCTGAAATAAGCGATGTGTTTAAGATCCATATTTCAACTGGTTTCGGAGATATGTATAATGAAATAAAATCGAACTCACTACTATAAGTTCTCTGTGGCCGCTCACTCATTGCCCAATACTGCCAAATAAGAGCGATAATTTGCTTATCTACAGGCGAATATCTAGTAAACATTCCAACTATTTAGTTGCTTGGTTGTTCGTGGACCAGCTCTTTTGTTTTCTAGTCAATGATATCACATCGTGGCTATGTTTGTCACGCTTAAAATCACACACACATACACAACTAATTACATCCATGGTAATAGTCTTTTGCCATCCTCTTTCCCTTGCTCACTTGCTTGGCAATTCTACTTATGCTCGGTCGAGTTCATAAACTCTATACAGTACAACTACAAGTTAACCGTGTTAAATACGGTTTCAAATGACATCAAAGCAACAACAAACTCAGAAGCATGCGTTTAATACTCTACGAATTAAGTATTGTATATAAAGTATTGTGGTTATGGTCGACGTTGAAACTTACTCGATTGTCGATTTCACGTTGACACATTTCGAGAGAAATGAAATTTAAATATCCTTGCAAAACAATTAAAAACGTAGTGAAAAAGGAAGAATCACTTTAAAGATTAATATTGGACATTATTTTTATTGATTATCGTATTTGGAGGACGGAAAGTCCAATTACCACTTTTATATTACTTAAAGCTATAAGTTTTTCAAATTAGAAGCGATTTTTTAAATAAAATTTTTTTTTATTGCAGGTAAGCATAACATCGCAATAATGCATCGATGAAAACCGTCATGCTAGATAATTATGTGGCTAATTTCAAAAACCCTGAGTATTTTAAGTATGAAGTGGAAAGAGAATAAGATATGTACATAGAAATGAAATAGGTAAATGTATAATTTGGATCATAAATAAATAATAAATAATAAATAAATTAAATTAAATGTATAATTTGGATCATAAAAATAAAATAAAATAAAATGAAATAAAAAAAAATTAAATAAAATAAAATAAAACAAAATTTAAATTAAATTAAATTAAATTAAATTAAATTAAATTAAATTAAATTAAATTAAATTAAATTAAATTAAATTAAATTAAATTAAATTAAATTAAATTAAATTAAATTAAATTAAATTAAATTAAATTAAATTAAATTAAATTAAATTAAATTAAATTAAATGAAATGAAATGAAATGAAATGAAATGAAATGAAATGAAATGAAATGAAATGAAATGAAATGAAATGAAATTAAATTAAATTAAATTAAATTAAATTAAATTAAATTAAATTAAATTAAATTAAATTAAATTAAATTAAATTAAATTAAATTAAATTAAATTAAATTAAATTAAATTAAATTAAATTAAATTAAATTAAATTAAATTAAATTAAATTAAATTAAATTAAATTAAATTAAATTAAATTAAATTAAATTAAATTAATTAAATTAAATTAAATTAAATTAAATTAAATTAAATTAAATTAAATTAAATTAAATTAAATTAAATTAAATTAAATTAAATTAAATTAAATTAAATTAAATTAAATTAAATTAAATTAAATTAAATTAAATTAAATTAAATTAAATTAAATTAAATTAAATTAAATTAAATTAAATTAAATTAAATTAAATTAAATTAAATTAAATTAAATTAAATTAAATTAAATTAAATTAAATTAAATTAAATTAAATTAAATTAAATTAAATTAAATTAAATTAAATTAAATTAAATTAAATTAAATTAAATTAAATTAAATTAAATTAAATTAAATTAAATTAAATTAAATTAAATTAAATTAAATTAAATTAAATTAAATTAAATTAAATTAAATTAAATTAAATTAAATTAAATTAAATTAAATTAAATTAAATTAAATTAAATTAAATTAAATTAAATTAAATTAAATTAAGTTCAATTCAATTAAATTAAATAACAGTAAATATAATTTAATTAAGTTTAATATAACTTAATTTAATTTGTTTTAATTTAGTTTAGTTTGCTTAAACTTTATTCTACTTAAATTTAATTCATTTTATTGAGCTTAATTTATTATTATTTTAATTATATTTGATTTTTTGAATTTTTCTTAATTTTATTTTATTTGTTTAGATATTTTTTGTCATTTTATTTATAATGTCCTCAAAGTGAAGTAATTTTTAGTAGTTTTTTGCAAGATCGATGGCTCAGCCATATACACAAAAGAATAAATGTAGCTAGGCTCACGTTGGGCCCAACTATTTTTTGTTTCTTTCCATTTGATACCTTCCCGTGCTTGTGAGTTGTCGCTATTTTTTAAAGCGCTCCATCAGCAGCCTTGAACGATTTTGATTTTGATTACACAGGTACACACAATACATCATTATTTTCTCTCTCGCCAATATTTCAATTTTCATTGAAAGCGCTTTTCTTTGAATAGAATATTTCAACAACTCAGCTTTGGCCTCGCAACCATAAAGACCTCAGCCTAAATTATTTATGTATGAGTGCGGCATAGTTTCGCCATGCCACAATAGTTTGCAGTGAATTGAAAATTTTACGCGATGCCAATCGTATTTGCAGTAAAACGTCAAACGAAATCTTTTGTTTCAAGCACATTTGTTTGCCCACAAAAACCGCAAACGGTATGGCCTCGACCTAAAAGTATAAGCAAAAGCAAACCAATGGAACCACCACAAAAAAGATTAAAAGGCTCTCTCTTGAGTTCTTAGAGATTTTCATATTCGTACAAAACGAGCTGAACGACAATTGGGGAATGTTTGGTATGCGCGCCAGTGTACATTTGAGTGGTCTGGCTTAGCTTCAGGGCGCTAGTGTGTATTTAATGCGGTAGCTCCATCATTGCCTTCGGTATTTTTGCTAGGCTGATTCGTTTACCCAGCCACATAATCAGCATTTTGTCGCATACAATTAAAACCAAAATAGGAGCTTATCTGCATGTCACAAGTGAAGGTGGTGATGTTTAACAAATGGTAGGCAAACATATGAATACAGTGTTGTGCAATACAATAGCAACTTGATATGTTTAGTTAGAGTCCATCATAGGAACTAAGCCAGCGGCATACATTCCTTGCCACACACAGTACTCTTCTGTACTAGAATTTTCTTTTCGATCGCCTTCTAAAGCTCTACTCTTACGGCGTCTATATTCTGTACCATCTGTAGTCTTGGTGGCAGGGGAAATGAAAATGTTAGATAAGAATTTAAGTATTTCGATATTTTTGTCTTTTTTTCTAGGAACAGTGTGGCTTATATGTTTGATTTTATATGCATTCATTTGTTGTTTTCTAAATGAGTTAAGTTCTGTACTTTTCTGCTCATTTCATGTAGGTTTAACTTTAGTACAGTTCCGTTCTGTTTGGTTCAGTTCAGTTCAGTTCAGATCAGTTCAGTTCAGTTCAGTTCAGTTCGGTTCAGTTCAGTTCAGTTCAGTTCAGTTCAGTTCAGTTCAGTTCAGTTAAGTTCTGTTCAGTTCAGTTCAGTTCAGTTCAGTTCAGTTCAGTTCAGTTCAGTTCAGTTCAGATCAGTTCAGTTCAGTTCAGTTCAGTTCAGTTCAGTTCAGTTCAGTTCAGTTCAGTTCAGTTCAGTTCAGGTCAGTTTAGTTCAGTTCAGTTCGGTTCAGTTCAGGTCAATTCCCTCAGTTCAAATCAAATTGATTAAATAAGTTCCATTAACCACAGACAAGTCTTTAGTTCTGGAAGTTTTCGATTAGTCCAATAATGACTCCAACTTTTATTACAGCAAAAATATATTTTCTGTAAAACTCCAAATACATATCTTTATCATAATCACAATATGTAATTTTTTTTCAGCGGTTCAAAAATTTTTCAACCCCTATTGTTACCACCATCCTCTTCTTAATCTACTAACTAAGCCATCCTACTTTAAAGAAACTTCATTCAATCTAATTGAAGCGCATCAATTTCCCAAACCACACCTGCTCATGAAGAAAAATATTTAAAAGTTTCATCACTAAGTCCTCCTCCTACTATTTTATTGCTCAACACTGTACATGCTCTTAAGTGTACTTATGTAAATATGAATTTCAAAATAGTTGCGTGCATAAATGACGAGTGGTGTGTCGACAGATGATAAACCATTCATATTACACAGTTTGTGGTACTCCAGCACCCGCACCCCCTCCACCACTAGCACCCTCTACTCGGCACACATCTCCATAGCTCCACTAATAACATGAATGACATTCGTCTTTATGCGTTAATCTTATTAAACAGACTAAGTGACCAAACGAATAGCATGCAAGTGAGTGCAAGTCAGAGACGGAGTACTGATTTTGATCCTACACTTTAGATTCCATATTGGCAAATGAGACATGCAGGCTTCGTCCTGCAAATGCGAGGCAATAGAAATGAGCGCTTCCTTATAATAGAGCGAGCGCGTTCTATTGGTAGCGCTTAGATTATATGAGTTGTTGTTGTTAAAAGCATTGTTGTTAGTGTTGTTGTTGTTGTTTACATTGGCATTCTAATCCTTAACTTCCTTTGTTGTCATTGTTTGTTTGTGTTGTTGTTGTGTCCTAATACTTTGCTGCGCGCTATGATCTTTCCAAGCTGCCTTATCTTGCATGTTGTCAGCAAGTTGTTGCACCAATCTTTAGATTCGAGCGCATAATGACAGTTCAATGGACAGGATGTGGAGTTGTTGTTGCTGTCAGTAAACAAACATGGACAGTGGGACATCTGGTCGCATACAATTGTTGAACCACAACTCGAATGTGGTGGCACTCCGAGATTATAGTTTTTGCAACATCTTGCTTGCAACTTAGATTTAGTAAATTGAGACCATTTGTCGGAGTTAACACGGAAGTTCGTTCAAGCTACGATGAGGATTGAGATCTTACTGAGGGAAGGAATTCTGTTGCAAGAGATTTGAGAAGGGCCTTGGTATAATGCGAATGAGACTGATAATGATAATGATAATTATTATAATAATGGTAATGATAATGATAATGATAATGATAATGATAATGATAATAATAATGATAATGATAATGATAATGATAATGATAATGATAATGATAATGATAATGATAATGATAATGATAATGATAATGATAATGATAATGATAATGATAATGATAATGATAATGATAATGATAATGATAATGATAATGATAATGATAATGATAATGATAATGATAATGATAATGATAATGATAATGATAATGATAATGATAATGATAATGATAATGATAATGATAATGATAATGATAATGATAATGATAATGATAATGATAATGATAATGATAATGATAATGATAATGATAATGATAATGATAATGATAATGATAATGATAATGATAATGATAATGATAATGATAATGATAATGATAATGATAATGATAATGATAATGATAATGATTATGATTATGATTATGATTATGATTATGATTATGATTATGATTATGATTATGATTATGATTATGATTATGATTATGATTATGATTATGATTATGATTATGATTATGATTATGATTATGATTATGATTATGATTATGATTATGATTATGATAATGATAATGATAATGCTAGAAGCTGATATAGAAAGCTTTATTTTAATTAAAAAATCCAGAATTGAAGAATTTCCAACAAAAACCTTCTCTCGAGAGTGCACGGAAGTGAGGGAGTTAAAGCCCACATGCGAACTACCAATTCAAGCATTGCTCATCAACGAACTTTTGTTCATTCTCCGTCCAGGATATGTACATATGTACATTGTCCCGTCACATTCACTTTGTTTTACGCATGCCCTGGACGTGGCAGGGAATTGCGCACAATTGTGCCAAAGTTGCACATTCCAAGCAATCTAATATGCGTGCCTCATTTACGTGTGCGTGCAGCAAAAGTTTGAGCAGTCGTTACTTCCTTGCTTAATACCAACAGATTTCCGTGTGCCGCATTAAACGACGGACGGGGCAGTTGTATGAGAGCAACAAAAGGTCTAGTACAGTTGTATTGTTGTAGCTGTCAGAATGTCTGCCTGTCGTTGTAGTAAAGGACGTACAGCTATAATATGCTACAGTAACAACAATTAATGTTTAAATATGTATAAGGTACATTAGACTGAACCAAACAAAAAAATTTTTTATAAAAGTTATATTTTTTGAAACCGAAAAAGAAATTTTTGGCGTTTTTTTCTTGAGAAAATATGCAAAAATAAAAAAAAAAATATTTGTGAAAAATTCGCTTGATAACGTTTTTTTAAATATATTGTTAATTGAATTAAAAAATTTTTGTTTGAAAGTTATATTTTTGTACTTTTTACACATTAGACATTACCGACATTTTTCAAGAAAATTTGCAGAATACTATTTAAAAAAAATATTTGTAAAAAATTCTTTGCTAACTTTTTTTTAAATATATTTTTAATTGAATTAAAATTTTATTTGTAAAGTTATACATACTTTTGTACATTTAATTACCCACAAATCTATGTATGTATGTATATGCAGCCAAATTTTTTGTATTTCAAAGGCTTTTTTAAAGCCAATTTGAGATCCGACCTAAAGCTCTACATTTTTACAGTATTTTTCTATTCTGAAAAATTATTTTAAAACAATTTCCAAAAAATTAAAATTTTTTTTTTTAAATTAAAATGTTTTATTTTTTTTAAATTAAATTTTTTTGTTTTAAGTTTTGAGTAAGTTTAATATCCGACCTAAAACTCTAAATTTTGACAGTACTTTTTTTTTACTCTAAAAAATAATTTCAATACAATATCCAAAAACATTTTTCTTAATTTATTTTAAAATTTGTTTTAAGTAAAATTTTTTTTTTTTGGCCCAGTCTAATGCACCTACACATGGACTTTGCAAATGCCTTGTCGTCAACCACCAATCGCTTGGTCAATCTCACAGTTTGTCCTCCACAGCACACAGTACGCACATAAGGCAGGCAGGCAATCAATGTTGTTGTTGTTGCACTAAGTAGTTAGTTGTTGTAATTGTAGGCGCTTCCATTATTGCATATGCGGTTAAATTGTAGTCGCATTTTGGGTGCGCTTGTTTGTATGCGGTTTGCATGCGTTTTGCAATTTGTAGCCTTAGTGTGTGTGTGTGTGTTAGATTACCGGAAATTGACGAGAGGAAGCGATTAATTAATGAATTGCTATCAAGTTTTCGTGCTGAGATTGAAATTTGCAGCCAATATTTTGTGGGCCAATGGCTCAAAGGCAACAACCTGAAACTTTAGCAAGCTACTTGTAACAGCAGCTTTCGCCCTCCCCACCCTCCCCCTGCCTGTAACGACAACATGCCACACCAATTGTAAACGAACAATGCATTATGTTGCTGTTCCAATGTGGCAACTTTGGTTTCATCGCCAATGAAATATTCAAACATTGTGGCTACTTAATCATCTTGCTACTATTTGCTATTTGTGTGGCTGTGTTTGACTTTGTTTCTTGTTTGGTTGTTTCGTTGTTTTGTTGTTGTCAGTGTTCGTGTTGCCACTACTAATGCAACCTAATGTTTGTCTACTCGTTACCAAACTACCACATACACATATCTATACATTGTTGTAATATTCTGTCGATATATCTTCAGTTTGAGCGATAAGTTTAATGTTATGTGGTTAAGCTTTGAATGAGCTCTGATTAAAACTTTTGTGTTTTGTGTGTACAGACTTAGTTGAGAAAATATAAAAACATATCGCACACTAAATCAAAAAGAGTCACAACTCAAAATCCGAGTAACTTTCAGTTAATTGCTTCTGGATCGCACAAAAGTGATTTGATTTTTAAAAACTTGACATCACTGTGCTCTTTAAAGAGTAACGATAATAATCAAAAAGCAAAATATTGTATGTATTGGCTGCACTACTTTTTATTAGGCAATCTATGCCAAGAAAGCGACCTAAAAAAATTTTGAGCTGTGACTGTTTTTGATTTAGGGTGCGATATGTATAAATTTAGGTTCATACCCTGTATGGAAAATAGAGTTTGATGCACTTGAGAGCAGCAATTGAACCTGAGTGACCAGTTAAATGTGGAAGTGTGGCCTCTGGTGGTCCCTTGTTTTGAAGTATTGTAAAATAATCAGAGAGAGATTTCTTTATTCACCGTGACTCTCAAATGATAAAGAAATCAATAGCTCTCTCTTTAGACCGATATGATCGGCAGTAATTTACACGAAGTGTATCGCGCTCTACTAGAGTATTTAAAGCAGGGTCCAATGGTTGCATTTCCTTGCCTCCTCGGTCTTTGTCTTCACTAGAATATAAACCTTATCTGTTAAGGGACCGGACGTTTCAAGTGCATGCTCTATAGTCATTATTGTCAAAACATTCGCATTTACCGTCATCTGGAAAAAAAGGTTTCTTATATCCGAGCCATGAGCCAGAGAACCACCCGCTTACACGGTTATATGCGAGCCGCTTTATCCAAGACACACACCCGCTAGCAGCTACACCTCTTCTTGGTTAGACGCTGCTGTTTCAAGTTCTTAACCTATTTAGTTTAGAGGGGTTTGTCAGGTTGCCGCCTTCTCATATTTCTCCACCCACCAAAATGTGTGTGTGCTGGATTACCCAGAGCACAGTTGTACTCAAACGCCCGGGAGCAGAAACTCGCTTAAACCCCATGAAAAATAATCGCTCTACCATTTCCAAGCTGGCTGGCGGTCAAAAACTTTTCAACACATTCAAAAGTCCTCTCTTGATCAAAAATATTAAAGTCAGACCTTTTAAGTAATGATTATTAATCTTAATCATTGATAATCGAATTAAATTTTTTGATATATTTGTAATAATTGATTAATTATGATAATCGAATATTTATAGAATAATTAATCGATTAGGACTAAATTTTGTGTTCGATTAATGAGGATTAATGGGGATTAATGAGGATTTTTTTCGTTTTCAAATTTAATCCTAGGATTAATCAAATTAATCAAAATTTGAATTTGATTAAAATTTTTGATTAATTGCGATTGATGAGGATTAATAAGTGCCGTTTATGAGAAAAAAAGGTGTCTCATATGACTCTTATCGGACGACCATCGCAAGAAGGGAAATACCCTTATTTCGGACTCATAAACGAGCTCATAAAGAGAATAAACGCTCCCTTTAAGGACTCCTCTCTGACTCATGTATAACTCCTATGGTTTGCTGGGAATATATAGTTTTTTTTGGATTAATTTATACAAAAAAAAAACACACATAAAATTGCAAAAAATTTTAATTCTAATCAATATTTAAAATTTGTGATTAATCCTCGTTAATCGTAATTAATCAGAAATTGGAAAATTAAAATTTTGATTAATTTGACTAATCCTAGGATTAAATTTGAAAACGAAATAAATCCACATTAATCATCAATAGTCGAACACAAAATTTAATCTTAATCGACGAATTATTCTAAAAATGTTCGTTTATCATAATTAATCAGTTAAATTAATAGAGCAGCATAATATAATTTATTTTTAATTCAGATTTAACAGGTCTGCTTAAAGTTAAATTTTGCTTTAAAAGTGTCGCATCTCATTTTTTTCAACTCTCACATATGCTCTATTGCACACATTCAAAATTTATTTTATCGCCTCTTTTTAACCCCATCAAACGTCCAGCGATTACACTCACCATTTATATTTTGAAGCATTTGGCTTCACGCAACATAAAACAAATTTCAATTAAATGTGTAATTTATTCTCGAATAGCATAAAATTGAAAAAATGCGCAATTGGAAAATTAACAAACAGCCAACCGCAACAAGCAAGAAATATTATTTCGGGAACGCCTTACGCTTGAACAGCTTGCGGGATGTAGAGAGGGCGCGTACCAAATACACTTGTAGTTGACCCTCATATGACCCTTCTAATATATTTATTTGTTATCCAAAAAAAAAACGCGAGCACAAAGAAAACTATGCATTTCCATGTTTTTCATGTAATTTAGCGCATAGTCTAAAGGTCATTTCGGACAAACAAGTGCTTCAACATATTTTTCGAACATTCAATTTCCGATAAACATTGAAATTTGGATCAGCAGACATGTGTTTTTGTGTTGAAAATTCCATTGCAGCACATTTCATAGAACAAAAGCGTAATAAAAACGCTTGGACTGATGACAAGTGCTGGCTTGTGTCATTGCAGTGGTCAGCAGCATCAAGGGCCGCCATAGCAAAAGCAATGAATGTTTTACGAAAACAAAAAAAACAAAAAGCAGAATGTGAGAAGTTGCTACATAACAATTGCATCGCTGTTCGAATTTGATGTGCGCTGTATGTTGCGCGACTTGTGTTGCATGTTCTTGTTCGGTGCTCGCATTAGAGAGGGTCGATTTTTTATTTTGTCGAAATTTAAAAAGTCAAAAATTTTTTTTTTTATTTTAAACGTGAGTAGATAAATTATAATTATCAGTTAATACAAGTACAAATATTTTGTTATGCTTAGATAATTTCCATGTAAAAAAATCAAGATGACTGAAATTATCTAAGAATAATTAAAAAAAAAAAAAAAACTTTGAAAATCGGATTTACTTATTTAAATTACAATGCTAAAATTAATATTCTTTTTTTTTTTTTTTGGAAAATATTTAATTTAAATAAAATTTAAAATATGAAATATGTAATTAAAATAAAACTAAAAAATAAATTTCTGTTTTTCTTTTTTTGTTGTAAAATATTTAAATTAATTAAAAAAAATTCTGCCTTCCTTTTTTTGTGAAATATTTAATTTATTTTTATAAAAATAAAAAATAAAATTTCTGTTTTTCTTAATTTTTGTGAAATATTTAATTTAAATAAAAATAAAAAATAAATTTTTGTTTTTCTTTTTCTTTTGTGAAATATTTAATTTAAATAACAATAAAACATAAATTTCTGTTGTTCTTAATTTTTGTGAACTACATATTTAATTTAAATAAAAAATAAATTTCTGTTTTTCTTTTTTTTTTTTGTAAAATATTTAAATTAAATAAAATTAAAAAAAAAATTCTGCTCTCCTTTTTTTTGTGAAATATTTAATTTATTTATATAAAATAAAAAATAAAATTTCTGTTTTTCTTAATTTTTGTAAAATATTTAATTTAAATAAAAATAAAAAATAAATTGTTGTTTTTCTTTTTCTTTTGTGAAATATTTAATTTATATAAAAATAAAAAAAAAATAAATTTCTGTTTTTCTTATTTTTTGTGAAATATTTAATTTAAATAAAAATAAAAAATTAATTTATGTTTTTCTTATTTTTTATTAAATATTTAATTCAAACAAAAATAAAAAATAGATTTCTGCTTATCTTTTGTTTTTGTAAAATATTTAAATTAAATAAAAATAAAAAATAAAATTATGTTTTTCTTATTTTTTGTAAAATATTTAATTTAAATTAAAATAAAAAATAAATTTTTGTTTCTCCTTTTTTTGTAAAATTTTTAATTTAAATAAAAATAAAAAATAAATTTCTGTTTTTATTTTTTTTTGTGAAATATTTAAATTAAACAAAAATAAAAAATAAAATTATGTTTTTCTTATTTTTTGTAAAATATTTAATTTAAGTAAAATTAAAAAAATAAATTTCAGTTTTTCTTTTTTTTTGTAAAATATTTAATTTAAATAAAATTAAAAAAATAAATTTCTGTTTTTCTTATTTTTTTATGAAATACTAGAAGGACCCGGCAGACGTTGTTCTGCCCAAATTTAGGGAAAAAAATCGCAGGATAAATAAAAAAGTTTGGAATATTTCGGTCCCTGGTCCATTTCCCGGTAAAAAAATAACCCCAAATTCTAACAAAAGTAAAGAACTACCCTTGTGCCAAATTTGAAGAAAATCGTCCCATAAATAAAAAAAGTTTGGAATATTTCGGTCCCTGGTCCACTTCCCGGAATAAAACTTTACATAAACACTTTCCGGGTTCCTACTCAGCTATCCTGTAAATATGAACAAAATCGGCGTGGTAGTTCCGGAGTCTATAACATACATACATACCCACATACGTACATACATATGTACATCTCCCAACTCTTTCTAGTCGTAGGGAAATGCTTGGTGTAATTTTTATGGTAAAATTAATAAACGGACACATTTCAAGTCCATTTCTTTTAAATGAAGTTAAATTTAATATTCCCTCCCGAGCTTCAAGACATTTCAAACCTATTTTTTTGAAGCAATGTAGAACCAATTTTCAATTGCACGAACCTTTTCAGTGTTTATGTGAAAAATATAACTCTCACTCTTGTAATTTTGATACTTCGGACTCGCTTTTTATAATAAAAAAATCTGTTCTTTCCTCTCTCAACTAATTATTTTGTTTATGTTTATGTATTTTAATCTCTTATGTATGCACCTTATTCGGCTGATGAAGTTTTTCTGTAGCTGAACAGTTTGAGGTCTCGACGCTTAACAAACCTCCGCTTTTCAAACACTCGGCAAATTTGATCCGCGCGTTATGCGGATGCGCCCCTCGTGTCGGTTGGGCGGGATGGTGGGTAATCCGTTGGGCTTATTATTATTATTATTATTATTATCCTATTTTATATATACATATATATGTACATAGATATATCGAAATGAACCAAAGTCCAAATGAAAACTGTGGTCTTCCCCTTTTGATACCAATTTTGTGCGAATACTCCAAATTTTACGGAAAACAACATTTTTTCCGATAACTCTATTATCGATAAATTTATCGAAATTACATGATGCCTGTTACCTATTCTACACTCCTAAGAACCTGTCTGCAAGATTTCGTAATGATCGGGCCAATTGTTCAGACGATAAAGAACCACAAACATCCGCAGTCACTCACAAACTTACGTTTTTATATATTAGTAAGATTTAATTTAAATAAAAATGAAAAATAAAAAAACAAATTATGGCTTTGGTGCGCTCCAGGTTTTAACGAAGTAACATAAAAAATAGCTAAAAAAAAAGTTTTCGGAAAAGAAGATCAACCTTAATCACGTTGGAAGTAAGCTCTACCAACCTAAACTTCAACTGTTTTTCGCTAAGACTATTTAAGATCTAGGTTTTTTTTTCTCAACAAATCATTCATTCCACTCTAATGCGCATTCATTTCTACCATTTTAATTTCATTTTCTAAATTTATTGTCGAGTGCAATTTAACATTAAATACACATTTTACAAAAAAAAAATATAATAATTTCCAATTAGACATTAAATTCAACGCTTATCGACTTGTTTGGGGCGTGTCGTGGGAAAGCGCGCTTTGGCCCACTTACACTAACAATAACAACAAATTAAAAAAGAAAAACTAACGCACATTCATTTAAACATTAAACAAAGTGGCTCAAGAGGCTCATAATGAGTTTGTGAAGAGCGGGGGTGGGGTGCAAGTACATACATATGTGTTGGTGTGTCGGCGGAGTTTGTGTGTGTTGTATGGTTGGCTCGGTCATGCATGTTGACAGCTGTGACAAGGAGTAAAGCCGTATGAGCTGGTATACATACATACATACATGTGTTTGTCGTTGTTGTTGTTGCGCGTCTGTTATATGTACATTGCATTACGTTAAATGTTTACACGCCTAATTATGATTTATTTGTACTTATGTACATTTACGAGCTGGCGCATGGACAATAAAAGCTTCCAACTTGAATGTAATAAAACACAATGAAAATGTTGAAATATAGACACAAAAACAAAAAAAAAAACATAAAACATGAAACATGAAACACGAACAACATGACAGTTTTCAAACAAATGTTCAAATGAATATATTAGACAGCTATATATATATATGTATGTATATATACACACACTCATATGTACATTAAGCTGTTCGTTAAGAAAAAAAATTTTTTTCGCCAGGCGGAATATGATGCGTTATGCTGTAAAAATAAGCTGTGCAAAATTTCACTCGAATTGGATAACTCTTAGAACTGGCGCGTTGCATTTGAAAATTTTAAAAACCATATGCACTCAGGTTGCAGCAGATCATATAAAAAACTTGATAGCCGTAAACTTGGTTCACATTTATCACGTGAAAAAACATGCAGATTACGATTCTAAAGACAAAAATTTTAAAAAAGCCATAGGTTTTGAGATTTCGCGAAGTTATCGTTTCTAACAAAGTGAGAAAACGCCATTTTCGTATTGTTCAAAAAATCTCCAGTTCTACATATCCGATGAAAAAACTTTTTTCATCTTATTAAAGATCTTTCATTGCCGTAACAACCTACCATATAAATCTTTCCAATTAGATTATGAGTTTAAGAGTTATTTGCAAATGCATTTCAGAAATCAGACACATTTTCCATCAGCTTCGTCATTAACATTAAATAACACTTAGAAGCACTAACCTGTTTGCATTTTTTTTGATGTAGTATTGGAGATGGATCTATTGCAAATAATATATGTTCAAACCATTTGCAAATCGGTTAACAAATATAAAAATTATAGCAAGTTTATCAAGTGTTATTTTTTCATTCGGTATATCGATACTGTATTTTCAAAAATAATCGAAAAACTTGTTTGAATTCTTCAACTGAATTTTAACTAAACTTTCAAATAAATTTTCCGATTGGATCTGAAAATACAGTATCGATATACCGAATAAAAAAATAACACTTGATAAACTTGCTATAATTTTTATATTTGTTAACCGATTTGCAAATGGTTTGAACATATATTATTTGCAATAGATCCATCTCCAATACTACATCAAAAAAAATGCAAACAGGTTAGTGCTTCTAAGTGTTATTTAATGTTAATGACGAAGCTGATGGAAAATGTGTCTGATTTCTGAAATACATTTGCAAATAACTCTTAAACTCATAATCTAATTGGAAAGATTTATAAGGTAGGTTGTTACGGCAATGAAAGATCTTTAATAAGATGAAAAAAGTTTTTTCATCGGATATGTAGAGCTGGAGATTTTTTGAACAATACGAAAATGGCGTTTTCTCACTTTGTTAGAAACGATAACTTCGCGAAATCTCAAAACCTATGGCTTTTTTAAAATTTTTGTCTTTAGAAACGTAATCTGCATGTTTTTTCACGTGATAAATGTGAACCAAGTTTACGGCTATCAAGTTTTTTATATGATCTGCTGCAACCTGAGTGCATATGGTTTTTAAAATTTTCAAATGCAACGCGCCAGTTCTAAGAGTTATCCAATTCGAGTGAAATTTTGCACAGCTTATTTTTACAGCATAACGCATCATATTCCGCCCGGCGAACTAACAATTTGCAAAAAAAATTTAAATAACGAACAGCTTAATGTGCATATATGTATGTATAAGTACTTGGTGCCATTCATAAATGTTACACAGAGTCATATAAATAAGTGTATGTATCTGTTGGTGGCAGTCGAGTTGCTGTTTTATGATTTCTCCGCTCTGTTTAATTCGTTAAATTTTTGCTAATTATAATAATAACAACAAATACTATAATCCATTTGGCCAGCCGTTGCTTAGTTAAATATGTTTTGGTAAATACAACAGACTCTGTAGACGTTGTCGTGACTGAATCTATTTAGTTTACTCTTCCTAAGCACCCCTAAGCTAATCTTCTTTTCCGCTCTCTTTTCTCTTTATTTCCCTTTTCTTGCTCATTTTATTAATCCTCATTTTGTTATTGTTATTTGTAACTATAATACTATCCGAAGGTTTCCAAATCGCAAACGTCAAGCTGTGTAGTTGTGTTTTTATTTTGCTCTGTGCTTTTATCTAAAAATTTAATCATATTTGTCTTATATCTGAAAATTTTGAAGTTTAAGATTAAAGTTAATGAGTTGAATACTTAATGTGCTTCACTACTTGTTGTGAAAAGTGTAAATTTTTGATACATTTTTGAAAATTAAATAATTATAAATTCATTCTATTGAATTTGTTTGTGCCGAGTTGTGTTTTTGGCATATTGTTTTTGTTGCTTTTGAAAGGCTTACATTTTACATTGTAATTGTTGTTGTGTGCTGACTTGGTTTTCTTTTTCTCACTCCTTTTTCGTTACAGCTGTTTGCGTGGTTTGTTAAACGTCAAGTACAGTGTGTTTAAAACTGTTCGCTCAGTACATTGCCTTCCAAACTGCCAGGGTTGTTTTTATTGCTTTTTATTTTTAACTACTAAATTTTTTAATTTTATAATTTTGAATTTTTTAATTTTTCATAATTATTAATAATATAATGTCGTGCACGTTTGAAAATTGCCAGATAAAAAGCGAGTCGGAGCGCTTTGTAGCATGCTGGCTGTGTGATGCACTTGTCCACGCAAAGTGTACTGGCTTAACTGGTAGAACAGCCGATCTTATTAATGATGGAAAAGGTCTGCGCTGGTCTTGTTTAAAATGTAGATCGACGGAAATTGATCTTTGTAAGGTCTTTCGTCACATTAGAAACGGGTTTTCCGAGATCAGCAAAGACTTTTCTTTGCTGACCGAAAAATTCAAAAAATACGAAAGCATTTTTAAATCGTTTGGAAATCTTGACAAATCGTTTCAATTAGAAAGTTCTAGCAATCGTGATGGCGAGCGCGGGCGTACGGATGATCGGCCTGCTCCTTTATTAGCGCCGAACTTGCCGCAAGCCATCGAATTGATAGACTTGGCGTCCCCAATTCCAAGCACTTCTGTTCGAGCAACTTCCAAGAACCCTCCAAAGTCCTCCGCTAAAAAAAATCCGGATCCTCCTGCAATTGCAATTGAGTCTGAACCAATTGCTAGGAAGCTGGTTGTGGTCCCTCGCAAAAAATCTATTTTTGTGTCTAGGTTCCATCCTGACACTACAGAAGAAGATTTAATGTACCATATTTCGACTAAGGTAAAAGATCGTAACTTGACTATTAAAAAGTTTAATTTCACGTATCAGAGAAATATGTCTTCATTTAGAATTGATGTCGCTGGAAAAGATTTCGACGCTCTTTTGGATAGTTCTTTTTGGCCCCCCGGTGCTCTTGTGCGGGAGTTTGAATACAGACCAAATAGAAATGTTCAAAATGTAGCAACAATCTCTCGTGATAACGTTGAGCCAAAAAACTGAGTACTAAGACCATGACTATCTTTTATCAAAATGTCAGAGGTTTGAATACCAAATTAACCGATCTTTATTTGAAATCTTTCTGTTGTAACTATAACGTAATTGCTTTTACTGAAACTTGGCTAAAACCTCATGTTTTCAACTCTGAATTTTTTTGCAACGAATTTCAAGTTTATAGAAATGATCGCTTGAACAGGGTCGGGGGTGGAGTTTTACTTGCAGTTCATTCCTCCATACCTTCAGAGGAGGTTGATTTACCTAACATTGATTCCATTGAGTTCAAATGCATCCGCATTCAGCTAGCAAATGTCTCCATGTACTTATTTGTTTGTTACATCCCTCCAGCATCTGATCTCGCTTTGTACATACAACTTATCTCTTTGCTCAAAACGGTTCACTTTTTGACTAAAGATTCTGACTCCATGATTGTTTTGGGTGATTTTAACCTACCTCATATATCGTGGAAAATAGTCGATGGAAATATTATTCCAAATCCATCTAGACCGGGCTACAATGACTTTTTAGATGGAATTTCCGATCTCTGTCTTAATCAAATAAACGTTACAGCAAACAAGTTTGGCAAAGTCTTAGATTTAGTTTTTGTCGATGATAAAAATAAATTTTCTGTAAGTCGTGGCGATCCGCTGGTTTTACCAGAAGACGTCTACCACCCTTCTATGGAAATATTTCACGAAACCTTAAGTAATGGCCATTGTACACAAGCCTGCTCAAGTAGTAACTTTGATTTTAATTTCTCAAAAGCCAACTATAAGAAATTAAATAAAGAACTGTCTAAATTAACTTGGCCTGAGCTGTGTGGCGATATCGATTCAAACGTTTTGCATTTTAATCAAACTATTTACAACTTATTTGAGAAGATTGTTCCTAAACGTAAAATAACATATGATCATCCAACGCAATCTTGGTTTACTAAAGAGCTTATTATGCTGAAAAATAGAAAAACGCGTTCTTTCAAATTATTTAAGAAATCGGGGTTAAACAAACACTACTTGTTGTATTCTGGTCTACGTAAGAGGTACACCGACTTAAATAAAAAGTGCTATAAAGCCTATATCTCTAAAACAAAGAGAGACATTATTCGCAATCCGAAGTCATTTTATGATTTCGTAAATTCTAAACGGAAAGTAGTGGGATTTCCCTCAGCCATGAAATATAAAGACATTTTATCTAGCGATAATCAAGATATTGCAAATTTCTTTGCGCAATTTTTCACTTCTAACTATTCTGCCGTCACCAATTCTGACTTTATAAATTATCCCTATGAGCTACACGGGAACAATTTAATTAATTGTCCAACTATATGCGCCAATGATGTTCTTGTTTGTCTGAAAACCTTGAAAGAATCTTCTAAATGTGGTCCTGATAGGATTCCTACATGCTTCTTGAAGAAGTGCGCTAACAATATTTACAAACCCCTTACCAACTTGTTCAATCTGTCACTAAAGTGTGGTGTTTTTCCAACAGCATGGAAAGAGTCGTTTCTTCTACCGCTTCACAAAAGCGGAAGCAAGGCTTCTATTGAGAACTATCGTGGCATAGCAAAGCTGTCTGCCATCCCAAAAGTGTTTGAAGCTATTGTTACCAATCAGCTTACGAATCCTATCTCTGCCTTGATTTCGGACTGTCAACACGGGTTCTGTAAGGGAAAGTCCACCGTTACAAACTTACTTGAATTTACAAATCATGTCTCAAATGGCTTTAGAAAAAATCTGCACACCGACGTTATTTATACTGATTTCAGCAAAGCTTTCGATAAAGTGTGTCACTCGTTACTTATTCATAAACTAGATCAGCTGGGTTTCCAGCCGGGTCTCAATCGCTGGATCTCTTCTTACCTTAGTGACAGAACACAAAAAGTAGTGTTTAAAAACTGTGAATCCGATGTTATTAGTGTCTCCTCTGGAGTTCCTCAAGGAAGCCATCTGGGCCCGATTCTGTTCTTGTTGTTTATAAATGACATTTCTACAGTAATAGAATTTTCGAAAATGTTAATGTATGCCGACGATGTAAAGCTTTTCATGTCATTCGCATCACCCGAAGATAGCAATAAGCTTCAATCAGACCTAAATACACTAGTTACTTGGTGCGATTTAAATTATATGCCGCTTAATCTAAAGAAATGTAAATACATGCGTTTTTCGAGAGGAATTTCACAGCCAGCTTCCTATACAATTAACAATTATAGTCTTGAGCAAATGTATGATTTTGTTGACCTTGGGGTTACTATGGATTACAAACTCAATTTCAACTGCCACATTAACGTAACAGTCAATAAAGCTAGAGGCGTTCTAGCATTTGTTAAACGATGGTCTAAAGAATTTAGCGACCCTTATGTAACTAAAACTCTCTTTACTACATTAGTCAGACCGATGCTTGAATACGGTTCTATTATTTGGAACCCGCGTTACCAGGTCCACGTGGATCGCTTAGAATCAGTTCAAAAACAATTTTTACTATTTGCCTTAAGAGATCTTCACTGGGATCCCTTGTATAATTTGCCATCTTATACGAGTCGCTTAAAACTAATTTATCTTCACAGCCTTTCTAGTCGGAGGGAAATGCTTGGAATTGTCTTCATGATTAAATTACTAAATGGTTCAATCGTAAGCCCGTTTCTTTTGAGCGAAGTGAACTTCAATGTACCTTCTCGTCCATCAAGACATTTTAAACCACTTATCTTGAAACAGTGCCGAACTAATTTTGAATTAAATGAGCCTTTTCGTTGTTTGTGTCAAGATTATAATTCTCATTCTGGTACGTTTGATATCTCAGACTCACTATACAGCATAAAAAAGTCAATTCTTTCTATCCTGAATACATAGCAACAACTTTTTTTTTTCATATCCTTTGATTCTTATCTTTATTCTTAACAATAACTTTTCGCTGTCAACTAATTATTTATTAATTGTGGAATCTTTTGTACTTAGCTGATGAGGTTTTCTCTGTAGCTGAGCAGTTTTAGATCTCGACGATTAACAAACCAAAGCCTTTCAAAGACTCGGCACGAAAGAACAATCCGCGCGTCATGCGGATGCGCCCCTCGCGCCGGTCGGGCGGGATATGGTGGGTAATAATCCGTTGGGCAAAAAAAAAAAAAAAAAAAAAAAAAAAAAACACCGTCGGGTCGTAGATTTTAAATGCCGCTTGATACTGGAAACATTCCAGAAACCTCTATATATTCTAAGACCCTAACCCTTAATCAATTATTGCATAGAATGACTTCAATTAAATTTCCAGTAAATCAATGACTCATACAAATATATTTTATAAATTAAAATGTCACAAAATTAAGCCTAATTGGTGACTTAATTCGTTTTAAAATTGATTGCATTCATTTGCATAATATTTCTCATTTCTTTTTTTATATTCCATGACTGAGACTCCACAAATATTTTCTTTCATTTCATAGCAAACTCAACCTATAATAGGCACTCTATGACTTAATCTGTAAAAGTGATTGCATTCATTTCACAATAAGTCATTTAAGTAACTATTCCCAGTATAATATTGAACCTGATAAAATGAATTTGTTCATTTGAAATCTATGATTCGGAATAAAAACTGATTGCATTCATTTTATAAAAATCACATGAATAACTATTTACAGTTCATGATTCAGACTTACAAGTGATTGCACTCATTTAATAAAAACTCATGTGTATGAATTTCTCTAGTCTTCACAAAATTACGGCGTGTATAATTGTTTCCATTTTATAGCTGGAACTAAGAATATGATTGCACTTATTTCATTACAAATCTTGTGAACAATTATTCGTTGTCTAAATTAGTCTAAAATATATTGCACTCATTTTGTGAAAATATTACGTGAATAATTACAATCAGGCTATAACTCATACTAAGAATATGATTGCACTCCTTCCTTAAAACATCTTTGGAATAATTACACGCAGTCTATGACTGTGACTTATAAAATGATTGCAATTTTTCCATAAAATTTAATTTGAATAATTTTTCGAAGTCTCTATGACTCAGACTAAAACCTGATTGCATTCATTTCACAAAAAATAATGTGTATAAATTGTCGCAGTCAATGACTGAGTGTAAAATTTATTGCACTCATTTTATTAAAAACCTTGTGAATGATTATTCGATTTTTATGATTGAGATTAAAAAATGATTGCACTCATTTTATAAAAATATATGTAATGACTATCTTGCAGTCAATTACTGAATCGAAAAAAAAAATGATTGCATTCATTTCATAAAAATATTACTCAGGTCTTTTTGATTCGCTATTGTCGACTTAAGTCCTTCATTTTTTTTTCTTCTTCCCAAAAGTGTCTGTTTATCTCGTTCCCTTCTTCTTCATATGTTTTCCTCACGACTGTTTTCAAACATTTGTTCTTGGCTAGTTACTAACACTGAGTTATGGTCATAATTTCTTCTTCCTGTTGTGTGGTCAGCTTATCTCTTGCCACGCTTGTTGGATGCCTTGAGTCAGTGCCTATTTTTTATGTATTTTACATTTCCGGTTCATTCTGCATTCTTAGATTTTATGTTCGTAGTTATCATATCATTGGTTTCCATCATTATTTGAAAAGTAGCTACTTATCTAAGACTTCCTGCATGTGTATTACCCAACTACTATATCAGGTCAATGTCAGCGATTTCCTTTATTGTTTAACCATATATAAATATTTGTTTATCTACATCCACAAGTAAGAAAAAAATTAAAGAAAATTAAACATCAGGAAGATGGCAGCACTAGATAAAATTAGCTAGAAATATTTTTTTGTAAACATGATAAATAGAATAACTTTCGTCTAAGAAAATTTCAAAAAAGTGGCAACGTTGGAAGGATCTTTTAGTCTATTAAGATGCTTTCGGAACATGACCAGATACATTTAAAAATACTATCTTATATAATAAAGTATCTTTCATTATATATGCAAATCTACAAATCTAGTTTTAAGACAGTTTTAGCTAAGTTGCAGCTCAAGTGGCAACACTTAATTGGGCGCACTTAGATTTTAGTAACTAGACAAATAATATACAAATTTTTAGAAATGTGAATTCAATAGGAAGGCTTTGATGGTAACCATAATAAGAAGTATGTTTTGCTTATTTAGCTTATTTAATTAGAAAAACCGATTAAGTGGCAGCACTGTTTTAACATTCTGAGTGACAGCACTTAGGTATGAGTTTCTAAGATGTATCACATTACCTTTATTTAAAAAGGCATTCAATTGCTCAGGTTGTTCGCGAGGTAAAACCAAATAGTGAAAGAAACACAATTAGAATTAGGTGGCAACCCTGGGTGGTGACTGTAGGTAGAAATATTTTTACTGAAATGCGATGCAAAAAACTATCTCCTGATGTTAATATTGTTATAAAATTCTTAGTGACAGTACATAAGTATGAGTTCATAGAAATCGAAAATCGCTTGAGTCATATTTGAGTTAGTAGCAAATATGAAAAGAAAATATTGAACCTAGGTGGCAACACTTTCGATGCAAGAACTTAAGATATTAATATTGTGATAATATGCTTCATTATAAAAAAAATTCATAAAGGTGGCAACCTTTCATTCATGAATGTTTTCACTCTCACAACGAATATTTTAAAGCTTCCTACGAAGCAAACTCTAAAACAGTTCAACTTAACAAAGGATATTGATAGCGAGAGTTGGAAGAAAGGACATAGCATAGCCAGAGTGTTACTGGCTACTTTCAATCTTGATAATAATGTTGTTCAAAGTGCTCATCTGTGAGGTCGACAAACTTAAAATATTTTTTACTAACACAAATTATCGATCTTTAAAACTTGCATCCACTTTCTTCCTGCACATTTCCCACACCACTGCCACTTCCATTAAAACTCTAATCTCCACCATGCGTCATCATCACTCATCCAAATGTTTAATACTCTGCGACGTAGGCTCACTGCATCTCTTTTGTTCTCTGCTACCGTAGAGCCATGCCTTCAGTAGTTTTGACGAAGTCTATTTACACACAAAAGATATAACAAAGATGATTTGCGCTTGTTTTCGTTTCCGCGCGCTACACTTACACATTGCTTTCGGCCGCTGCTCAGCTTCACAATACGCCTCAACTCAACTGAATAAAGATAGTACAATAGGTTTAATTCTCACAAATTTCCCGCGAGCTCTGTTGGTTGTTGGAGCAGTTGTCTATTGTTTTGCTGTAGCCAAACAACGATCCTTATCATAATAATAAATAGTACAACGCTAACACCAACAATCAAGCACACCGAATTGTGTCTGGTTTTTGTACGTTGGTGCAATCAAGCGAAACGGACTACATCTCTTGATATCCTCTTCCAAACTAAAGTTTTCTTTTTCTCCTTTATCTCCTTCTCTCCTCAATCAAACAATTTGTGTACACTTGTGTCCAGGCATTCATTTGTGTTACGATACCATTCATTCATTCAACCATTGAGCCGTCAGTCAATCCGGCCAACCATTCAGTCGTAAACTATTAGCCAAACTTGCGCATACTTTCCGCATGACTGCAGTTAGACGAGTGAAGAGAGATATGTTTGTATTTAATAAGCACCGAATTTTTGAGCTTAGCTTAGATGAAAGCCTTGTCAGTGATACCCAGTTTATATTAATAGAAAAAACAATAAAAAGAGTTGCCACCTTTTTTAATATTCTGTGTGACAGCACTTACATAGGTATGATTTCCTAGGACGTACTATATTACCTTTATTTGAATATTCATTGAAATTGCTTAGGTTGCTTTTCGAGGTAGTACCAAATAGTGAACAAAAAACAAATAGAATTAGGTGGCAACCCTGGGTGGTGAGAATAGTTAATTTTTTTTTCGCTAGATTGCTACGCAAAAAACTATTGTCTGATGTTAATATTGTCATACGCTCCATAATTATAAAAAAGTTCACCTTTATGGCAACTCTGTTTTAAAATTCTTAGCGAGTCTGTAAATATGAAAGGCAGGCTTTCTGCTTAAAAATTTCTCATATTGTGTAAGAGGACTTGAAGCAGGACAACTCGAAGTAGAGTTGGTCTTTTGTATTTCCTTGGCGTGAATGACTCGCCAATCCCGTGACGGACATTTATATGACCCCACCAGTATATGTATAAGCGGTCTTAGTGGTTGGTAGTCAGATGATTATTTTATACATTTTTTTTTTTTATTTGTTTTTTTTTTCATTTATTTTATTTTATTTTACTTTATTTTATTTTATTTTATTTTATTTTATTTTATTTTATTTTATTTTATTTTATTTTATTTTATTTTATTTTATTTTATTTTATTTTATTTTATTTTATTTTATTTTATTTTATTTTATTTTATTTTATTTTATTTTATTTTATTTTATTTTATTTTATTTTATTTTATTTTATTTTATTTTATTTTATTTTATTTTATTTTATTTTATTTTATTTTATTTTATTTTATTTTATTTTATTTTATTTTATTTTATTTTATTTTATTTTATTTTATTTTATTTTATTTTATTTTATTTTATTTTATTTTATTTTATTTTATTTTATTTTATTTTATTTCATTTTATTTTATTTTATTTTATTTTATTTTATTTTATTTTATTTTATTTTATTTTATTTTATTTTATTTCATTTCATTTCATTTCATTTCATTTCATTTCATTTCATTTCATTTCATTTCATTTCATTTCATTTCATTTCATTTCATTTCATTTCATTTCATTTCATTTCATTTCATTTCATTTCATTTCATTTCATTTCATTTTATTTTACTTTATTTTATTTTATTTTATTTTATTTTATTTTATTTTATTTTATTTTATTTTATTTTATTTTATTTTATTTTATTTTATTTTATTTTATTTTATTTTATTTTATTTTATTTTATTTTATTTTATTTTATTTTATTTTATTTTATTTTATTTTATTTTATTTTATTTTATTTTATTTTATTTTATTTTATTTTATTTTATTTTATTTTATTTTATTTTATTTTATTTTATTTTATTTTATTTTATTTTATTTTATTTTATTTGTGGTCAACCGATATTTTCGGCAGACATCAGAAAGAATATTGCTCGTGTAAACAAAGTGAGTAGTAGTCAACAAACTTGAGGTCATCAACCAACTCCGACGCTTTTTGCGTGGTCATGGGCGTTTCTTGATTAGTTTAAGCGCCGCCAACTCTCATCAACTGCTGTTGTTGAAATTTATTGAAGTTGTGCGAAAACTTTCAAACCAAAACAAATTTTCTGCACAGCTTCGTAAGTTAATTACAACAAAAACAAGTAAAAAAAAAATAATGAAAACAGAAATGTAACAAAACTAAATGTCAAAAGAATTTGGCTGCGACTGACTCGATCTCTGTGCGATTGAATGATTAATTTCACTTTTGTGACTTTTTGGCATGTCGAATTCGCTGAGGCGTTAATGTCAGATATAATTTGGAAGCAGAAAGTTGTATTCAACAAGAAATGCGCGAGCAAGAGATGATTAAAATAAATTAGGCAAAGCCAGAGTCGGAAGCGTTTGGGGGTGGGAAATAGTGTTGGGTGAGAATATTTGGAAATTCACAGTTTTTGTAGCTTAACTCATTCATGAACAAACACGAAAGTTGTCGTAATGCTTAAGATAAAAATAACACATCTTCTGGAAAAATTTCGTGCGTATAAATATTTCGCTAGCCACCTCAATAAGTTATTTCAGCAGCCATATAAAACATCATCTAACCCGCCCTTTGAGTGATAAATATTTTGAAAATTAATGAATGCTGAATCTTTTCAATCACATTTTACTTTCACTTAGAAACTTCAATTTTAAAACTTATTAAAGTTTTTTTTGCTCGACTTTCTCACGCTCATGCAAGTTTTAGGACCTAATCTATTTGTCAATTGTGGGAAGACATTTCAGCCAAGTGCAAACACTAGCATCACATTGGAGCAGCATTTTGCACTCACCCTGCAACGAATCAATGAACTGCTAAGAAAGCGTTGTTCCAGTGTACAACTGGAATTTCCTGCTGACAGGCGGATTTTTTTAGAAAATATTTTTTTAAAATTAATTTAATTTAATTATACTATATTTTATTTTATTTTTTTTTTGTTTTATTTTATTTTTACTTTATTTTATTTTATTTTATTTTATTTTTTTTTATTTTTATTTTTAATTTTATTTAATTTAATTATACCATATTTTATTTGATGTTTTTTTGTTTTATTTTATTTTATTTTTTTTTTAATTTATTTTATTTTATTTTATTTTATTTTATTTTATTTTATTTTATTTTATTTTATTTTATTTTATTTTATTTTTTTTTAAATTTAATTTAATTTAATTATACTATATTTTATTTGATGTTTTTTTGTTTTATTTTATTTTATTTTATTTCATTTTATTTTATTTCGTTTTATTTTATTTTATTTGATTTTATTTTATTTTATTTGATTTTATTTTATTTTATTTTATTTGATTTGATGTTTTTTTGTTTTATTTCATTTTATTTTATTTTTTTAAATTTATTTTATTTTATTTTATTTTATTTTTTTTAATTTATTTTATTTTATTTTATTTTATTTTATTTTATTTTATTTTATTTTATTTTATTTTATTTTATTTTATTTTATTTTATTTTATTTTATTTTATTTTATTTTATTTCGTTTTATTTTATTTTATTTTAATTTATTTTATTTTATTTTATTTTATTTTATTTTATTTTATTTTATTTTATTTTATTTTATTTTATTTTATTTTATTTTATTTTATTTTATTTTATTTTATTTTATTTTATTTTATTTTATTTTATTTTATTTTATTTTATTTTATTTTATTTTATTTTAATTTATTTTATTTTATTTTATTTTATTTGATTTTATTTTATTTTATTTTATTTTATTTTATTTTATTTTATTTTATTTTATTTTATTTTATTTGATTTTATTTTATTTTATTTTATTTTATTTTATTTTATTTTATTTTATTTTATTTTATTTTATTTTATTTTATTTTATTTTATTTTATTTTATTTTATTTTTATTTTATTTTATTTTATTTTATTTTATTTTATTTTATTTTATTTCATTTTATTTTATTTTATTTTATTTTATTTTATTTTATTTTATTTTATTTTGTTTTATTCTATTCGTATGAATGACTAGTTGTTCTTGTTTTTCTTACTAGTTCTGAATTAGTTTAAAAATAGTTTGTTTAACTGCGTAACAACTACGCGCACAATGTATCTACATATATTAAATAGAACTATCTAAGCGTAGTTGAGAACCGCAATAAGCATGTTACATTTATTTCTCAAAAGTTCACATCACTTAAGTTTAGTTCACTACAGTTTAATTCAGCACATGATCACTCCCAAGCTATTTCTAGCAAGTTGTTTAACTTTGTACAACTATTTATGTATGTGCATATGTGTGTTTATTTGTTATGTAGTTACAACTTTGTGTGCGATTTAAATGCGCTAAAGCCGCCATGTCGTATACGTAATGGATGTCATTAGCACTTGCTGCTGGCAAGATGATAAAAAAAAATCAAATAAAATAAACTGAAAGAGCAAAATAAAAAGCAAAACAAAAGAGACAAAGTGCAGTGATAAAAGAAAATAAAATTTAAAAAAAGACCATAATGTAAAAACAACAGTTTTTCACACTTCTTCAATCATTCACCGCAAAGTCAAGTCAACTCAAGTTGCTTTGAGAGTTTAGATGAGAACTTCAAGCAGTGGGCTGTATAGGAAGATGGATGAAAAGAGGATTTAAAAAAAAATGAATAAAAATTCAAGTGCAATAAATGAAGTACACATACATATATAAACACATGCGCATATTGGATACAAGCAACTTGAACTCGTAACTTCGACTGCTATACCCCACATGTGATATTAAGCAGCACCACGCATAGTCCAACACATTTGCTCAATGAAGCTTTAACAAGAATGAGGTGGTGTGTATATATGCATTAATATATATTAGGGAGCACAAATACCTACACTCTCAGCAGAAAAGCGTAGAAGTCTTAAGACCGTCTGCTATACAGAAATACATAGATGTAATTACTAGGATGGGTTGAAAAAAATTATAAAATAGAGAAAAGAGAAAAAAATATCTTTTTTAATAAATATGTAGATAAATAGTATTTTCTACCTAAATTTTTTTTGTTGTTCAAAATCTAAAAAAAAGCCTACAAAAATTGCAGAGACTAATTTTTATGCAATTTTTCATTGGAATAGGTCATAAGATTAAAAAAAAATTAATTAGATTAAAAGGAAGCATTTTTTTTAATATTCCAAAGTTTTACTTTTAATTTTTTTTAATATTTTAGAAACTTCCAATATCATAAATTTTTAACTTTGGACAACAAATTTTTGTATTATACATATGTACATATGTATGTACCTCTGATACATCTTAAGCTGTCAAATTTTTTTTTAGAATTTTTATTTATACATTCAACGATATCGAAAAAAATATGCATTGAATAATTAATTGAACTTGGCTGGAAAACAAAAAAAAATTTTAGGCCAAATTCCGAAAAAGAGCAACACAAAAATTTGAAGTTATTTTAAGATACATTAAAGGTTGGCAAAAAAATTTGAGTCCAAATTAAGTGGCGAATTTTCTAAAATTAGAAATTTAAAATCCGTTTTTAATAAAAATTTTTTTTTTTGATACCATAACACTCGTTTCAAAGTTCCTGGGTAAATTTTTTGAAACACAGAAAATACTTCAATAACGCATTTGAAAATTGTTCTTGGTTTTTGAAGTACACTTTTTTCATTTTTTTTTAATTTGAAATTTAAATTTTTCGAAATCTAACAAAATTAAAGTTCGCCATTACATATTGCACACATTTTTTATTGTATTGTTCGTGAAATCTAAATTTTAGAACTAAATTTTTGATACCATAATCACCCGTTTTGGAAATTTTTCTTGTTTTTTAAAGTTAATTTTTTCAGTTTTTTTTTTGGAAATTTGAAATTTTAATTTTTCAAAATCGAACATAATTAAAGTTTGCCATCAAATCTTGGACACATTTTTTGTATTGTACGTGAAATCCAATTTTTAGAACTTGATTTTTTTTTTTAATTTTTTTTTTTAAATTCCACAAGCACGAAAAAAAAAAGTTTTCAAGTAATTTTTTATTTTTCAATTGAACTCGCCTTGAAATTTTTTTTTTTTTTTTAAATTTCAAAACTCATATGCATGAAGAAACAAAAAAATTTTGCATATTTTAAGGTACAAAAAAATGTGAAGCCAAATTTATTGATTAACTTTAACTTTTACTAGTTTGAAACATTTAAAGCTTTCTAAGCAAAAAAAATTTTTTTTTTTTTAATTTTTTTAAATTCCATAAGCGCTCTATTAAAGTGCTTAGGCATAGTATAATAAATATTGAAAAAATACCTACAAAAAAAATATACTAAACAGGAAAAAGCTTGATATCGAATTTGCATAGATATAAGAAAAAAAATTTTTTTTTTTGCAGAACTTCGTTATGTTATAAGAGGCAAATATTCATAAAAATCTGAAAAGGTTTAAAAAGCTCTTCTTCTTCAAAATTTATATTTGAGTAAAATATTTGCAATCCCAAAAATTCCGGTATTGTAAGAAAAAAAAACTTTGGATTTTTGACCTCAATTGCACAGGATTTGCATCGCTGGTATATAGATTAACTTATACATACATATGTTACAATCTTGACAAATTTGTAGCCAGATTAAGCTGAGCTTTTGATTGCTATAACGTGCGCCATGATGCGTGTGCCCCCAGCTACGCCATTGCAACTTTTTGCTTGCATCCATTTTGATATATCCACAACGCTAATGCACACTTTCGCGAGTTTCCATACAAACACACAGTTGAAAGCGCCTGTTGTAAGTGACAAAGTTAGCTACAGCGTCCACTGTCTCACATTGCCGCTCACATTCTTCACGCCTTATTAAATGCAAGGCCAAACTGAATAAAAACAAAAAGAACTCTCTAGCACCAAAGTTGACGATGTAGCTTCAGCGTCAAGCAAAAATGTGAAACTTTTCTCTCACTGCAGACTTGAGTAATCGTTTTCGATTTTTCATGTCAAAGTATGGTATTAACATGTATGCGTTTGCAGCTGCTGTGCGCATGTATGCGTGAGTGTCCTTAAGACTAAAATGAGATAAAAAACAGGAAAAAAAAAAGGGAAACTTAGCCGCCGGCTGCAATGGCGAGCCGGAATGAAAATAATGGAATTCTGAGGGTGGTAATTGAGACCGCAAGCAGTTGAGAGGTGGTGGCTATGGCAGACTGAAGTATGTATGTTTATGAGGGCATGGAATGTAAGTGCAGAAAAAGCTGCAACAATTTAAACTTGACTATTAAATACAATTTTTTTTTTTGTAAATATATTAAGTAGCTGTAGACAGAAATTTAGTGGGGCGCATGGACGGTCATTAATTGAAGTTGAATTGTGTTAAAAAGTGTGCATTAATCTTGCCGGAAAGTTGATTCATTTTATTTTTAAGTATTTGAGAAAGTGATTGAGTGTGATGTAAGGACTTTTAAATGACTTGTTTGGCGAATTGATTCAATTTTCTAAGAGTGGTGCATCTTAGTTTTTATACACTCACAAATGAGCCCAAAATCACGTGAAAAATATTTGTCTTCAATTTACTTTTATCATTAAATCATTACAGCATACCAAGTGATTAAAATATCATATGATGACATTAGGCATTACCCACACAAATGAGCCCGAAATCACGTGAAAAATATTTGTCTTCAATTTACTTTTATCATTAAATCATTACAGCATACTAAATGATTAAAATATCATATGATGACATTAGGCATTACCCACACAAATGAGCCCGAAATCACGTGAAAAATATTTGTATTCAATTTACTTTTATCATTAAATCATTACAGCATACCAAGTGATTAAAATATCATATGATGACATTAGGCATTACCCACACAAATGAGCCCAAAATCACGTGAAAAATATTTTTCTTCAATTTACTTTTATCATTAAATCATTACAGCATTAAAATATCATATGATGATATTAGCCATCAAAAAATGATGCTAAACGTACTTTGATCAATATATCACTTTCATGCTTTAGGCATTACACCATGACTCTAAACATAACATCACATACTGGTATCTTGTTATATCACACACAGACTCCGCATCACATGATAAATAAATCACCCTCATCCTCCTTGTTTATTGATATTTTTTCAGCAAATTAATTCTCCTTTAAATCGTGCATTATTCTATGAACATCATGTGATGTGCGAAATATCATACGCACAGACCTGCCATCACATCATATGCTCTTGACATACACATATATTTCATATTATTCAGTGATCATACTTTTATAAGCTTATCACACTTTCCCCTTTACTTTTATTTAAACCAAGCATTATTACGTGATCATCACGTGATGCATATATGTCACATATAAAGCACGAATATCAGTTGTTCATCTCTTCAATATCACATCGATTCATCACACAATATCTGTGGGCATTAACATGTCATATGATACGCATGAATCTACTATCATAATGTGATGTGAGGAGAATTACAGATCATCACATGACCTCCATTTATCATCTAGAACTAGAACGCTCAATTTCCATCAACAATTTCCTTTATCTTTGGTGTAGAAGTCACATATCACTCTTGAATATTCCTCTCGTTGATGTGATGCACAAGTCAAACATCAAACCATGAGCACTTGATTGTTTTCTAGATCACACTAACATATTTCATAACACTCTTACATATGATGTAGGCATAGGAATAACTAGTTCCTCCAGCCTAATCGCTTTACTAGTCGCACAACAAGTATTTCGCCTTACTTAAGAATTCAGAATTTAGTTGAGCCGGCTGCTCGTTTACATATTTCCACAAATCACTTTGTTTATTTTGTTGCACCTGTGCCAATGTGGCATGCAAAGAATGTGCTGCTAGCACAATACTGGAGCATGGGCCCGCTGGCAGAGTTGTGTTGTTTATGCATACATTACATGAATATATGCGGAATATCTGTGTGCGATCTTAAATTTCTCAAGCATCTGCAGTAAAGTGTTGCATCGCTGTCAGCTTTTGAATAGTGTTGAAAAGTATTCTGCTAAATATTTTTGTAGCTAAAGGGTGGAGCATTGTCGAAAATAATTTTTTTTTCTAAAAAAAAGGATCATAGTTTTCGTAAAGAGTATCAAAAATGCATTTCAAGCGCATAACCTAACTACTACTCGGGACCTAATTGCAAATACTCAATTTTTGTTTTAAACAAATAGGTCCAATACAAATCATAATATTCTCTGGCGCTCGTCTATTACAAAATGACCCACCCTGTTTACGAAATATGTCTGTTTTCAAAAACCAAACACAAAATATACATACATACAATAATATTGACGTAAAATATACGAGCATCGATATTTCTGCACGCCTATAAATCACACAAGATCAGGAACCTCACACACTCAGATAGATATTTGAATATACCCTGTAACCAAATCTATAACTACAGAGAAAAGCTGCTGGTTCAAGACTAGTAGTGAGATGCCTAGAGGAAAAAGTTCCAGATAAAGATAAAGATAAAGATAAAGATAAAGATAAAGATAAAGATAAAGGTAAAGATAAAGATAAAGATAAAGATAAAGATAAAGATAAAGATAAAGATAAAGATAAAGATAAAGATAAAGATAAAGATAAAGATAAAGATAAAGATAAAGATAAAGATAAAGATAAAGATAAAGATAAAGATAAAGATAAAGATAAAGATAAAGATAAAGATAAAGATAAAGATAAAGATAAAGATAAAGATAAAGATAAAGATAAAGATAAAGATAAAGATAAAGATAAAGATAAAGATAAAGATAAAGATAAAGATAAAGATAAAGATAAAGATAAAGATAAAGATAAAGATAAAGATAAAGATAAAGATAAAGATAAAGATAAAGATAAAGATAAAGATAAAGATAAAGATAAAGATAAAGATAAAGATAAAGATAAAGATAAAGATAAAGATAAAGATAAAGATAAAGATAAAGATAAAGATAAAGATAAAGATAAAGATAAAGATAAAGATAAAGATAAAGATAAAGATAAAGATAAAGATAAAGATAAAGATAAAGATAAAGATAAAGATAAAGATAAAGATAAAGATAAAGATAAAGATAAAGATAAAGATAAAGATAAAGATAAAGATAAAGATAAAGATAAAGATAAAGATAAAGATAAAGATAAAGATAAAGATAAAGATAAAGATAAAGATAAAGATAAAGATAAAGATAAAGATAAAGATAAAGATAAAGATAAAGATAAAGATAAAGATAAAGATAAAGATAAAGATAAAGATAAAGATAAAGATAAAGATAAAGATAAAGATAAAGATAAAGATAAAGATAAAGATAAAGATAAAGATAAAGATAAAGATAAAGATAAAGATAAAGATAAAGATAAAGATAAAGATAAAGATAAAGATAAAGATAAAGATAAAGATAAAGATAAAGATAAAGATAAAGATAAAGATAAAGATAAAGATAAAGATAAAGATAAAGATAAAGATAAAGATAAAGATAAAGATAAAGATAAAGATAAAGATAAAGATAAAGATAAAGATAAAGATAAAGATAAAGATAAAGATAAAGATAAAGATAAAGATAAAGATAAAGATAAAGATAAAGATAAAGATAAAGATAAAGATAAAGATAAAGATAAAGATAAAGATAAGGATAAAAAGAGAGTGAAGATAGAGACAAAAGGCGAGGTGACTATGATGCTAATAGGAGGAGTAAGAGGAATAAAAGTGTAGTAAGTTTATTGGAATGTATGTACTGTGTAAGGATATTTGTTTTTATATTTAAAAGAGAAAGCTTTGTTTCAAATAATTAATAATGAAGTTAACATTTTTTCATATACACAGTATTTTTATGTTTATGTCAAATGATCATTGTGTATGTTTTCAATTTGTAAAATATTTGTATCTTTCAATTATTATGAATATGTATGTATAAATGTGTTCAAGTGAGCATACACTTGTTCAATTTGTTACATGTATTTCAAAGGGGAACAAGTGTATGCGACTCGTTGAAAAATATGTAACGAGTAATACTTTTTGATTTTGAAAAATTGAAATTGTGATTCAGAATAAAATATCTGCTATTGAGGAAAGACGTGTATTTGATTATTTAAAAGGCATCCTACAGACGTGTATTTGATTATTTAAAAGGCATCCTACAATTTTCAGAAGTGGGATCGATACTTACTACAATTTTAATTCCGAATATCCTTTCATCGAAAATTTAGAAAATTAAATAAGCAATTAATAAACTTTATAAACTTTATTAACGATAAAAATAAAAATTTAAGAGGAGCTGATCTACGTTTAAATTTATAAACGTATTAAACAACAAAGGAGGAAGATTTATTCATTATAACTGAAGAAGAGTATCCTCAGGTTGCAGATTATACAAGAAAAAGAATCCGATAGAAGATAAACAGCTGATTTATTTGGTGATATGCGGTGTTCTTTGAATTGAATTGGCGATATTGGGCATTAAGCATTGGCTTTTAATTGTGATTTTATTTGAAATTGGTGATTGATTGGAGCTTTGAAGTTTTTGGGTGATATTTGGAGAAATTTGGAGAATTTTTATGACAATGTGGTGATTTTGGAGGAACATATTGCTTTGAAGTTTTTGGGTGATATTTTGGGAATTCTTGTGGCAATACAAACAATGTGGTGATTTTGGAGGAATATATTGAATTTAGCTGTGGATGAATGGCAATACAACAACGTGACGATTTTAGAAAACGGAAATATTAAGAGGAACTAAGAAATTTAGGAAATTTAAGAACTAAAACAAAAAAGAAGAGGTAACGAAGGCATACAAAATTAAATTTAAAAAAAAAGCTTAAACAAAAAAGGCTTTAAAAAAAAAAAAAAAAGCTATAAGCCATAATTTTTTTTTTTTTTTTGGCGTTTCGTTTTTACTTTTGTTGATATTGTTGTTATTCTTTTTATTTTTCTTATTATTATTATTATATTATTATTATTTTTTTTGAGGTTGTCTTCATGGAGCATACAATTTGTGCAAAAGACTATTCAGTCACTCAATTACGTGAGTGGCTAAAACAATTGAAATTACCTACATCAGGCTCCAAGGCTACTCTTGCTTCACGAATTAATGAAGTATCTCTTGATCAACGGGGAGTTTGTCCCATTACATTTGGTGAATCAGATGATTTTTGTGAAAGTGTTACTGATGAGGTAGTTATGGTTAGAGAAGAAGGTTTGATTTCACAGCAAAAAGTTAATGATACAGGTATTGATCTAACTAATGGTGCTACGGGAGTTGATATTTTACGTATTCAGAGAGAGGCTGAGTTATTAAAGCGAGAGAAAGAATTATTAGAAAGAGAAAATGAGTTTTTAAGACAAATTTCCGGTAGGGGTGTCTGTAGGGATACAGAATTACCTCGCAATATATCAGATAGAACAGTTAGCATGAGTTATGAAAATCTAAGAGGCTTGTTACCAGATTTTGATGGCAGTGGTGATATAGATACATGGGTGATGCAGATTGAGAGTGTTAAGGACATATATAGTGTTAATGAAAACACAATGAGGTTGCTGTTGTTAGGCAAGTTAAAAGGCAAAGCTCAGCAATGGCTTTATTCAAAACCAAATTTTGTAATTGAAAATTTTATGCAGTTGGTAAAGGAGCTGAAAGCAGTATTTGGTAATACTTACAGTAAATTGATTTTACGTAAGAAGTTTGAGTTACGTAAATGGAAGCAGATAGAAACTTTTGCCGAATATTATAACGATAAATTAATGTTGGCAAATCCGTTGAATTTGGGAGAAGAAGAGTTTATTGAGTATGTAATAGATGGTATTACTGACGAACAGTTACGCATTCAAGCATATATGCAATGTTTTAATAATAAATCACAGCTACTGCAGGCTTTTTCAAAAGTTAAGCAACGAGAAGTTGCTCCAAAATCTTTGAATGCAGCATCTACTAATAAAGCTAACGTTAGATGTTACAATTGTAACTTGATGGGTCATTATGCATCAGAATGCCGAAAGCCTGTTATAGAAAAGGGAGCCAGTTATGGTTGCGGAAGCAAAGCGCATCGTATCAACGAATGTCCAGATCGAAATAAAACAGTACATCATGTAGAGGGAGATGAATATGTAAGGTGTTTTTCGTTTATAGTTCCACAATTTCGTAACTTTCGTTTTTCTTTAGGTTGCTTGATTGATTCTGGAAGTCCTATTAGTTTTATTCGGAAGTCTAGTATTCCCAATGGACTTGATGTCAATTTATCTTTAATTGTTAATTCTGAATTTTATGGTTTGAATAAAACAAGAGTTCAAACTTATGGACAATTTTTGTGTTATATATTGTTGGGTGAAGAGGAATTTAATATAAATTTTATTGTGGTTGCTGATAAGACAATGGGGTATGATGCAGTTTTGGGAAGGGATTTTTTGAAAATTGGAAGTTTTAAAATAGTAAGGGAAAAACATAAATGTCATAAAAATTTTCAAAATGATACGGTTTTAGATTTTTCAAATAAAGATAGTAGAAATGATACATGTGATGTTAGTAAAAATGAAAATGTTTATGAGAAAAAGGATGATGTTGTGTTGGGGAATTTTAGTAGGAAAGATGTGAATAAAACAGTATCTAATGTTGATATGAAAAATCATAATGAAGTTCCGTTTGATACAATACTGTTAGCAATTTCTCCCAGTGATGATGATGGTGTTAATCTTAAGATGGGAGAAGATATTAAGTTTGCGGATCAAACAAAACTTGTTGTTTTATTTAAAAAGTATTATATTAATTGGCCACGGCCAATGGAACCAAAGGTGAAATGTGAAATGAGACTTACGTTAAATAGTGTAAAGCCGTTTAGTTGTCCGCCTCGACGATTGTCATACAGTGAAAAAAATGAACTTCAAAAATTGTTGGATGAATATTTAGAGAAAAATATTATTAGGCCAAGTGAGTCTGAGTTTGTGTCACCCATAGTATTGGTCCGAAAGAAAACTGGGGAACTTAGGATGTGTGTTGATTTTAGGACACTTAATAAAGTAACAGCTAAGGACAATTATCCAATACCATTGATTGATGATTTACTTGATAGATTGGTACATAAAAAGATTTTTACTAAATTAGATTTAAAAAATGGATTCTTTCATGTTTTTATGGAGCCAGATTCAATAAAATTCACATCCTTTGTTACTCCACTTGGACAGTTTGAATTTTTGAGAATGCCATTTGGGTTGAGAAATGCTCCGTCAACATTTCAGAGATTTGTAAATAAAGTGTTTGCAGATATGATTAAGCAGGGAAAGGTTATTGTATATTTGGATGATATAATGATAGCTACAGAAACTATAAAGGAACATTTAGAGATTTTGGCGGAAGTATTTCAAAATCTTGTTGAAAATAATTTGATACTTAGATTGGATAAGTGCGAATTTTTAGTAAGTCAAGTTAAATATCTAGGATATAATATTTCAGAGGATGGTATACGAGCAGATAGTAAAGGATTAGAAGCAATCAAACATTTTCCAATTCCAACTAAGTTACAATCGGTACAAAGTTTTCTGGGACTTTGTTCTTATTTCCGGAGATTTGTTAAAGATTTTTCTTTGATTGCTAAGCCATTGTATGATTTAACAAGAAAAGATAAGAAGTTTCAGTTTGGAGAAAATGAATTGTTATGTTTTGAAAATCTTAAGCAAAAATTATTGGAGTCGCCTATTTTAGCTTTGTATGATCCGAATGATGAAACAGAGTTGCATTGCGATGCTAGCAGTGTAGGTTTTGGAGCAATTCTTATGCAGCGGAAAAAGGATGGGAAGTTGCATCCGGTGTTTTATTTTTCGAAACGAACAACTGAAGCTGAATCAAAGTATCATAGTTTTGAACTTGAAACACTTGCAATAATTTATGCTCTTAAAAGATTCAGAGTTTATTTGCAAGGTTTGAAATTTAAAATAATTACAGATTGTAATTCGTTAACGTTAACTTTGAATAAAAAAGAATTAAATCCAAGGATAGCTAGGTGGGCGTTAGAACTTCAAAATTATGATTATGTTTTGGATCATCGTTCTGGTAGTCGTATGCAACATGTAGATGCACTTAGTCGTTGTAGTAATATTTTTGTAATAGAAACAAACACGTTTGAAGACAATATGATTATTTGCCAAAATAATGACCAGAAAATAAAGGAGTTATGTAAGTTATTAGAAGGAAAGGAGCATAGTTTATATGAAATGCGTAATGGTGTAGTTTATAGAAAAAATCATAAGGGTTCGATTTTATTTTACGTTCCAGAAAAAATGGAAAATCATGTTTTATTTAAATATCATAATGAGATGGGACATTTGGGTATAGACAAAACATTGGATATTATTTCGAAAAGTTATTGGTTTCCTCAAATGAAACAAAAAATATTAATTCATATTCAAAATTGTTTGCAATGTATTACGTTTTCAGCAAAGCATGGCCGGGAAGAGGGATTTTTACATAATATTCCTAAACAAAGCATACCTTTTGAAGTAGTACATATAGATCATTTTGGTCCAATTGATAATTCTAGAGCAGTAAAACATTTGTTAGTTGTGGTTGATGCGTTTACAAAATTTGTTAAATTATATCCAACAAAAACAACAAATACCAAAGAAGTTATTTCAGCTTTAAAAATTTATTTTCGGTTTTACAGCCGTCCCAGAACGATAGTGTCTGATAGAGGTAGTTGTTTTACTTCTGGTGAATTTTTAGATTTCTTAAAAGAAGAGAATGTTAGTCATGTTAAGATAGCAACAGGGTCACCGCAAGCAAATGGTCAAGTTGAGAGGATAAATAGAAGTTTGGGTCCCATGATTGCAAAATTGTCTAGTTCGGATAAAAATGTTTATTGGGATAATGTTATAGAAACTGTAGAATTCGCTTTGAATAACACTCTACATAGGACTATAAAAGAATATCCTAGTGTAATGTTATTTGGAGTTAAACAAAGAGGCAATGTATTAGATGTTTTAAAGGAAAATTTAGTTGAGTTGGAACAAGTTCAAGAACAGAGAATTCTCAGTGATATTAGAAATAGTGGTGCAGAAAATGAAAAAAAAATGCAAAAGTATAATGAAGAATATGTAAATAATAAAAGGAAAGCTCCAACTATATTTCGAGAAGGAGACTATGTAATGATTAAAAATTTTGATTCACATGTTGGTGTACACAAAAAGCTTTTACCGAAATTTAAAGGACCATATATGGTTGATAAAGTACTTAAAAATGATCGTTATGTGTTGAAAGATGTTGAAGGTTTTCAACAATCTAGAACACCGTATGTTGGGGTGTGGGCAATTAGTAATATGCGTCCGTGGTTTTCGGGGTATGAGAAGAGCTATGATAAGCAGGAAGATCAGGAGATCTAAGATGTCAGGATGGTCGAATAATTGTAGCACTTTGTTTTAAAATTGTTTGATTTACATTATTTGATTTGGAGATCAGGTGATCTCAATTGTCAGGATGGTCGAATTGTAGTAAGTTTATTGGAATGTATGTACTGTGTAAGGATATTTGTTTTTATATTTAAAAGAGAAAGCTTTGTTTCAAATAATTAATAATGAAGTTAACATTTTTTCATATACACAGTATTTTTATGTTTATGTCAAATGATCATTGTGTATGTTTTCAATTTGTAAAATATTTGTATCTTTCAATTATTATGAATATGTATGTATAAATGTGTTCAAGTGAGCATACACTTGTTCAATTTGTTACATGTATTTCAAAGGGGAACAAGTGTATGCGACTCGTTGAAAAATATGTAACGAGTAATACTTTTTGATTTTGAAAAATTGAAATTGTGATTCAGAATAAAATATCTGCTATTGAGGAAAGACGTGTATTTGATTATTTAAAAGGCATCCTACAGACGTGTATTTGATTATTTAAAAGGCATCCTACAAAAGGAAAATACGAGTAGACCTATAAAAAATCCTATTATGATGAACTTAGTATTAAGAAATTTCGAGCGTACTAAAAGCGCACCACTCTATAACTTTTGGAGTTTTCCTACGATATATGCAAGAGAGCTTTGATGCACAATTGCAAATGTTTATGGGCATTTATATTTATCAATTCAACCGCACAATAACAAAATACTACACAACAAAAGCAAGAATCAAGAGATGAATAAGAAGAAGACATACATTCAATTCGCATATTTCTACTTTAGTATACACAGCTATTTGCATATTCATGTGAATAAATACATACATATATACGGGCATATGTATACATATATTGTCTCCGCTCTCCCATACTTACACCTCAATGCATTGGCAAGGACATACATACATACATCAGCGCATTCCTACTGCAAACACAAATCGAGTCGTACAAATCCTTTAACTATTGTCGCTATTATGCGCTTCATACACAACAACAACAACAATTTCCACAAATATATAGATATGTCTGACTAAATAACTGTCGCTATGATTGTTAACTTGTTCACTGAAATGTTGGCTGTATAACTATTATCTGGCTTGCATTGGTATGGGGGAATTTCAAGTCACATACACACACAGCCAAACGTAAGGGCGGGGGACTATTTGAATGGAGTTGTCACATGAATATTTCTTTTATATCTCTTATTTTATACAAATACGTGAAATGAAAGCTGTTGGAAGCATACACGAATGAAATCCATATACATACTCGTATTACAACGCCTGATATGTCAACGCTGGGAGGGGGCGTGGCGAACACGTTTTTAATGATTCACGTGTGTTAAAATGCCGGAAGTCAACGTTATTGAACATGTCGGTGACATTTGCGATGAAGCTAAAAATTGGCGGAAATAAGTTGAAAATAAGAAAAAAATAAAGAAAGAAAATAAGTGTTGCTAATAAGCACAACTTAGCTATTGTAAAGAATTATATGTAGAAGAAGACTAGATTTAGAAATGAACTGATTGGCTGGAGTAAAAAGAAAAAAAAAATGTCACATCAGGTTTAGTTAAATTTCTCATAACAGCGTTTGCTCAAACATAATTTCATATAAGATAAATTTTAAAGAATATAATATATGCTTAGAATTCTATCGCATGACATACATCATATAATGAAAATAGCGCACGTACTTTTTGCCCAACAACACAATGTTTTTCAGAACGTGAGATTTCCTTAATCCATTTTTTTGAAGTTTGAGGTATATCACATGACATACACCATATGATGAAAATATCGCATGCACTTTTTGCTCATTAACAAAATATTTTTCAGTAAATGAGTTCTCCTTTAAATCGCTCATCTCACTATGAACATCATATGATGTCGACGTCACATGTGTTATTCGAATATCACTTCATTCATTCTACGTCATGATTTCAACTAACTAACTTCAAACTTTTTTTATATGCACCAAAAAACATGCAAATACTACATGCGTGAATCCTCAATCACCTTTATAATTTTCTATTGGTCTATAGATATGTTTTAAATACATTTGATCAGCATCATATGATGAATATGTCGCACGTATTGATCAGACATTGTAGCATAAACTTTCTTCAAACAGAATATCTAAAAAATAATCTTATATAAAGGAATGCTGTTTCAAGACACTCATCATACGGGGAACATCGTGTGATGAAAACATCGCATGCATGACTTCAATGCCACTGAATAGCTTTTGATATCATTTGTTAAGTCATGTCGCTGATACATCAGGTGATATCATGTATAGTTCATCTATCATTCCTTTGCCTTTCATACTAAGTGAAGATCTTGTGAGCTATTGCAGAGTCATTGCATTTATACCAAACAATGAAAATATGTTGCATATCATTTCATCGTTAATTTATGGATCACGTGATAAATATTTCGCATGTATTAATGAGATATTTTTGTGTATATATTTGCAATACATTTTTAAAAACCTGCATGTTTATAGATATTTTATCATTTACTTATACTTTTAATCACACATCATACCGCCAACATCATGTGATGTATAAATCGCATGTGTGACTCAAATGTCACTTTATGGTCATTATTACAATTAGTTAAGTAATTTTATTTAGCATCATACATCATATGATGAATATATCGCATGCTTTGATCATTTAATATGCTGTGATCACATTCTGAAATTATTTTAATACTGAACGGGTTCCCATTCAAATTTATATAGCGCAGCGTGAACATCATGTGATATAAATTTTGTTATAACATTGTTTGTTAGCTTAATACTAATTAAAATATTTTAATTCAATATATTATAAATTTAAATTTTTTTTCGCTTTATTTCCAGGTAAGCAAAGTTTCCTTATGTCACGAGTACGATTTGCAAACTGTTCGGGTTCTAGTATGCCCAGTTTTAAAAGTTGATTATTACCGGAGAAAATGTAAGTTTGAAATTAATTTTGTAGACAAAAGCCTAAGAATTATGTTGGTACAAAATCAGTGATCGATATAAAAATATTGAATGTCAGCATTAATCTGGAGTTTAATTTCATATCAATGAGTATTCACCTTTTTGGAATGGATATTTTGTTGATAATTAATACTGCCAGTACAGTGTCAGGCGAAGTGTCAACGGCCCACCTTTGAGGAAAAAAAAATTGTGAAAATTCGTTTTAATAAACCTTAATGGAGCTCGCACATATTTCCCTTCAAAAGTATTCCTTCCATTAATGGAAGTTGAGTGTGTCTCAGTGCTAATAATGAAAAAAAGTTTTATTTTATTTTTAGTAGAATTTCATTTCACTCAGCATTAAAATGTTGCTTAGCTAGTAGGCGAGTTCTACAACAACTTTGCGACGCCAAAAAGCTGTAATTATTACGCGAAAACTTTCTTTCTACTCAATTCTTTCGCTTTAAGCACACAAAATCCGTGTCACAAAATGCTTTCATGCGCTCAAAGAGTTCTTTCCGTTTTTTTTTTGATTTTAATTTTTAACTTCTTTAACCCTTTTAATACTGCGGAGATACATAAGTCCCAGAGAATGAGCCATAAATAGGCGCACTCACTACGCACTTTGAATTAAACAGATAAACACATGCAAGCAACAGCTCATTATGGCATAGAAAAATATAAAAATAACTTACTTAACCCTTTCAATACTGCTGGGATATATGTGTGCCAAGGCATTTTTTTCAAAAACCATTTTCTAAAAATCTGAAATTATGTAAATATGTTCCTTTGATTATTTGCAGCCCATTTAGTTCAATTATACAGAAATATCTTCAATGGCCAAAAGTCGTATTGCAAGGGTTAAAAAGTACTTTATATGTATCACTTTTGTTTACAAACAAATAAAACAAAAAAAGGTGTAAAACTTCAAAGCTTTCTAAGTAAACGTTTAAGCGAGCAGGCAATGCAAGCAATGAAATGTAGTAAGCAAATATTTTGCCAATGTTGACACAAAGTGAAACATGCAAAGCGCCTATACTACTTTTGCTGGAGATGTACCAATTTACAGCACTGCGTGACATGCGGGTGCAATTGCAGGTGCAGTTGGGTGCTATCTGCTGCAACAACAAAAATATATGCCACTTGTCAATTGCTGCTTGCGCCTCCTTTTCACAGTTGCCTGCATGCATCAAACACTCCAATGCAGCACTCTCCCACACACCCACACACACACACATAAATCACACACACTCACTTTTGCATCACACAAATCGCACAATCGCACCGTTGATGATTGTGTGTGAAATTCCAAATAACTTCATGTCTTTCACACGCATTCGCACTTCTGCGAGCACTCCCTCTCGCACTTATTCGAGCAGCTCATTTGGTGCACCCTCTTAACACTCAACACATGGCAACACAGCACATTGCATTTGCTTGCGCCACATATCGTATTGCTTTGTTACGCTTCATCACTCCGATTGCTTTATGCACACACAATTTACAACAAGAAAACCGCACTCTGCACTGCACTCACTGCACTCTCTCAATCTCCTCTTTCTTGTGTGTGTGTATGAGTGCATGTGTTTTGCTTAGGCATTCCTCTTTTGTCATTTATCACACAACTGTGTTCAACTCTAATTGTTGTTGTTGTTGTTGTTTTTGCATACGCATATCTTCGTAGAGATAAGTGTTATGTGGTTGGTTGGTTGGCTTCGTTTCACTTCACAATTTTCACCTGTTCTTTATCTTCAACTGCTCTTCTCCCTCGCTCTCCCTCTCTCTCTCGCTCAGCCCTACACTATTGCACCCCTCAACCTCAATACATTAATTGCTGCTCCTGTTGCATCTCCATTTTGTTTGTTGTTCGCATAAAAGGAAATGCATCAACGCCAAGATTCCAAAAGTGTTACACTTACCGCACACATCCACCACACACAAATGCCTTGTGACAATACTTTAACACCGAAAACAATCAGTTTTGTTTATTTATTGCTGCATTTCATTGTTGTTTTTGGAGTTGTTGTTGTGGTGCTTCATCTAACACCCAAGTATTTGCTTTTGGTGCTGCCACTTGGCTGTTGTTCGCAATGCGGGCAATTTGTGTGTGTGTTTCAGTTTCTTAGAGTCGAGGCCCTGTATGGGGTTCCTTGTCATTTTCCATGCAATTTCAGGAGAGACATTTTTTTGACGAGACATTAAAATATTCCATTGGAGGCATAACTAAATTTCTCGCTACTGAATTTCCGTAAAAGTGCTCAGGTAAAAAAATAATTAAAAGACAGAAAAATAAATTTTTTATTAGTATAGATTATTTTTGGTAGTTTATTATTAATGTTTGTTATTGATGTGGAGCGAAACAGTTAAAAGTAATCAAAAACCAGAAAATTTAACAATAAACAAAAAAAAAAAAAAATATTAAGAAAAGAAAAAAAAACAAAAAAAAAAAAAATAGCTTATTACTTTCGATTATTTTTAGTTTTTTATGTGTACATTTCGGTATTTCTGCAGACAAACTTATGCGTGTTAACAAAATAAAAATAAAAAAAAAATAGAAAAAGTAATAATTTTTAAGTAGCCGGAAAGTTTTTTTTGTTTATTTTCTTATTTTGGTTTCACACTTAACAAAAATTTTTTGATTACATCTTATTCTTTTTCATTGCATATTTATTTATTACGTTTTAATACTGTTACAGAGTAACATAAGCGCATTGGGCATAACAATAAAAAAAGATACAATAATAAAATGAACCAAAAAATCCAAATTTGTTTATGATTATTTTTCGTCTAAAAAACCTGTTTTTTAATTACTTTTGATTACATTTGATTGTTTCCGTTTAGGGAAAATAATCAAAAAAAAGCTAATAAAAATTACGAAAAATAAAATCTGAAATAATCAGAAAAAGACTGGAATAAGCTAGAGTAATCATAAGCAATACAAAATTTTTTTTTTTTTAATATTTTTAAATTTTAAAATGTTTTTTGCATTTCGTTGTTTTTTTAAAATCATAAACAATAAAAAAAAGTTTTTTATTATTTTTATTTTTATTTTCAATCATGTTTTTTTATAATTTTCAAATTTTTGTTCACTATTTTTAAAATTTAAAAAATTATTTTTTTAAATTGTTTTCTTTATTATTTTTAATTTTTTTGTATTATTTTCCAAATTTTTCATTAAATTTATATCTACATACATATATATTTTTTTTCTTTTTTTTTGAAATTTTTTTTATTATTTTTCATTTTTTTTTTCTTTTTTTCAAATTTTTTTATAATTTTTCATTTTTTTTTATTATTTTTCAATTTTTTTTTTTTAATTTTAATTTTTTTATTATTTTTTTTAATTTTCAATTTTCTTGCATCATTTTTCAAATTTTTCATTAAATTTATATCTAGTATATATTTTTTCTTTTTTTTCAAATTTTTTTTATTATTTTAACATTTTTTTTTATTTTTCAAATTTTTCAAATTTAAATTTTTTTTATTATTTTTTTAATTTTTAATTTTTTTGTATCATTTTTCCAAATTTTACATTAAATTTTTTTTATTTTTTAAATTTTTTTATTATTTTTAATTTTTTTTATTTGTCAATTTTTTATGTTTCAATTTTATTTTTATTATTTTTCCTTAATTAAAATTTTAAAAAAAATTTTTTTTTAAATTTTTTTTAATACATATTTTTCAAATTTTTTTTTTATTATTTTTTAATTTTTGTTCTTAATATTTTTCAAATTCTTTTCAAAGGCAAACATTTTTGAATTTTTTTTTTTATTCTTTTTCAATGGTTATTATTAAGTTATTGCGAATTTAAGAAAACAATTAATATTATTATTTTTGCTTGAGAAAGCGATCCAAACAATTGATTGCTGATCTCTAATGGAGTCTGCTTCAATCATCGGTATAAATTTTTCATATTTTGTTTTCTCAATATCGTCAAAAACGCAAAACTTAATGTGGGAAAAGACATTAAGCATTTAATACTATTTTTTTTCTGTCATTACTACCGTCTATTATTTTATTTTATTATTATTTACTTGAAATCGAGTCGGTTACTCCAAAACGTGGAGTTGAAATATTTTTTTTTTTTTGTAAAATTCTAAAATTTTTTTTGTTTATTTTTTGTTTTGTAAAACTCGAAATCAGATGTATAGGTTTGAATAAGATATGAAAATAAAAAAATAAAAACAAAAAAATTTAAAAAAATTTTCGAACTCAAAACATTTTTTCTTTTTTTTTTTTTTGGAACTCACTCTAATGTATATGCACACATACATATATGTATATATGTATACATTCATATCCGCATATTGGTTGTCATTTATTCCAATTTCTGTCTGCGGCTTTTAAATGCTTTTTGATTATGCATTTTGAGGTGCGTTGCGTTAATGTTTTGCATTACTTCTTCGTAGCAACAAACACCCGCATATATCATGTGAATATACAAATATCATATATACATACATACATACATACACCCACACATTTATACAATCAAACATGCTGCACGTACTCAATACTCGACTCATTTAGTTCTTTTCTTTTTTCTCTTTTGTTGTCTGTTCTACATAAATTTGCATTTGCACCTAGTTTTGTGGTTTTGGTTGGGAAATTTATTGCAGAAATTTCGCTTTTGTTGTTATTGTTGTTGCAATTTACATTTACTTAACACCCTCATTTGTCGATTACTGTTGTTGTTTGTTTGTTTGTTTGTTGTGCACTCGCTTATGTGCACTTAAGTGATGCTACATGCTTGTTGTTGTTCTAATTGTTGTTGTAGTTGCATACTATTTGTACATGTTGCAATTGTAGTTCATTGCAACAAATGCCTACTACCTTTTTGTTTGCTTTTGTTGTTGCTTTGTGAAACAAAATTGTTTCTTTTTTTCTTGGCTCCTCGTTGTACCAAGTCTCTCTCTCGCACTGCACTGCACTCGCATTAATGCGATTATGTAAATTAATTTGTAGAAAATGTTGCAAATTATAACCACACCCATTGTTGCTCGATTTTCAAACAATTCATTGCCTTTGCCATTGCATTTGTTGTTGTTGTTGTTGTTTCGCACCTTTTTCGTTGCCCTAATTAGGGTGACAATTGTTTGGCTCCGTCGTCTACCTCTCACACAGTTGCTCGTATGTTTTGTGTGTGTGTGTGTGTCTTTGTTTGTTTTTGTAGTTTCTTGGTTGCTATCTTTGCTTTTGGCGCCTGAAATTGATATGATGAGACGACAAATTGTGGAGCTTAATTAACGCCCATTATGCAAAATACTTAGGCAAAGCGTTATAATAAGCTTTTCAAAAAAATGGACTGATAAGTGTTTTAGAGCGCATATTTTGCTCTCTTAAGGCATGCTATTAAATGTAATTATGCTTGGTGATAAGGAAATATGCTTTCAGTATTTTACTTGAAATAAAGCCATTAAGGAAGTCTAAAATCCAGCGAAATGTGCAAAATGGCATTAATACCCAAATGAAAAGGAACACTTTAACATTGCACTTTCCTTGTGACACACGACCTGTCAAAAAAATTTGATTAAGTCATCTACAAAATTTAAAATAAATTAGTCAAGCAGTCAAAAAAAAAAATTGTATAATGAGATAGGTGGCAGCCCTAGCCGGTTATATTACAAGATGATATGAAGCACGAAATACGACGTTAATGCCTTCGTATGAATATCAACATCGTTTACTAAATTTTTAAATATTTAAAAAAGTTGGCAACCCCGTAAAGTATTTCTAATATCAACACTTAAGCGGAGAAGCTTGAAATCTAGCATTTACCTATACTTAAAAGTTCATCCAACCGACTCTAGTCATTAGGGAGATAACAGCTTTTATGATAAAAAATAAAAATTAAAGAATTAAGTGGCAACCCGCTGGTAACCGTTATTAAACTTTTTTTTGTTTTTTTAAACTACGCCAAATGCAATTCCTTTAATACATACTTGCATATTTCATTTATTTTTTACAATATTAAAAATAGGTGGCAACCTTGTATATAAATAGGTTGCAACCCTGTAAAAATACAAATTGCAACACTTATGTTTGCAAAATATTAAAATTAAGTGGAATATCATGGGAATGGGATTAAATGGCAACTCTTGAAAATTAAAAAAAAAGGTTTACTAAATCACGTACGAAAATACCTTTTGATATGTGAATATAAGTAATTTAAAAAAAAAATTCTAACACATTTCTAACTACATCACTTAATTTTTCGGCAATCTCAAAACAGCTGGCAACCTTGTAAAAATATCATCAATGGCAATACTCATGTGCAAATTTTGAAATGAAGTTGACCTTCTACATTCTGCGTTTCACCTAAACTTATCATGTCGCACATACGGCAAAAGTAAAGATTTATGTGGACAAAATTCGAAAATTCAACCACCTTCAATTGCAATGAAAACTCCTCTCAGCATTCCCTACACATTGACTAACTAAGCGACAGTAATAGTTGTTAGATAAGGTTATGCTTACTTTTACTAGAGTGCTCCAAACTTGACAAAATAAATTTTTTTTCACCGAGGCCGCAATAAGCACCCTACGACTTTCCTCTGCTAATTATGTTAATGTTAATATAACTTGTTACTATTAGTTTTTTATAATAAGTTAAGCTATCACTAGTCAGGCTTTAAAGTTTGGTTAATATCAGAATAAGGGTTTTAAAGTTACAGCTGCTTAAAGAGTCTCCATACAATGACCTACAAAATTGTGATTCTGGAGATGATAAAAAAATATCTCCCCAAAATACCCTCGTAAAATTTTCACAAACCAATGGTTAACCCTTGTAGAAGGCACTTACAAAAATTTTGGGCCTACTTTGTCCAACTTTAGGAGTAAATGCATTTTTTTACTGCAACCTCCAAAAAAAAAAATAATTGAAAAATTTTGAAAATGTATAGCTACATACCACGGCCTTTGTGTACTTAGTTGAAACATAGGAAAAAACTTAGTTCACCACAGCTTTTTGTCAAATATTACAAAAACTATTCAAAATAAACGCTAAAATAGTGATTTTGTTGATCGTGAAAAGTGTAATTTAATAAACTGTTGTGTGTTAAAAAACTATAAGATGTAATGGCGAATAAATTGGAATTATTTTTACTTTTGAAAGAGGAAAATTTTTTTAAGTTCGGCCATAAGGCCTGTGTTGAGAGAATAATGTGCTATATTTTAGAAAAAAATAGCCTTAATAACTTAAGCGAGAGGCAGAAAAAACAATTAAATCGTTCAATAAATTTTTTTATATTTAAACTAATTTCAAAATGGAGATCAAGTCGTTATATGTATGGTAATTTTGTGAAGAAAAATTCGCAGTGGCTCGGTGCTGGAATAAAATTGCCGATTTCTCCCTCTGTTCAAGCATCTACTACCAAAGGACCAGGCAGGCCAAAAAAAGATTTTTCCGAAAGTAGTACTCGTACTAAAAAGCGCAGTGTGGTTTCAATTGCACAAAATGTTAGTCCTGAAAAATTATTGTTTGCTGCAGAGCAGGGACTGAAAAATCAAGGCAAAAGAATTGCAGCCAACGTTGTACACTTAGCTGGATCATTGAGTCCAAAAAGTTTAAAGCAGATGAGGGAGGCCCCTTCGACATCTTTAGGAATCATTCCATATACACAGGAAGAGGCTCTTGCACTTATTATAAAATCTGATATGACTAAATATGACTACATAGACATTCAAACAAGCGCAAAAGCTAGGAACGCAAATATTTTTCCTTCCTATCCGAAAATTGTTGAGACTAAAAAGAAGTGTTATCCTGACAACATTCATGTTACTGAGAAAGGCGCAGAAATACCGTTACAAGATTTGTTAGACCATACAATAAAGCGTTTAGTTGATGTACAATCTGAAGTATTGGAACAACATTTACCGACTGAAATTGATACAATAAATGTTATATATAAATGGGGTATAGACGGAAGTGGAGGTCACTCTATCTATAAGCAAAATTTTTCCGATGATTCACAGTACGCAGATTACAATATTATTTTATGCACTGTAGTTCCATTAGAAATATCTTCCGGTATCGGAATTAATAGAAAAATTTATTGGAAGAACTTAAGCACTTCCAGCTTAAAATACTCCAGGCCAATATGTTTCAAGCTAAAGAAAGAAACACCGGACACCGTTAAAGAAGAAGTCAGAAAAATCAACAAGCAAATTGATGAACTATATGTAACCCCTGTTAGGCTTATTAACGAAAAACTTATACATTTTAAGCACAAGTTATTTTGTACAATGGTAGATGGAAAAATTGTTAATATATTAACAGACACAGCATCTACGCAAAGATGTAACATATGCAAAGCCACACCAAACGAGATGAACAATATTGAAAGTGTATTGAAGAGAAAATGCTATGAGGAGGCATACAAATTTGGTATATCCATATTGCACGCATATCTGAGATGTTTTGAATTTCTTCTCAACATCTCATATAAACTTCCACTGAAGCAGTGGCAAACGCGAGACAAGGATTCGAAGGAAATTATAAATTCCAGAAAAGCTGAAATAAAAAAAAAGTTTTACGACCAAATGGGACTTGTCGTTGATCAGCCAAAGCAAGGAGGGGGAAACAGTAACGATGGTAACACAGCACGAAAATTTTTCGACAATACTACCCGGTCATCTGAAATAACAGGACTTGAGGAAAGAATTCTAACACGCTTTTCCATAATTTTAAGCACTTTGACAAGCTGTCATTATGTCAACACTTCTAAATTTAAAACCTTTTGTCTTGAGACCGCGAAGTTGTTGGTAAATGTATATGGTTGGTACAAAATGAGCGCTACCGTACACAAAATACTAATTCATGGACCAGACATTATTGATTCTTTACCATTACCTGCAGGGCAATTTTCAGAAGATGTAATTGAAGCTGGCCATAAAGCTTATAAAAACATCAGACTTTTTCACGCCAGAAAAACATCCAGAATAGACACAAATACAGATATTGTGCACATGTTGCTTGTGACTTCAGATCCAGTAATATCTTCTAAACGGAAGCCTGATAAACACGGAAGTAAACCATTTTCTCCACATGTTTTATCAATGCTTACTATTCCAGAATTTTTGCAAAATATGTCAAATAGAAATGAAGATGTCAATGATGAGGATGATGAAACCGAGAACGCTGATGATGATGTACATGATGATAATTTGAATTAAAAGCACAATATTATACACATGTAATAATTATTAATTTCACTATGTATATACATATATTAAAATTTGAAAAATTAATGACGATTAATTTTTTGATATGGGTTGCAAAATTATGCTGCTATTTACATTATTTTTTTTTTAAATTGTTTCAAATCACCATATGTCGCTAATTCCCTTCACCACCAACCATTTTTCTTACTCAAATAATTTTGTCCACCTAATTCACTACTTTTGCCGTATGTGTGTCGTTTTCGTGATATCATTTCAAATGCAGGGAAAAAAAAATATTTTATAGGATTGGATAGCAACCCTTGAAAATTTAAAAATATTTTTGTTGTAAAAAGAAGTAAAATACCTTATATTTGATATCCATATCGGTATATCTCGTTTAAAAAAAAAAAAAATTAAACAGGTGGCAACCTCGTAAACATCCTCCCAACCAATGGAGCAAACACAACCCTTTGTAGTATTTCTTGAATAATTTTTTCGGACATCACTATCTCTTAGCCTAGCGCTTATCATCCTAGATCCAAGTGCAAGCTATACCCAACTTGTCGTAGGGTTCTTAAAACCAAATTGTTCCAATCGAAGAATATTGAACTTTTTCTCCTTACATATCCAAGAAAACTGTCGGAGTGTGTTAATTACTTTAAGGCAGGCTTCATATCCACTCTTCTTAATTTTATACTCCATAATTACTTACTTTATTTATATTCCTTTGCATTGCCTACAATTAGTCGCACGAATAATAAGGAATTTCTCAACTTAATGTATGCAACAAAAAAAAAAAGAAAAGACAATTAAAAGTATGCAACAAAAAATATCATATTTCATGAAGTCTCGAATACTTTTCATATTTAAGACAAAAGCGGGATATACCAAAGAAATACTCATTAATAAACGAAATACTCATCGAATTCGCAATGCAATACGATACTAACGAACAACTATACAACTTTCGTATGGGCTTCGTTAAAAATTTAAATGAAATGCATAATCTTCTGCTATTAATAATTCAGTTGAGACGAGGCAAAGGCAGCAAGCAGTTGAGAAAAAAAAAAAAAAAACGCGCAAAGAGTACGCTGACAGCTGCTGCTTTACAATGAGAGCTGTAAATTACAAACTTTGCTGTTGTTGTAGTAAAGGAAAAAAAAATGTATTTCTTTTATTGAGATGGATATATAGCGAAAATGTGTAGAGTGCATGCTTGAAAAATAGTATGAGCTTAATATTAAAATATTTATTTCAAAAATTCTTGTTATGAAACTATTTCTTAGTTTTCGTTTTTTATTTTTTTTGCCTTTTTTTTGCTTTCCTCTTCTAACGAAATAAATAATTTAAAGTATATCACTCACACGTTTCGGCGCACACTCAATCTTTACTTCGCCTCTTCACTCTATTGCGTGCCTACTTAAGCTTTACTACTTTCTTTGGCTCTCACTCACACTATCCTAATGCATACAGCTCAAAATCTACGCTTGGATTTTCGGATTCATTTCTCACGCTTAGATAATGTTTTTGGCGAAATTGTTGCGATTTCATGAAATGCAATTTTTCTTTTGCCAAATATCAAAATGAACTTATTTTTATGCACATAAATTGCAAAATCTGGGAGTAACTACACTCTGTATGCAGCAGCGCAGTGGCAATAGCAAGAAGCAAACAAATCGAAAACATGCCATAAATTGCTTTAGTAAAAGGAAAAAAAGCTAAGGGCGTACGAGCGTTGGATTGCAACCAGCGATAATGCTTAAAGTTCAACAGCAAAAATCTAAAAAAAAAGAAAAACAAGAAAGGGTGTCTATGTTGAATTAGGCTACGTCAGAGATCCAAAGAGCTGTTAGTCCTCTCTGTTAGCTCAGGAAAGCGCTCAATGAACCATATAGCTCCGCTCTATAACACAGTCCAACTTTGGTTAGGTCGAGTTCTAAAACCCATTTAAAGAAAGAATTGAGAAGGAAGCGGCCTAGAAACCATTAAATTAGAAATGCTTGAATCCCAAATACGTATTGACTATTGCTGAGGATTTGTGAATAAGTCCTGAGAAACGACTTCAGTAGAGGAGAAATCTTTTTTGAGTATACTCACTAAATAACTTTGCTGTGGTGTGCTTAAATGGTTTCTAAAAGTTCGTGAAAGAATTTTTGGTAATGAAGAGCAGTATCTAGGGATGCAAACTCGACTTTGAAATCGATAATTTAATAACAAATTTTTTCACAGACATTAACCGATTTTTGAAAAACGATTGCACATTTTATTATAGTCATAACAATACAATATGCCATCCAAAATAATCGATAATTAAAAAAGTTAAAGTAAAAATCCATTATTAATAACAAATTAATCGATATTTTTAAGACAAATAATAATAATATTTTATTACAGTGAAAAATTATGCAAAACAATATAAAAGCTTTTACATTTTAAAAATAATCTATAGTTAAAGAATCGATATCTAAAAACATCGATTAAAATAAAACTCGACTATTTAAAGTTTTTAAGTTTTAAACCCAAAATAAAAATCACTCGATCCAAAAATATCGGTAGTTAAAAAAAATCGATTAAAGTAAAATTTGATTTTTTGAAGTTTTTAAGCTTAGAACCAAAATAAATATCTCAATATAAATACTCTATCCAAAAAAATCGGCAATAAAAAAAGTCGATAGTTAAAAAATCGATGTTTAAAAAAATCAATTAAAATAAAATTCGATTATTTAAAGGTTTTAGGTTGAAAAAAAAAAAAAAATAATACGGGGTCACTCAATCGAAAAAAATCGATTGTTAAAAAAATCGATTAAAGTGAAATTAGATTATTTATATGTAACCCTAGTAGTATTTCGACTTCTCATCATACGTACGTACGTTCAACTTCAAAGTCGTTATACCAGTCTGCTAACTGTACTCTTGGACCAGGGCTGCCCAAACTGCTTTTTAGCCAGTTACACAAAGTGCTCCTTAGGTATGGTCTAGAAGAGTTCTTTGACTTTCGAGACTGTGTTTCCATCAACCGTTAGATTTGGGAGTCTCCAGACTACCTTGACTTTGCAAATCCTTGATGGTCTAACCCAACCGCAAGTTACTTCTATATAAAGATGGAAATGCGCCTAAAAGTATACAGTCCCCACTACCTAGTTAGTAACACACACCCTGTGCCACGAACTATTGCATACTTTGAGACGCTCTCCATGTTTTTTTTCATGCTGCGCCAAAATTTGCAAAGCTAAAAACTGATTCAATACCACTAAGACTAAGCATTCTAACAACCAAGATAAAGTTTTGGCAATCATAAAATAGCAATGCAGCCAAATTCAGAGTAGCACGTTTGTTGTTTTTGTAAAATCGCTACAGCTCACATTTTAAGAAATTTATGATTATATAAACAAGAGACATAGCTTGGCTGTTTGGCTGATAATGCAATGAATGATGGTAACTGTCTGATGGGAATATTGCAGGGTGGTACAAGAACAAGGAAGAATGCAGAAAAAAGAAGCGTGAGCGGAAGGAGGAGAGGAGTTATTGCTCTCATAGCGCTGTCGAATGATTAGACTTGCATTGCTTCATCTGTGAGCTGCTGCCATTGGTTGGTGGTGAAATTTTGAAGAAATGCATTTTGACACAGGGTGACTAGTAAAAAGGGCAAGCAAAAATTTTTGTTTAAATAATTCATGGACGCCAGCAAACTTTAGTTTGTGCCAAGGATCGAGCTAAGTGCTAGCTGTTAAAGTCTCAGCTAGCGAATTAAAAAAAATTGAGAGTGAAGATTTTTACACATCAAACACGTACGAGATCTGAAATTCAAACAAGTTCTCTGAAAGAAATTCTTGATTTTTTTTTACACGAAACCCCTATAACAGATTTTAACCTCGAAATACCCTTTAACAAAATCAAAAAAATGTATGGATATATTTTGCAAAGAAAATTTTCTGGCTTCAAAAAAAAAAAAAAATACCAGTCACCCTGTACCTCAAGCTCTGAAGTCGCAAGTAACTCAAAGGTAAATATGTAACAACTGAAATACAATAAAATATGAAGCAGAATAAACGAATAATGCAAGCATTAAAATGTAACTGTAAAGAAATGAAACGAAACATTACAAGAGCAGAATATAAAATGGAAAAATCAAAAAAAAGGAGAGAAACAAAAAAAAGGGAGAAAAACGGAAGAAATGCAGTACAGTTGGTCGATTCATGAAATAAGCATTATGGCAAAGTGGAAATCTTAGCAGTAGAAGGAAAATCGGCTCACTTGCAATGCTGCAACACAAGAATATTTAACCCATTTGTGCCATGTTTCCGTTTGTACTTTTAGCTGTCTGATGGCTTCTGCTGTGCCTTCAAGCAGCTTTTCAATGTTGCTGAGTGAATGCGATTGCAGTTGGTCTGCTTTGGGTTTCTTTTTTTACTTAGCCTTGAGATATCTGTGCCTTCTGTGGCCGATTGCATACTTACAACATGTAGCCTTGTATGAGTGTACTTGCAAACTGTTCAAATACATAAAGTACATCGAACAAAATGTGCCATGTTGCTGGGAGTAAAGAAAGGGTTGCTGACTGCAGTCAAGTTAAGAAGTGCATATATTTAATGATGTAAAGTTGGTAAATATGAAATTACTTTTTGATTTCGTTCATCTTTTTTTTTGTTTGTTTGCTTGCCTATTTACAAATGATTTGTTTGGAAATTGTAAGTCATTGATATGCGCTCGTATGGTTCAAAGCTGTTGCTACTTAAGCTTTTTGCAATTTTTTTTCTGATATAGTACAAGAGTTGTTAAATGCAAAATCAAATAGAAGGTCATAAATAGGCCGAGAGATTTACTGAAGAAATAGTTTACATTAAAGTTTATTTCACATGTGAACTTTAGAAAACTTTTAAGCTCAAACGGATTATTATATACTATATGATTGCATGAAATATGCAAATGCAAGAATTCAAAATCAATAAGCAATACTGATACTACGGAAATCTATTCAATCCGGACTTAAAGCTCGAAAGCTCACAAAAAGTTTACCAATTTTTTTTTTTTGGAACTGTCCGAATATGCAGACATGGACAGTTTAAGGCTGCATAGAAAATACTCCAAATTATAGTATTTCTAACTGCTAAAGCTTAAGAGCTTTTCTTTTTGTTAAAACGCCTAAAAGCTTAAACCTCAAGCGAAAGCTTTTAAACCTATGATATGTTCATCGACGACATAAAATCAATACAATGACTCACCAGTAAGAATTTGCCTATTATGAGATGAAAGCTCTAAAGCTTACAAGCTTGCCGCTACAAAAAAATGCTGTATATTATAAATCAATGTCTCTACATTAGTTATCAAGGAATAACTAACACTCAATTTGCTGAAAACGGCGCGTTTAGAGATGAAAGTTCGTAAGCTTAAAAGCTTATCGAAACAAAGTAAAAATTTTGGTTATGATTTACCGCAATTACTTTCTCAGATATGATTTTAATTGGCTTAACTTATTCACTCAATGACACACATAACTTAAAAACAAAGCTTGAAAAGCTCCAAAAGCTCGTTTTCATACAAGACTTTTTTAATTTCTCACTTCAAGCAGCTAAATTTAAGCTTCGGCTATGGATTAAATTAAATAATTCTAAAAGCTCTATAAAGCTTTTGCTCACAGCTTATAATTGACTTTTAAATTATGTTTCTAGTCTACCTGAAAGCTTTGCTAAAATTTAATTGAATGGTTTAAAATTTAAAATTAGTAACACCCATATGAAATTATAAATACAAGGAACTATTTTCCAATCCTTACTATATCCATTCATATTACACGGCTTTGAAAAATTGTCTAGCACATAATCATAGTAATTTTAATTAAAGCTCTTATATTCAAATCTGTTTCAATAGAAAAACGTGCAGAAAATTTTTTGTCGCGTTGCAAATCTGAAAGGCCGCCAGCAAAAGTATAATCATTTCTGCATACCACCACGAACAAAAAGCAATCCAACAGCATTGCACTATGGGGCGTTTTGCGAAAGTTCGTTTGAAATTGCTATCAAGTTAGAGGAGACAGAAAATAGAATTAAAACACTTGACGAGTTTACAAAATTTTTAAAAAGCAAGCAGCTTGCTCGGTAACAAAATTTTAAATTTTTTTAAATTTAAACAACAACAAAAAGCACACATTTATTACGCTTTTAAAACTTTAAATTCTTGATCAATAAAAAACTTTAACTTGAATTTTAAGTTGGACTTAAAATAGTATGTTTAATTTAGTAATTTAAAAGCGATTCAGTTTTTTCTATGCGCATTTTATTAGTAATGACCCACTGTACAATAGTTGGCTTTGTAGCATTTGCGGCATCTAAATCGCAGCCTACTTTTGTGGGCGTAATTGTAATATATTTCCATAGAGTAGTGATGGGGTTGCAAGTGTTGGTTCAACAAATAAATAGAAATGGCTGAATTAACCGAACTTTCGTTAGTACCCCCACCTCATATATTCACTCTTTGTGTTATGGAGTTATCGCAGTGAGAGTGAAGTATGTTGAGCGCCACGCTATGTCGACGAATTGAAAGATAAATTTCATAATATTTCATCAAATTTTGCTACGATTTTGTTGCTTTCATGTTGTGAACAAAAAAGCGGACCATACTCACCCACACAAACACGTAGGCAAATGTGTATGTGTAGTTGCAGCAGAAAGGGCGGCATATATTTCGCGATTTCGTTGGTTGTCTCTGGCTTTTTTTTCAAGTTGTTGTTGTTGTTTCATTGCCATTCGACGCTTTTTTAATCAAACTCAAATTCTCTTCCTTTGCTATGCGAGAAATGGGTGGATTGCAAAAATGCACAATCAGTCAGTTGAAAGTGGTGAATTGCCAAAAATTCGTAAATATCATATTTTAATATAAGCAAATGGATTTGCGGGCAGACGGTTGGCGTGTGTCACTGGACTAGGAGAAAGCAAAGTTGTGAATTTGAAAATTAAAAAAAGACACGAAAAAAATGAAAAATTTGTATTAAGAAAAGTAAAATGAAGTGCAAGGACATTAATGCATTTGGTTGAAGTTTGATGAATGAATTTTTGCTTTCATGAAACAGGCGAGGGAGCACACTTTTGTATAAAAGCTCAGGGTGCGCTGGCATCATGTGCTGTTTAGTTTAATAAATTAATATTGATTTCTGAGATTAAAGTATTTTGAGCTAGTGATGTGAGGTGGTGATTTTCAACGGTAGTTGGAAATTTTGGAAATTTTTTTCTAATAACTTTTTTGCTACTTTAACTTCTCTCCAATAAAATAAAATAAAATAAAATAAAATAAAATAAAATAAAATAAAATAAAATAAAATAAAATAAAATAAAATAAAATAAAATAAAATAAAATAAAATAAAATAAAATAAAATAAAATAAAATAAAATAAAATAAAATAAAATAAAATAAAATAAAATAAAATAAAATAAAATAAAATAAAATAAAATAAAATAAAATAAAATAAAATAAAATAAAGTAAAATAAAATAAAATAAAATAAAATAAAATAAAATAAAATAAAATAAAATAAAATAAAATAAAATAAAATAAAATAAAATAAAATAAAATAAAATAAAATAAAATAAAATAAAATAAAATAAAATAAAATAAAATAAAATAAAATAAAATAAAATAAAATAAAATAAATTAAATAAAATAAAATAAAATAAAATAAAATAAAATAAAAAAAAATAGAATAAAATAAAATAAAATAAAATAAAAAAAAAAAATAAAATAAAATAAAATAAAATAAAATAAAATAAAATAAAATAAAATAAAATAAAATAAAATAAAATAAAATAAAATAAAATAAAATAAAATAAAATAAAATAAAATAAAATAAAATAAAATGTAATAAAATAAAATAAAATTAAATAAAATGAAATGAAATAAAATAAAACAAAATAAAATAAAATGTAATAAAATAAAATAAAATTAAATAAAATGAAATGAAATGAAATGAAATTAAATTAAATTAAATTAAATTAAATTAAACTAAATTAAATTAAATTAAATTAAATTAAATTAAATTAAATTAAATTAAATTAAATTAAATTAAATTAAATTAAATTAAATTAAATTAAATTAAATTAAATTAAATTAAATTAAATTAAATTAAATTAAATTAAATTAAATTAAATTAAATTAAATTAAATTAAATTAAATTAAATTAAATTAAATTAAATTAAATTAAATTAAATTAAATTAAATTAAATTAAATTAAATTAAATTAAATTAAATTAAATTAAACTAAAATAATTAAATTAAATAAAATTAAATTAAATTAAGTGAAATGAAATGAAATGAAGTGAAACGAAATGAAGTGAAATGAAATGATATGAAATGAAATGAAATGATATGAAGTGAAATGAAATGAAATGAAATGAAACGAAATGAAATGAAATGAAATAAAATGAAATAAAATAAAGAGCTCAGACAAGGCTGCTACGCTCAACCGGAAAAATTAGCGAAGATATCTATAAAATAATCCCATGACATTGTTATCACAAGAAAGTGCTACAGAGGATTTAAGAGTAAGAAATTTCGAGATATATGAACATAACTCGCAGCCAACCTTGGGAAAGCCTAAACGAAATCCTGCAACTCAGCTCCAAATGGTAAAATAATCTTTATTCGAAAACGAGTTGCAAAGGTTCGGATTTAATATTCCATTCGAAATTAACCATGAGCATAGCAACAACACAACAACACTACAAACATTCAGAATTTGGTGCTGTGGCGAGCGTTGAGCACGTGGGAGTATTTTTAGCAGCGAAGCATAACCCCTTCAAGGTAATTTACTAATTGCAGCACTTGTTTGGTAAGAGCGGCTTTGATTTACGATTGTGGTTGTATTTAAGTGTGTATAAAATCCTGCAAAAACATTAGAGTGGGGAGCAAAGATTTTGCTTAACAAAGTGAATTGTGTGGGCAATCTCAGAATGTTGAGCCAAAAAATAAATTTTTTATCGACTACAAATTATAGCCACCTTAATAAACATGAAAAAGACTAACCAAAAAAAAAAAATATACCGAAAGAAAAATCGAAGCAAATATTACTCACGGGACATTCGTTGAGTTCATGGGCTAAAGAACGATACTTTTCCTGACCACGAAATTAAATAAACCATTTCGTGGAAACATAAATTAGTGCTGCTGGTGGCTAAGAAGGCTACTCAAATCGAAGCAAAGCAAATTTGTTGGTTGTTGCGGGCGAGCGGAAGGCACGTGCGGTGTAATGACGGGCTGAAGTCGAATTGTGGGCATATGTATATTGGTATAATAATGAACATGGTAGGCCAGTGCCGTCCAGTTGGAAGTAATTTTTTCTTTTTTGTAATTTTTTCAAACACTATGATTGTTGTTGTAAAGGGTCGCTTGGAAAATTGTTAAAAGTATAGAAAAATGTTTCATGCGGAGCTCTATTCCCCTACCTCTTTGCTTGTCAAAGTGGTAAAGGCCTCTTCGATAAAAAATTGATTCTTGCTATGAATAAAATCGATACTACAACTCGATGAAAAAAAATAAAATCTGCTCGATTAAAAATCGATTCTTGCTATGAATAAAATCGATACTAAAAATCTAAGATTCAAGATAATCGAAAATCGATACTAAAAATCGATCACTAAAAATAAAATCTCCTCGACTAAAAATCGATTCCTGCCGTTAATAAAATCGATACTAAAAATCGATGAATAAAAATAAAATCTCCTCGATAAAAAATTGATTCTTGCTATGAATAAAATAGATACGAAAAATCTATGATTAAAGATAATCGAAAATCGATACTAAAAATAGATGAATAAAAATAAAATCTCCTAGATTAAAAATCTATTATTTCAGTTAGTAAAATCGATACTGATAATCGATGAAAAAAATACAATCTCCTCGATTAAAATCCGATTCTTGCCTTTAATAAAATCGATACTAAAAATCGATGAATAAAAATAATATCTGCTCTATTAAAAATCGATACGAAAAATGTATGAGTAAAGATAATCGAAAATCGATACTAAAAATAGATGAATAAAAATAAAGTCTCCTCGATAAAAAATTGATTCTTGCTATTAATAAAATCAATACTGAAAATCGATGAAAAAATACAATCTCGATTAAAAATCGATTCTTGCCGTTAATAAAATCGATACTGAAAATCGATGAAAAAATACAATCTCCTCGATTAAAAATCGATTCTAGCTATTAAAAAAATCGATACCAAAAAACGATGATTAAAAATAATCGAAAGTGAATCGATTATTTATTCACAACGCTAGTAATAAAGAGAGAAATTATCCCACATTGTTAGGATCTTTCCTTAGACAAGGCCTCAGGAGACTGAAATATAATAGCCTGAATAGGCTTAAAAAGAGCTACCAGAGTCATCGTGGGAGAAAGAAGGAGAAAAGTGTGTCACAAGCTTGGAGCTTTTGGGTGTTGGAAGAATAAAATTAAACAAAAAAAGACTCAACTCTAATTTCTCCAACTCTGTGTAAACTAGTATTCTACGAAAACCAGTATTCTAATACAAATTGCTTTTCATCTTTTTGGAACTAGTTTGAGACTAGTTAGAAAACTTATAGTTTGAAACTAGTGATGACATTGGCTAGTCTGCTGTTTCACTGCAGCGTGCATATATGTATTTATTTATGTATTCGTACATAAAACTCAACCTGCACATAGCCATAAACATACCAACACATTGACAGTCTTGCATATCCTTCCGTCCGTTGGTTTTTCATGTCGAGTTTCTCATCTCGTTGAACTGGTTTTTTTGTATTTTTTGTTTTTTTTTTTTGTATGTTGTTTTCATATTTCATATTTTGGTGTTGGCTTTGTGGTCATGTTTTTTGGTTTTTTTTTTTTTTTGTTGCTCCTGCCGCTTTTTTCTTTTCACTCATAGATCAAAACCAGCAATATCAGCCATAAAATATGCAATAATATTTTATGGCAACCAACAATCCGTTAACACGAAACTGCCACTCTTAAAAGCACTCAGAAAGACATACAAACACACATAAATACAACCATTAATCAGCATATGAAATGGTATGATTGTACGTATGTATGTATAGCTTCATGGTTACCCAGTTGGAATTACTGTGCTAGATGCCTATAAAACATTTCTTGAATGTTACGAGGTTGTTGTGCTCTGACGGATATGGATTTGTTATGCTCCGGTATTAAAACCGCCCGAACCTCCACCGAAGCCATTTCTTAACTTTAGTATACTTCCTTCTAGTACCCAGGCGCATCGTCAAAGCACAGCCCTCCCTTTTAACACAACTTAAAACGTGTGTGATTAACCGACTAAAAAGTTTTTAATTAAAAAGTTATTTGGATTAATCGAAGCTGTTAATTAATCTGAATAAAATAATTCACATAGGACTAACTTTTGTAATTTTTTTTTGCTTAATTTTCATTAAACTCGAGAAATACTGAGTTTAAAATTTTGTCCTTAACCAGGTAAAGATTACTCAGTTTAATGTGTAATCAAATTAGTCAGACTAATAAGATTATAATTAAAACGAATACAAATGGTATTAGTTGGGCGTATTGCGGTTTTAATTATACTTCAAATATTATTCAGTAATTAATTCAGTAGTATATTAAAGTTAATTCGGCATGTTTGATAATTAATTAATCGTCACGGTTTAAAAAAGAGTGCACAATCAAAATAAGTCACAATCAGTAGTTATAAATAAATTTCGAATGTAGTGTTTGACTAACTTGTTGACCAAAGACTTTTAAAGATTAAATATGTCAGTTAGGAGTTGTGATTAATTTCATTAATGCATTTACTGCCTTAATTTTTTTTTCAGAGAAGTCACAAACTATTTTGAAAAGTGATAAAAATAATCATCAGCTGATTTAAAAATCGCCTGCATAACTTGTTAACCACAAACAAATGGAAACTTATAAGATTTCTATTATGTAATGCCTAATTCTGATACACGTATTCAACTAATTTCAAATGAATGCAAATGACTTTAAGTACATTAGTGCATTAATCAAATGAAATTTTGGAGTAATAAAAAGAAATTAATAAAAAGAATAAGAAGTCTCAAAATGCAGTCTTAATATTGACAGTTCTAGAATTCTAAAATTGACTAAAAAACTCTTTTTTGATAACTCTTTTTAATAGCGAATTTCTGATTTACATAAAAAATGTTTTTTATATTTTAGATTTATATTTTAATAATTTGTAATCTTTATTTAAATAGAACTGACTGAAATAATTTTTCGAAAAATCAATTGAATGATTAGTCGCTATAAAAATGTGTATGATAACTCTTTTTAATTAGGCTTGTAACTTCTCGCATTGTTTGAAATATTATCATAGTTTTTTTTTTTTATTAATAAATACTTTTGTGTAATTTAATTTTTTTGTTTTACAATCCAACTATCTCCCTAGACATGTACCCCAAATTATGTCATGTCTCTTCCCTGTTATATAAGGAATCATTATTTTACACTGGCACTTGCTTTACAAGCTCCACATAAATTCTTTTAATATCCTAGCAATCGTAACTATAACAATTGCCATAACCATTAAATACAACAAAAACAGTTTTAATAAATATTTCCCATCAAATCCTGTCCGATTCTTGCTTGCAAGTGTATGTGTGTGTGTGTGAGTGGTACCTGCAAAATGTGACTAATTTAATTTATTACAACACTAAAACTTTTTATCTATTCTAGTTAGATATTCAGCAAAACCACTGCAGTATGTGAGCCCTGTTTTGTCTTATAGTGCCACTTGCAGGTATCTCCATACGTCATAGATATTTTTCTTGTTGTTGCCTACTCATACCAATGCATACTAAATTTAATTAAAAGACACTGATATGCATGATAAATGTAGACTTTTGTTGTTGTTACTACTACTACTACTACATGCGAGCAATTGCCAAATATAACCAGGGCTACTACTACCAGAAGTTATGCTCTAAAGTATATTGAAGATAAAGGGGTAGGCAATTGGGAGTGAAAGATAATATTCTTAGAATACTTGAGTTAGTTTAGTGATGACAAAGAACTTTATAAAATTTGAAAATCACATCAATTTTCGATAAAACTAAAAGTGACTTGGTTCACATTTCGATCCTTCCGGTTGAGATCTCAAACATCAAAATTTTTTTTTTCGCTGAAACTACCCTACCCGATGAATTTTTATTATTAAATCGAGTAGGCTCTTGAGAATACATTTTTGTTGAATACCGAAATTTTAAAGAATTAAGAAAAATTGTAACAAATTAGAAAAAATCTTTTTCTGACTAACTAATCAAAATATATTTCAGTCAGTTATTTCTATTTAAAATAAAATTTTCTGATAAAATAATAAAAAAAAATTTTCCGCTAAAACCTACCTACCTGATGTTTTTTTTTTATTTTAAAGCGTCTTGGAAACTTGAAAATTTTGAGTAAATTATTTTCATTTAAAAATTAATTTTAAAAAATTTAAAATTTAAAAATCTTGAAGTTAAAAAAACTTTACATTGTAGGTATTAAAATAATTTAAATTGATAAAATACTGAAAAAGTTTTTGAGTAAATTATTTTAATTTAAAAAAAGTTGGAAAAATCGTTTTTTGCTAAAATAATAAAATATTCATTTCCGCTGAAACTAACCTATCTAATAATTTTTCGGCTGGGAAGCCTGAAAATTTTGAGAAAATTATTTTCATTTAAAATCATACTTTAAAAAAAACTTAAAATTTAAAAATATAAATATTTTAAGTTTTAATTTAAATTTTTTATGAAGAAATAATTAAATATTTGTTTATTAGTTAAGAAATTTTATAAAAATTTTTTCTCATAAAATAGTCAAGTATTTTTCGAGTAAATTATTTTCATTCAAAACTAAATTTTTACAAAATTTATACAATTTTTACAAAATGTTACATGTTTTTAAAATAATTAATACTCGAATATAAGGGAGAGCTCTGTGTTACTTGAACCTGAACAAAAATCTCTTTGAAAATCGGTCTATCGTAGTCCACATAAATTAATTTTCTGTTTTTTTAATCGGAGCTATTTCGATGCTTTTGAATGAAAAAGTTTAATAATCCATAATCAATAGAATTTGTTTGGTCCATGTCATCCGGCCCTAGCGCGACACCTTTTATATGATTTTCCATACCTACACCATCCTCACATTTTCCGCAACTGCGCTGCTCATTTTATAGCTTGATTGCCTATTGGCTTAAGAAATATTATTTCAACTTTTTATTGCCCATAAGACTAAAAAATTCATAAGTCTAATATTTGATTTTGCCAAATATACTTTCTAATAAAATATTATAGTTTATTTATTTTGTGGAAAATTGGTGAGGTGTTTGCGATGCTCGTAGGCTCAATTACACATACGCACAATTGTATATATGTACATATGTACCCTTCAAAAAATCGTGTGACTAAGGGATCGATCACTTTAGTCTAGAGGTCGCTATAATTCAATTTGTGTAGCATACTTAAAGGGGTATAAGTAAATATAAGTTTTCGTAGCATACTTATAGGAGTTAAAATACCCTTTTGGGTGTAAAGTAGATAAGTCCTTTTAAAATTTAAAACAAGAGTTTAAAAATAATTTCTGAGTACACAGTTTTGTAGCCAAATAAATTCTAGTCTGACGAAGTGTAAGTCTCAAGGCTCTAAAAATTTTTGTTGATTTTTGTCAATTTTTTTCGTCTTGGTGTTTTATATTTTCTACTACAAGAGCTTGTCATTATAATTTAATTGTCATGAAAGAAATTGCCAAACACCATGTCGAATAAAAATTGCCAAAAATCTAACTAATTTTTAAGTGTCTTGAGACTTGCACTCAGGGTAGAAATAGACAAGCTACAAAACTGCATACTTAGATATTATTTAGAAATTCCTGTGTCACACATTAACCTATAGTATAAAACATATCCAACGCCCTAGTTCAAATATTTGTCTTTTTTGATTGACAGCAAATTGTACTCTCTCTCATATCCTTAAGTACGAAAGGACAGTCACAAGTTTATTTTTAAATACTTTGTTACAATTTAAAATTCTGACATAAACATGAATCTAGCTTTTATTAGTTTAGTGTTGTTTTTGTTTTGGGTTTCTCTTTTTTGATTTTTTTTTTGTTTGCAAGTTATTATTAATTCATGAAGATGTTACTATTTGTGTCCATAGCAAAGAAACATTACCTTACGGATACACATGTCATATGTACGTGATAGAACCTTTTAAATCTTCTCTTCTAGTCAGTTAGGCAGGAAAGTTGAAAGTGTTAATCATAAATTGTAATATTCTTGTCAAACCTTGACATTGTAGTACACTTATTACTAAATAACATTTATATTCATGAATAAGTTTAACATACTTTTGGGAGCTAAACTAAACATACTCTTAGGGGCTTATAAATTGTCAGCAGCGGCATTGCATACTTTTAGGGGTTGACACATTTTTAGGCTCAGAATATGTAAAATTGAATTTGAAATATTTTATAAAAGTTGTATAGTTATTAGTAGGGCACTAATTACTCCAAAAAATCAGTAAAGGTAGGAAATGTTTATAAAATATTTCGTAATAAGTAGTGCTCGCATATGGAAGTAATATTCTTACTTTTGACATAGTTTTAGGCGCATTTGAAATTATTTCTAGAAATCTTAACTAGATCTACAGAAAATTCCCAAAGACTTTTTGTTGTTGCTATAGGTTTTGTAACTGCTCAGCCTAAGAGTTCCCTATGTGATAGTGATAGTGATAGTGATAGTGATGGTGATAGTGATAGTGATAGTGATAGTGATAGTGATAGTGATGGTGATAGTGATAGTGATAGTGATAGTGATAGTGATAGTGATAGTGATAGTGATAGTGATAGTGATAGTGATAGTGATAGTGATAGTGATAGTGATAGTGATAGTGATAGTGATAGTGATAGTGATAGTGATAGTGATAGTGATAGTGATAGTGATAGTGATAGTGATAGTGATAGTGATAGTGATAGTGATAGTGATAGTGATAGTGATAGTGATAGTGATAGTGATAGTGATAGTGATAGTGATAGTGATAGTGATAGTGATAGTGATAGTGATAGTGATAGTGATAGTGATAGTTATAGTGATAGTGATAGTGATAGTGATAGTGATAGTGATAGTGATAGTGATAGTGATAGTGATAGTGATAGTGATAGTGATAGTGATAGTGATAGTGATAGTGATAGTGATAGTGATAGTGATAGTGATAGTGATAGTGATAGTTATAGTGATAGTGATAGTGATAGTGATAGTGATAGTGATAGTGATAGTGATAGTGATAGTGATAGTGATAGTGATAGTGATAGTGATAGTGATAGTGATAGTGATAGTGATAGTGATAGTGATGGTGAAAGTGATAGTGAAAGTGACAGTTATGAAGAGGAAGAGGAAGAAAATTAAATTGGGTGTGTACAATAATATTTATTATGAGAAGGGAGAGTCAAGTAAATTTTTGGGCAGAACAACGTCTGCGTCTGATCCATTTTGTATTCTTCTTATGCTTAGAAAGCTATTAAAAAAATTCTCGTTCATGATTTCACACCAATCAAAACAAAAACTCTTTATGAAGCTGTTAAAGTAACGTATTTAATATCGATAACGCATCATATAATCGATAACTCACCTTCATATCGATATCGCGATAACAAACAAAAGTGCTGTCTGTAGTTTATGAAAATCCCGACAAATGCATTTCCTTCAATATACATTAATCATTTCAATATTATTTATTTTTCGCTGTCTCTTTTCCTTTAATGCAATAATTACAAGTTAAATAGAAGAATACGTACGGATAAAAAAAAAAATTATTATATTCTGATACCTATTAATTTCATGCCACACATTACTTCAATTAAATACGGTCAATATACAGACGTAGCTATCGAAACCTTGAGCCATTTATTATTGTGCTTTTGTGCCGAGAAGCGAAACGCATTCATACTCTCTGCATATTATTTATGAGCAACTTTAATAAGCTACACTTTTCAACATTTTCCGTAATTAAACGTTAATAAAAATTGCATATTTTATTTATGAAAGAAAATAAAAGTTTATGTATATAAAATGAGCTGTGGTCGTACACTGCTTCCTTCCTTGCAACTTGCATTGAGTGCAGCTGAGTGACGGCGCATAACGCGTTGAAATGCTGCATTCATTTATTATATAAAAAAAAAAAATATAAAAATTGATTAATATGGATAAAGACTTTAATGAAAATATGTAGTGATAGTGAGTATATTTACATAAATACATAAGTAATAACAAACGTATTTGTACAATTTTCTCATATATTTTTGTAAATCCAATAATGAAAAAGCCGCTTACCCTGTAGGATTGCGTATGAGATTAATTTGTGCAGAAATTTAGAAATGTATTTAAGAAGTGAAATACTGCGCGTATTATGAAAATTATAAGAAAGGAAAACTAGAATCGATTTTTATCGATTTATCGATTTTTGTCGGAGCCACAGTCTTATCGACATCTTCTGATGTTTTTTATATTGTTTTTATTGTATTGTGTGTATTTTAATTTTAATCCCCTTTTTCTCAATTTTACCGATTTAAGATTAAATATGATTAATAGTTAGTGTTCCTGCCGATTTGAAATAGTATAATCGATTTTTATCTATGTATCGCTTTCAGTCGACTTTTGCGTACATCTGAAGTTTTTGTTTTTTGGATTTTTATGTATGAATTATAATCAATTTTAATTT
>OX608080.1:97297233-97334733 GCA_951509765.1 Sphenella marginata | reverse complement strand
GCTTTAATAAATTCTTTGGTTGGCCCAAAAAAATGCTTCAGCGGCTGTACGGACACATTTTTGAGTGGAATTATTTTAACTGGAGTACAGCTTGTTCACTGGTTAAGTCGTTGTTTTATTTATTTGCATACAAAAATGGTTTAGTTGAAGTGGTCTAAGTGGGAATGTGTGACTGGAAAGTGAGAAAAAAGCTTCTAGGAAAAAGCTAAGTAGGAAAGCTGAGGAAAAAAAATAACGGTTTTTTTGTGTTGTGCTCGCTGTATCCAGTTTCGTAAATAAGTATTGTTATAGCTATTAAATCTCAAAGGTCTAATTAGGCTGGGTACTAGTAATTTACGCAGATTAAGAACAAGAGCTTTAAGCTCACTTTTATTTTACTTATCCGTGACCTAAAATTTTAAACCCCCTTCTGCACAATATCATTTAATACTCCTCTACCCATATTGCAATTGTATCGAAATACAAATTCCATTTAAAATGCAACCAACAACAAACAAATTAATATTCTCCATTCCGCTTAACCCTCATTTTCTCCCCATTTAACATTCAACTACTAACTACTTATGCGCTTTACATAGAACTTGAACATGTCCTTCATTTAGCGCGCGCAATGCAATCAACAATACTAATTAAATCTGTTATTTTTTTTTTTTGCTCTCTTCTCATTTCAGGTAAGTTTCAAATGTTCGCATTTCATGAACATGATTGGCATATGGCTCACAATTCACTTAAATACGAAGCTTAACGTTAAGATGCAATTTGCTAGTTAAATGGAAAATTGAACGGTAACTGTTATTGAAACCTTAGATCGATGAATAGCTTTACGTGGTAGCCAAGGTAACAAAAACAACCATGTTGTTGTTGACATAATTACAACTATTGATAGCAGCATTACAAAAACAACTAGTTAACGAGCGGGGTTTTTTTGTATACAAACTAGTCGCATACTAGTTCGAAATGAGCAATTTTATACTGATAAAATAGCAGCTACTATTTTCCAAACGGACTTAAAAACGTAAATTTTCCCTTTTCAGTTAATTGGTTAGAATTTCTATAAAAACAAAATTTTTTCGAACTTGTACGATATTCGAAAATGCCGATGAAGTATTTATTATTCTTTTCCGAACGCCTTTAAAAACGTTATTGGTTCAAATTTTAACAAAAAAAAAAAAAAAAAAATTATTTCGAACTGAAGTAGAATTTTAGAAAATTTATGAATTTTCGAATATCACGAAACCATATTTAAACTTTTTTTTTCAAAATAGACCTAAAAAGTTAATTTTCCCCTTTAGCTACTTAGTTTGAATTTTTATTCAAAAATAGCTATGTTAAACATATACTGAGGAGAAGTTTCGAACTTGACGATATTGCGAAATTCTGAAATCGTATTTTCAAATTTTTTCTCGAAAGGCACTTACCGTCTTGGTATTTTTCGGGTTTTCAGCAAATTATCTCGAAATTTAACAAAAAAAAAAAACTTATTTAAAACTTGTGTCGAAGTTACGAAAATTGTGGATATTTCGAAAATCTCGAAACCGCATCTAATGTTTTTTTCTGCTTTTAAAGCGGTCACAAAAACATATATTTTCTATTTATGTATATTGTAGTGATTTATTTTCAATTTTTAGAAGCTTAGCTCAAATTAAAAAAAAAATAATAATTTATTTTTCAAAATAAAAAAATATATTCAAAATTTTTTGAACACATCGATTTTTTTTAAATACTTTTCAGATGCTAAAAAGGGTTGAAAACATTTTAAAACTTTTTCGAAAATTGTGAAACTTGAAGATATATGAATTAAAAAAATTCTTAAAACGGTTTTGAAAAAAAAAAAAAATTTATTTAGGAATAATATTTTAGTATGTATATTTTTTAAGCCTGCGCGACAGTTGCTAAAATTACCAAATTTCAAAATTAAAAAAAAAAATTAAACACAAATTTTTAAAACTTATATAGAAATAAAAATTGCACACTTTTGATGATAAATTCGAAATGAAGATGGTATTTCAAAACTTTTTCGAACATTTTTTTAAACTCGATGAAAATTATATATGTAAAAAGAATTCATAACTTGTTCGGTAGTGTAGAAAATTTACAATATTTGAGCTCGAGCTGCAGAAACATTTAATGCGTCGGTTGCTACCAGTCCGATCTCTTTCGAACTAGTTCGGTTCCAACTCGTTGATTCATTGCAGCGTGCTAGCATCGATTAAGTATGCCATTCTTATATTTACTTAGCTTTTTTTCCGATAAATAGATTTTGAGCTAATAGTCATTAAAGAATTTGCTTGAAGCGCTGTTGTTTAATTTTCAAAAAAAAAAAAAAAAGCCCTACACATCCACACCCACAATCAACTTTGGCGTAGCAGTCCACAAGGGTATGTTAGCGCAAAAATAAACACTTGCGTCCACCAGCACTCAAACAATGCCCCAAACTAGAGTTGGCTGCACTCTGTGTGCGCTGGTTGGCTTACTTACTGTGGACTTTGGTGGCGTTCATTGCGCCATTGCATTCATTTACAATTTATGTTAATTAAGTGTACACTAGTTGGTTGGTTAGAGGGCTGGTGGCGTGTTGGTGCTGTGATGCTGTGCTAGTGTGACGTTTCGCTGTTCTGTTTGTTAGCTAGTCACTGTCATCATCGTTGTCACAAACCCAGCAAACACATCGCAAATAGTACATATTCATGGTAACATCAGTAAACCTTGCACACATGCACACTGCACCCCACAGTCATGCTGCAAGTAACTGAGCTTAGGTGCACTTTGTTTATTCTACACGATTTATAACCCCACACACACAAAGGTTCAGCAAATGGTGGAGGTCAGTCTAGTCTGCTGTGCACGTGGAAAGTGAGTGGAGTGCTTGACAGCTTTTGATGAAATTCAATTTTAGTGCGAGGTGTTTAAGCTAGGTACGTACCAGGGATGGACAATATTAGAAAATTTGAGTGACGAATGATCGGTTATTTCTTATTCAAAAAGATCAAAGTGATGAATAACATGTTAATTTTATATTTGGAATTTTTGAATAACGATAAAATTATACCCATATGCGCATTATAATGATCTCGAAGCGGTCCCGAAAAAGATTTAAAATGATCCTGATACAGTGAGATGGTCCCGAAGTGATTCTGAAACAGTCCCAAAATTATCCCGAAAACGGTCCCGAAGTGATCCCGAAACAGTGCTGAAAATGGTCCCGAAGTGGTTCCGAAACTGTCAAGAAAATGGTTCCAAAGTGATTCCGAAACAGTCCCGGAAATGGTCCCGAGTTGATCTCGAAATTATCCCGAAAATGATACCGAAGTGATTCCGAAACAGTCCCGAAAATGATACCGAAAATGGTCCCGAAGTGATTCCGAAACAGTCCCGGAAATGGTCCCGATTTGATCTCGAAATTATCCCGAAAATGATACCGAAGTGATTCCGAAACAGTCCCGAAAATGATACCGAAACTGATACCGAAGTGATCCCGAAACAGTCCCGAAATTATCCCGAAGTGATCCCGAAACAGTCCCGAAATGATACCGTAATTGATGTCATGACGGCAGCACCGATGTGGGTCGAACGTCTGCTGGTTAGGGAGCTTAGAATCAGACCTGTTAAATAATGATTATTAATTTTAATCATTGATAATCAAATTAAAGTTTTTGTATAATTAATCGATTAGGATTAAATTTTGTGTTTTTGTTTTTGTGTTAAGGATTTATTTCGTTTTCAAATTTAATTCTAGAATTAATTAAAATTATCAATATTAATAGATATTGTAATATCAAAAATTTTAATCTAATTGATTAATCCTAAGATTAAATTTGAAAACGAAATAAATCCTCATTAATCGAATACAAAATTTAATACTAATCGATTAATTATTCTTAAGTTTATATAATTGATTTGTAACTGCAACAACAATTACTGGTACTACAACAACAAATACTTCACAACTAAAAACAACAACATGGCTTCCCATCTAAACTCACTATCGTTGCACTCATCTCCCCCTGCACTCTCGCCAGCGTGCTCTATGCCCCACAATTGTACACAGTTCAGCGCTTGTTTTCGAGTTCAATTTTTGAGGTTTTGCCAATGCTGCCAAAGGCCAAGACTTTGTTAGTTTATGTACTACACATACAAATGCATATAAATTTATTTTCGCATATTTATTTGTTAGTGTTTGTGCAATCGGTGTAATGTTTCATATTTCAATTTGCAATTTGGCCCGACAAAAAAAAACTTTTAATTTTCAATTCCAATTGAAATTGAATTCAAATATTTTGTAAATGCAAATGGAAAGCAAGCAAAAAAAAAAAAAAAAAATTTTAAATAAACTAAAAACAACCACAAGCAATGAACACAACTTTTTCACACATTGCTTGAGGCTGCTTTGCTATTTCCCTGGATTTTCCAAGCTGCTTCGTCGTACGTTCCAAAAGCTTGCAGAGTAATTGCAGCATTTTGCATAATATATTTGTCGTAAAGTCGTTATTGCTGATGCTGTAGCAAGCTGTTTGTTGTTGTAAGTGCTTGTGGCGTGCACGTGTGTGTGTGTGTGTTTGTATTTTAACCCTTGCATTACCCATATGCATACATTAGAATATTTATTTAACAAATAATATGCAACAGCAGTTAGTATTCATGCTTACTTCCCTTTCCACTTCCTTTTTATCACTTTTTCCATTTCCCCTCTATTCCTCTCTCCCAGCCAGCAGCCTCTCTTCTAAATAAATGTTTTGTTTACACAAAGGGGAAATTATGCCATCTGCCGTTATAAATTTTCATTGCCTACAACTGAGTCAGCAAAATAAATGCTATCGGAATTGTTACATGATTGCATTTATGTTAGGCTCATGATTACAAATATTAGAAATGATGATGATGATGCTGATCATGATAATGTTAAGGCTATTAATTATCAACTAAATAACCATCAATTCTTTTAATAAATATTCAAGCAAATAGTCATTTTAGCATTCAATTATGTTTACTCACATTTGAAGTAATTAATAGTAAATCGAAAAAACGTGGAGGTGTTAATGAATTTTAACAAAACAAAAAAAAAAAACAAAAACAGAAAAAAATTATTCCATACACTTTAATTTGTAAAGTTTTGGTGTGTTGAAAAGTAGGGACCATTCGTAAATAAATATAAATCGTTTTTTTCCCAAAAAATTTTTCTGAAAAAAAAAAATAATAACATAAAATAAACAAAATTTATCGCAAACTAAAAGCTCACTAAAGACTTCGCCGCCGAATTCGTATTCTCTTAATTTTTACCTTAAAGTCTTATCACGATCTATATATCATCCTATAAGCTACTTGACTAAAATATTGCTAGAAACAATTAGTCTAAAATTTCTCCCGCAACTCGCCAGCGAATTGTCCAAAAAATCGCTAGCGAATATTTTAGGAGATTCCCAAAAAAATTTACCTTTTTATGGTTAAGCAAAAGCGCTTTTATTTTAATTCGCCAGCGAAATTTCTCGTAAAAATCGCGATCCTCAAAATATTTCAAAGACCTCCACGTTTTTTAGAGAATTGTCAATTGTACCGAAATTAATCTTGGAATTTTCCTAGAGCTTTACTACATTTATTCACATTCTATTTCAAACTTCTCTCGCCATCAAATTACGATTTCATGTTCTGCTTAGTCTTATTCACAACTTTTCTGCAGCTTCTTCATAGTTTTTTTCTTTATTGTTTTATTTTTATTTTATTTTGATTTTCCGTTTCTCCTTTTCTGGGTCCAAAAAATTTACCGAAAATTCGCCAGCGAATGTCTAATAATTCGCCAGCGAATGGTTCAAAAATTCGACAGTGAATATTTTACAAAATTCTTAAAAAATTAAACTTTATAGGGTTAAGCGAAATTTTACTTCTACCAGCGCTTTTATTTAAATTCGCCAGCGAAATTTCTCGTCAGATTCGCAATGATCCAAATATTTCAGATACCTCGCCTTTTTTTTTAAAGATTATTGTCTTTTGTCCCGAAAAATTCGAGTTAAAATTTTCCGTGTCGTTTTCCTGTCGTGCTTAGTCATATTCAACTTTTATTCAAGTCGCCACAGCCGCCATAGTCATCGCTATCATTAACATCAACACTTTTCTGCCTATTCTTGATGGTCCTGTTCTTTATCCTTACTTTCTAATGTTTACTTTCGTACCTTCTGTTTTCTATTTTCCCATCTTGCCTAAGCTGTTTCCAACAAAAATGGGTCTAAAAAATCTGTCCAAAATTCGCCAGCGAAAAGTATTAAAATTCTCCAAAAAAAAAAAATTTTGGAACTTGATTGCCAAAATCGGCAAAACATTTATTTTTTATTCTCATGAGCTAATTTTGATCTCTACCGGATCTTTTATGTAAATTTGCAGGCGACTTTTGCATTCTGATTTCTTTTTCATTTCCTTTTCGTATCTCATTCCTTCAATCCATATCTCTTATTCTTAACTCCAGTCAGCAAAAAATTCCAAAAATTTCTCATTCACTCATCATTTCACATTCTAAAATTTACTAACTTTCCATACCGTCTAGCATTCACAACTCTCTCATAACTCTAACTGCAAGTTAATGCATAATTTATTTAATTTAGGCAAAATACATAATTGCATTTAAATTTCTTTATTACGCCTTTGGGAATTCTAGTGATATCCTGCAACATATTTTTACTCATTCCCTTCCCTCTCTAACTTCATGCCGACATTCTAATGGCTAACAATCACTTCATTGCTGTGCAATTTCTATATAAAATATTTACTTGACACACATACATTGAAGTCCTTTGCTTGGATTATGCATGCATTTGCGTTAAATTTTCTAGAAATAGGGAAAACAACAACAACAACAACAGTAATAATAATAACAATCTGATCTAGCTTTTACTTTACTACAAAAACATTTATTGTATTTAGTTTCCTCAATCGCAAAATATTCATTGTTATTAATATTGATATTATAATTTATTGCCACAACTCGTACAAGTAATCAGCAGGAAAAGCAAGCCTTTTGTGTTACAAAGGTCTTCAGTTACCCAACAAACATTTTTAATTCATATAAATTCTCTCAACCATTGAGAGCTATTTCTTATTCGCAACCAATGTCGAGTTTTAAGTGTTACGTAAAAGGTTGATTTCACATTAAAAGCCCTTATCGGCGGCTTGAGTATTATTTAAGTTATCATATTCAGGGTTGCCACATGTTCCAAATTAATTCACTATTTTTAAGTAAAGAAAGGGTATTTTTTAATGATTTTTTGCACTGAAGTTTGTTTGGCCAGTAAATTATAAAATGTATAGGACACTCGTAAAAAGGGATTGCCACGTGTCCAAAATTTATTTTTAATCTGTTCGCATAGTATTTATAAGTCAAAAACGCCTTAAAAAATATTGTTTTTAAATTTGTTTTTAAATTTGTTTTGATTTAAAAACCTACAAAAAAAGTATTAAGATATATTATTCTCACTGAAAGGGTTGCCACCCGTGCCAAAATAATAAATATAATTATTTTTACTATCAAATTTATGCTGTTAGGAATAAAATTATTTTTTTAATTTTGTTTTATTTATAGGATGTTGTGTATTTTTTTGCCCATCATTTTTTTATAAAGGGTTGCCACATATTCAAAATATTTTTATTTATAGTTTTGTTACATTATTTATAATTAAAAACGACCTAAGCATTGTTTGTTCTTGTTTTAAATTTATTTTCGTAGGGTATGGGGTATTGAGCCATTTGAAAAAATTTAAGTTACCATATAAGAGAGAGCTAACATATCTCCTGAGAAATACCTACATTGTATAAAAAGTGTTGCCACGTGTCCGAAATGTATTTTCAATTTGCTCATTACAGCATTTATAAGCCAAGAACATTCAAACCAATTGTGATGATTTTTTTGTTTTACTCCGCAAATTAATAGAAACTGTTATAAAATATGGTATTGAGAAAAAGAGGGGTTGCCACCTATTAAACAATAATTAACATACTTATTTTGATTTCTAAATTTATGATGTCGTCGATATGATTAATTTGATTTTTTAATTTAATGTTTATGAAAGTGCTAAGAACGTAAATGAGTTATAAATTATAACTTTTATCAAAAGTGTTGCCACATGTTCATAAATTAGTTTTAAATTCTCTCGTTATATATATTCACAACTTAAGAACTGGTTTGAAAATTTCACTGATTATTTGTGTTTTTAGTGTATAGTATAATTATTACTAAACTCTACGATATTCATAAAAAGGATTGCCAACTGTTCGAAAACTGCTTTTTACTTTATAATGTAATATATTTTTTTTTAATTTCTGGCATCATTTTTTATTGCTAAACTTGTTCGGAATGCTTCTTCAAAGCGCTACAGGTAAACAACATTGAAACTCAAATTGGCTGTGAGGATATATAAAACCATAAAACATTTTTCCTCGTGCATACTGGGCTAATCTATATTTCCATTCGTACGAGTTTGAGTGTATGTCTGTGTTTGCATGTTTTATTCGTAAATTGGCAATACATTTACGCTAAGCAAGCGGAAATGGATTTCTTCTTCTTCTTCTTATTCCTTCTTGCATTTAGCAAACACATTAACTAGCATTTCCATCAATAAAAACAACAACAAAGTAGAAGAAAACAATGATTGGCTAAAAGCTTGTCTTGATGTTATTGATAGTCGATATGACCGCGGGGTGTATTTTAGTATATCGGATTTTGTTGTTGAATATTTTATATACATACATATATGTATGTGCTCCACATTGTTGCATTGTTGGCTCATTTTCATATCGTAAATTGCTTAAAGTATTAATATGAAATTTAAATGTCGAATACAATTTAAATGATGCTAATAATATCTATAATTATTTGGCAAAATATTAAATAGTAATTGAAAATTAAAATGATTATTTAATTGCGATTTTTGTTATATGCTTGCATAGAATGATAGCGTTATTACCTTTAGCTTCATACCCGTATTAACATTTGTATATGATTTGATTCATAGCAAATTTAAGATAAATAACAAGCTATAAAAAATATCCTATAAGTGACAACCCCATCTATGAAACTCACTTCAAAATATTTCTGTTAATAATGCGTAAATTAACTACATTTTGATACCCTCATTGGCGTATGTGATTTGGTTTTTTTGAAATGTAAAATAAATGGCAACCTTATAAAAATATTTCAAGTGGCAACCCCAAAGTGAAAGGTGAACCCTTTGTTGTAAATAACATATATAGAAATCTGTGGAGCCCTTTTGAAAATCGGTCACATAAAAACTTTCCCCTGGTAATGCCGTATTATATTTAAAAGCAAAAAATCATAAAGGTGGCAACCCTTGAAAGACATGCAGTATGGCAACATTTAAATAGAAAAGCTAGAATATAATATATAAAACGGTTGAAGCTATTGTACATATGTACATATTGCTACCGTTATTGGCATATTTGATTTGATTTTTGTGAAATGTAAAATAAATGGCAACCTTATAAAAATAATTTAGATGGCAACACTTAAGTGAGAGATAAGCACTTTGTTATAGATAACATATATAGAAACCTTTGGAGCCCTTTGAAAATCGGTTACACAATAACTTTCGGCTGGTAATGGCATAGTTTATGTAAAAGAATGGTGGCAACCCTTGAAAAACATACAAAGTGGCATCACTTAAACAGAGGAACTGGAATGCAGTACATCAAATGGTTCAAGCTATTTGCCAGATAAAAGAGGATAGGAAAAAAAATGTATAATAGGATTAGGTGGCAACTCTGCCCAGCAAAATTCATGTTGAAATATGACGTAAGACAACTTGTTTTGATATCCACATTGTTGTATCCCACTTATAAAAAAAACTTTAAAAAGGTGCTCGATTCTTACTTTGATGTTGGAACTACGTTCCCTCCTCCATCGCTAGTCACATTTTACCTTTAACCATTACCTTTCTAGTTCTAAAACTTTATTTTTAAAATTAAAAAAAGAAAATCTCTTACAAAAAAAGTTTTTCTTTTATTCAATACAAACCATAAAAGCTGAGTGCACAGTCTCGCAAGCACCAAAAATTGATTTCAAACGAAAATTGATTCAAAGCCATCGTAGTGTATAGGACTTCGATTGAAGCAGATGCAGCTGTTGCTACCTAGAAGCTACCGAAGTGAGTGATAAGTTGATAAAGCAACAAACTGACAGGTGATTGGTTCAAAAAGGCATTGCAGCTGCAGTCTGATAGACGGCACATGAACTGAGAAATGCGCAGATACACTAAAAATTGATGGGTTGCTGAAGTGAAACTTCCTGTGGGGCGCTCAACTGGCCTTAACGAAAATTTACTAATCTTAACTGAAATGATCTGGTCTTTACTCTCTTACTCTTCAAAAAAATAAAAAATTTACTTAACTCAACTCAACTTAACTTAATTTATTTCAACTTACCTTAACTTGACTTAACACTTTACTTAATTTAACTTAACTTAACTTAACTTAACTTAACTTAACTTAACTTAACTTAACTTAACTTAACTTAACTTAACTTAACTTAACTTAACTTAACTTAACTTAACTTAACTTAACTTAACTTAACTTAACTTAACTTAACTTAACTTAACTTAACTTAACTTAACTTAACTTGACTTGACTTGACTTGACTTGACTTGACTTGACTTGACTTGACTTGACTTAACTTGACTTAACTTAACTTAACATAATTAAACTTGCCTGAACTTGACTTAACTTAACTTAACATAACTTAACTAAAAATAACGTAACTTAACTTAACTTAACTCCACTTAACTTAACTTAAACTTAAACTTAAACTTGAACTTGAACTTGAACTTGAACTTAAACTTAAACTTAAACTTAAACTTAAACTTAAACTTAGACTTAAACTTAAACTTAAACTTAAACTTAAACTTAAACTTAAACTTAAACTTAAACTTAAATTGGAACTTAAACTTAATCTTAAACTTAAACTTAAACTTAAACTTAAACTTAAACTTAAACTTAAACTTAAACTTAAACTTAAACTTAAACTTAAACTTATACTTAAACTTAAACTTAAACTTAAACTTAAACTTAAACTTAAACTTAAACTTCAACTTCAACTTCAACTTCAACTTAAACTTAAACTTAAACTTAAACTTAAACTTAAACTTAACCTTAAACTTAAACTTAAACTTAAACTTAAACTTAAACTTAAACTTAAACTTAAACTTAAACTTAAACTTAAACTTAAACTTAAACTTAATCTTAAACTTAAACTTAAACTTAAACTTAAACTTAAACTTAAACTTAGGCTTAAACTTGAACTTGAACTTGAACTTGAACTTAAACTTAAATTTAAACTTAAACTTAAACTTAAACTTAAACTTAAACTTAAACTTAAACTTAAACTTAAACTTAAACTTAAACTTAAACTTAAACTTAAACTTAAACTTAAACTTAAACTTAAACTTAAACTTAAACTTAAACTTAAACTTAAACTTAAACTTAAACTTAAACTTAAACTTAAACTTAAACTTAAACTTAAACCTTAACTTAATTTATTTCAACTTAACATAAATAAAATTAACAAAACAAAAAACAAAAGTCCTGTTTCACTTCATCACTTTTCTTGCACAATATTTCTTCCTGGTGGTATTAGAAGTTTCACTTCTATCACTTGCACAGTGCTACACCTGCTTCGTTTACTTCTGTTTAAACAAAAAATTAAATCGAAAAGCACTTTTCCTGCTGGACATTTGCTGCGCGCTGTCAAAGAATTTTTACATTTCCTTTTGAATCTTCATTCACTTGATGTGCTTTCATTACAGCTCAAAAGCGAAAATTTCGTTTGTTTTGTTTTTGAAGTTTTTTCCCTTTCTTATGAAAAATGCAAAAAAAAAAAACAAATGACGCTTGAATGCGCTTTTCTGTACTACGGCCTGTTATGCTTTCTTTGCTTGTTCCGTTTACTTGCCATCTTCTTCGTTTTTTTATGCTTAGCCAAATTGAACTTCACACAGCGTGGCACTCAAAGTTCAAACAAGCGGCATTTTCGGCAATGCAAAGTAAGAGCAAACAACACAAAAGCTAAAAGGGAAGTAAAATAGAATGGCGCAGAATGAAAAAAAAATATAAAAGCAGAAAAAAATGTTCAAGAAAATTAGTTGAATCAGCAGTTTGGGCTTTACTTAAGGACTTTGTTTGTGTGTGTGTGGCTGCGCGCGCTCTGCTCTCCCCTCTAGCACACATACATATATCCCTTAAATACACTGAGACATATGCGAGTTTACACAATGTCTTGACTTGCTTCCTTCAGGCATTTCGTCTAGCCATATCTTTACATTCTTTAGCTGCATATGTAAATGTGTTTGTATGTATGTATGTATGTGTGGATATCCAGTAGGCATTTGCAACTTTTCAATTCTTTTTTCATTGTCTGCATTGGCTTCATGCCATAATTATGTTAGAGCTTGTTGTTTTGGCTGTTAGTTAATTGTTGTTGTAGTTGTTTTAGCTGTTGTTGTTATTGCTTTTGTTTAGTTTTGTCGCTACTACAACAATATTAGTTGTTCATAGTGCTTGGTTGCCATTGCTAACATTTTGCCTTGCGGCAGCATATGGCTGCTTGGATATGAAGACTAGGAACATATTCATCTTTATGTGGCAGAAGGCGTATGCACATTAGGGTGTTTCATTTTCAGACGAAATTTTGTTTAATGCGCTCTTCCTAATTATTTGTTAGCAATTTCGAGTTTTATTGGTCGTTTTGGCTTCTTCGATACTATTGACTTCGAACGTAAATGTTTTTTGTATTATCAGGCTGTGAAAATATTGGTCTTTTGAGTTGCGAATTTTCAAATCTAGAAAACCAAATTTTTGTATAGCCAGTTTTTTTTTTTTAATTTTTCTTATAAAGGTCCTCAATGTTAAGCGAATAAAAAACGTTTTTTTATTTCAAAAGAAAGTTTTTTTTTTTTTAAATCATATAAAAAGCGCAAGCCCTCATTATTTTGTGTACAAGTTTTTTTTGTTTTTAAATTTTTTTTTCAAACAGTAAATAAAGTTTTGAAAAAAGAATTCTTTTTTTTAATTTTGTATAAAGTACCGCCTTTAAGTGAACAAATAAATAAAAATAAAATTTCATTTATAACCCATTTTATCACAAAAAAAAAAAAAATATTAAAACCGCAATATTTTGAACACAGAAACCTTTCGTTTTAAATTATTTTTTCTTAAGTGAATAAAGTTTAAAAAAGAACTGTTTCCCCTTTGGAACTAATCCATTTAGTCATATAAAAATCCAAAAATCAATACATTGAAGACAACAATTTTACTGTTTTAAATTTTTCTTAAAAAAGTTTTTCCTTAAAAAAAAAAAACGTTCACATAAAAATATCAAAATTTTCAATAGGTTGACCACAAAAGCTTTTCGTTTTTAATATTTTTTTCATAAGCGAATAAATAATTTTTTTTTTAATAAAAAATTTTTTTCTTCCTTATAATTAACACATTTGATTATATTAATCGCTATTTTTGTAGTAAAAACCTTTTTTTTAAATTTTTTTTCTTAGCGAATAAAGTTTTTAAAAAAAATTTTTTTTTCGTGACAACTACTCATTCAATCACATAAAAATTGGGACAAAATTTTTTTTTAAAATTTGTTTATATATATTTGCCACGCTAAGTTAATAAAAAAAATTAAGAACAAAAAAAAAATTAAAAACAAAAAAAAAATTGTGTAAGAACTAATAATTTTTTGAAATTTTGAAATTTTTTGATAAACTACTGCCATCCTATGTTAAATGAAAAAAAAAACAAAAGAAATTTAAGAAACGAAAAAAAAAAAAAAAAAAAATCAAAAAAAAAAGTTCTGTAAGAACTAATAAATTTTTGAAAATTTAAAATTTTTTTTATGAAGTACTGCCATCCTAAGTTACAAAAAAAAATTATAAATGCAAAAAAAAAAATTTCGTTTTTAATTTATTTTACAAAATATCGAGATGGATGTAAAAAAAAAAAATCCTTTGAGATACCAAATTTGATCACATGAAAAAATTTCGCAAATTGTCTTTAAAGATAAATTGCTGCATTTAATAACAACTTCTCTACTTTCTCTCGCCAACACATGCTCATTCTTTTACGATTTCTAAATGGATATTTCAAACATTTATTTATTAGTATGCGTGCTTATGAATATGCTAAAGATATACCAATCTAGTTTTCGTGTTTATCTGTATATGTTTTGATTGGCTTAATAGCTATCCTTTGTGTATATGTTTCTCCTTTAGACCATATACTTACTTACGATACTTGCATGATCCATGACTCAAAGGTAGTTGACTTTTAGCTACATATGTATGTGCGCCTTTAGCTACTTTCTACGAACAATAGATTGATTTTGCATGAACGTATGCTTTTATATACATATATAAAAAAACAAAAACAAAAAATAGCAATTTTTATACATATGTACATATGTATATGCATGAAGTTTTTCACTGAAATTCACAAGCCATTTCAGCTCGATATTCATAACTACATATATATCTACATACATATCTACATACATCGATACGACTGCAGCAAAAAGCTAATCAATAGTGTAATTTCTTTTATCAATATATTTCCTGGTTTTTGCTAACAGCAAATTGCTTTTTTTTCTTTCCTTTGCTGCCTTTGTCTTTAACAAAATTTATTGACAATTTTAGATTGTATTTCGAAATTCAATAAATATTGTGTATTTAGATATATGAAACTATTTAGAGATGCACATTTTTGTATATACATACATTAGTTTGGGGATTATTCTTAAGTTAAAATTAATACTACGCGAGCTTTTGAAAGCTCTATGACTTCAAGTAAGACGAAACGAAAATACGCGATGAGAATCTGATAGTGCTGAAAGTTTTTGGATTTTGGTTTTTGTTTAGTGATATTCCGCCTCCTGCATCATTTCATCCACTCTTATTACTGTACTAACGCTTCGCTGCTCCTCAGAACTTATAACAGGCTGAGTCTGAATTTAATCATAGCACCACCTAAACGACTTGAGTTATTAAATTTTTTAACTCACTTATTACAGCACTCATTATCACCTTTCATTTGATATCCATATTGTGCTCAAACAGTTTGAGTCACCCAAGTTCAAATATTTATCGATAACTCCGAAAATGGTTTAGTTATCGAAATAAGTAATACTCTAAATGTCAAGTTCGATACCACGTAATGCAACGGTGGAAGTAGCATTCAAATCTTTTCAGCAGTTTTTGAGTGATGCGCGTTCAAACATACAGACAAACAGACAAAATTCAAAAAATTGTTGTATTTTGTATTTTTTGTATTTTGTATTTATTTATTTTATTTACATCAGTACAATTTCAACTTATGGATTAAACATTACCTACGAAGCTATAGTGCTTGTCTGCAGGTGCATACATATGGGCATACATACATTGACATTTATGTGTATTCAAATGAGTAAATAAAAATAAAAAATAAAAAATAATATAAAAAATAAAAAAGTGTATAAGAATGAAAATAGTGCTTTCAATGTTAAAGGTTAAAGCGGGATATATGATAAATAAAATTTATTATTATTGATTATAATCTACTAATGCTAAGTTACAACAAACTTCTTAGATGATTCCTCAAGAGCAATTTCCTACCGGGGGTGTTAGGCAGATTAGCTAGGTTTATCGGTAGTTCATTCAGGAGGGAGGGAAGTTGAACAGAGAGAGTATTTTTCGTATAGTTATTGCGGAATTTAGGGATTTTAAGCCTGTTGCTCTGCCGCCTTCGCGTGCAGTAATTATGATCAATTTTTACCTTCAGAATATTATCGTCATAAAACTCAGTAAAAATAGTATATTTGTATATAGATTTGACGTCGAGAAGGCCTAGTTGCTTGTTCAGAGAGATATTGGGCAAATTCACGTTTTTACTCCTAGCCAAGATTTTTAAAATGCGATTTTGACTAATTTGTAGTTTATTTAATCCGGTTGATATACCCCACGCTGTTATTCCATGTCTTAGGTAAGATTCGGATAGGGCCAAATAGGCTTGCTCAAGGACAGCGTAGTTACTGCAGAAGCTTAGGTGTTTTAGGAAGTAAGATGTCGATCTCAACTTCTTTTGCAAATGGGAAATATGAATATTCCATTTAAAATGGTCGTCTAGTAAGACTCCTAGGTATTTGTAGTAGCTTACACACTCCAAGATCGTAGAGCAATCGCAGGACTGGATATAGTTATGCAAACAGTTGGTGTTGTGAAATTTTAAACAAATACTTGCGGGGCTAACGTGAGGAGGTCTAATATGCATTATCTTGGTTTTTGTTGCATTTAGAGAAAGACCGTTGTCGTGGGACCATCTGGTTACTATGTCCAACTTACTTTGCATTATCTCAGTGGCTGTATCAAGGTTTCTGTGAGGAACAACGATTGTTGTGTCGTCTGCGTATGCAAAGACTTCACAATCTTTCAAAACTTTGAGCATACTATTTGCGTATATTATGTACAAGAGAGGCCCAAGTTTCGAACCCTGAGGTACACCACAGGAAATGGTTCTTTCATCACTGAATTCGTTTTTCACTTTAACTCGACACTTTCTTATCTCCAGGTAACTAGCAAACCATTGAAGACAATCTCCCCTAATACCAACATTGTCCAATGCCTCAACTAGCTTTGGGTGCGATAATGTATCAAAGGCTTTACTGAAATCAATGAATAGCACCAGACAGTGGTAGTTCTTCCCCAAATTCTCGTTTATAGTGCTAGCAAACCGACCTAGTAGTTGATTGATATTTTTATCCTTTTGGAAACCATACTGATTGCTTTCTATTAGCTTGAACTTATTTAAAAAGGTAGTAAGTCTACCAACAATTACTTCTTCCAATATTTTCTCTATAACGGGTAGAATTGCTATAGGCCTGTAGTTCATAGGGTCCGACTTCGTTCCCGACTTATGAATTGGCTTAATTATTGAAACTTTCAGCTGTTCGGGCACTATACACTGTCTTAAACTGAGGTTTATAAGTTTTGTTAACATGGGGGTCATTACTAGTGCATTTGATTTCAGGTCCTTTGGTCTGATTTTGTCAAATCCAGCGCCTTTATTGACATTGAGTCGTTGTAAGATAGAAAAAATCTCTTCCTCGCACGATTATTCCATATAAATTGAATTAGGAACTACCCTTTCTGAGCGAGTATCTATAGTTTTAATGCTACAGGTGTGTAATACACTTTTAACACCTTCCTCGAAGCAATTCATAAATACCTCACAGGTATTTTCCGGGTTATTTTTCGTTATAAATTCATTAGGGTTCATAGACTTCCTTCCCAGTATCTCATTAACTATTCGCCAGGTCTTCTTAACATCGAATCTGCAGTCATACAGTTTGTTACGATAGTATTGGTTTCTAGTATTTTGGATTAGTTTGTTGACGTGATTTCTGAATTTCTTATATTCAGTCTCTGCGGTCCTATCATAAGGTCTAGACTTTCATCTTTTATAAAGCTGATCTCTTTTATCACAATGTATTCTTAATTCATTCGACATCCACTCGTTTGACTTCCTACGGGGTTTGCCCTTGGGCTTAGTAAGACAGCTATCATAAATAAACTTAAAAGCTGATTGTATGTTCTCACACATAGTGTTAACATTCGTCGCGTTTAAAATATCAAACCAGTTTGTCTTGCTTATTTGTTCATTTACTTTTTTGGTATTAAGTACATATGGGCTTTCGGGATAATCATCACTGATTTCGCTATCCGCACATATGCAACAGATCAGTGAGTAATGATCGGAAATATTAGATTCAACTACAGCTGTTGACAAGAGCGCATCTCTACTCTTAACAAATGCATGATCAATGCAGGTGCCAGTGCTTCTCTTAATATCAACTCTTGTGCAGTCACCTATTGCTTTTTGAAACCCGCATGATGAGAGCATATCTAAATATAAGTTGGTATTGGTGTTATCCATATCAAGCAAGTTGATATTGATATCGCCCATCACAATAACGCAATCCTTTTTGTCTTAAGTATGAATACTTTTATACATTTTTCTTGAATATTTGCAATATGCAGCCATCGATATGTTTTAATTTTATTTTATGTGGAAACTAGATTCATCCATAATAAACTTACGTGATTTCTTCTGATTTAATACCATTGAAGTCGCTCCACTCTAATGCTAGTTTTATTTCTAAATTTTCTTCTTGTACCTAATGGCTTGGACAAAAGCAAAAGAAGTTGCCTTATGTCTTCTCTTTTTTGGTTATAAAGGATACCCATATCTGTATGTTTATACTTTCACTCTAGCTAATTGCACTGAAATCAATACTATTTTCTTAAAAATTCTAATCTCCTTTCATTGTAAAAAATTTAAATGCATAAATCTTTGACATTTGACTTCAATTTCAATAGTTTCCATGCTAACTAATTGATGTTTGTGAAACTGTTTTACTTACATATTTATGTTATAGTTTAATGAAAGCTCAAAAAAAGAGAGAGAGAAAGTTCAAACAAATAATAATCAAGAAAAATACAAAATATTCCTCACCTAGTTTATGATATTAGTTTGGTGTTAAGCAATACAATTTAAGCATGAAATTTATCAAATAAATAATTCACAGTTGTTTCTAATATTTGACTACGAATCAACATTTCCATGAAAATAAAAAAAAATTCTTACTCAAATTCTACTAGATTGTATGAGCATCTGTTTTCATTTTTGAAAAATGTATTTTCATTAAATATCAAACACACACAAATGCACAAATTTAGTCATACACATTGCCATGCACATCAACCAATACAAATATATACTAACTATAATAAAAGCTAGAGATCAACCGAATGTTCGACTTTTGCGGCGTTATTTTCATTTTCCCTTAAAAGCTGTGGAAGTAATAGACCAAAGTGGTTTTGTGTTTTTTTTTTTAATTTAGTGTTCCGATTCATGATTTGAGACAGATCGTGACTTTTTGAAATAGCTTGACTTTTTTACAAAAACTGGTGATTTTTTAGAAATCGCTCACCTTTTAAAGAACCATGTTATTAATGTTTTTAACTTTTTAAAAAGCTGTGACTGAGTTTTTTGAAGATAAGATCTTTTCGAAAAAGGGTGGTCTTTTTAAAATCAGTGACTTGTTATAAAACAGTGACATTGTGACACATGCAAAGATAGTGACTTTTGAAACTGTGAAACTGTGTCTTTTTGAAATTCAGTAAATCGCGACTCTTTGAAAGCTGGCGATTTTGTGGAAGCGTGTGCACTTTTGGAAGTCGGTGACTTTTTCCGGAATCGCTAATTCTTTCAGATTCGGTGATTTTCGAAAACCGGTGATTGGGAACAGTTGACTCTGTCAGAATCAGTGAATTTTCGGGTGCGGTGACTTATTGGGTCCCGGTGACATTGTTAAACCCGGTGATTTATTGGGTACCTGTGATTTTAAGAACAGGTGACTTTTTCACTAACCGGTCATTGTTTCAGATTCGGTGATTTTTTAAAACAGGTGATTATTTAAGTACTAGTGATTTTTTGGGAACAATTGACTCTGTAAGAAGCAGTGAGTATTCGGGTGCGGTGACTTAGTGGGTACCGGTGACATTTTTGAAACTTGTGATTTTTTGGGTACCTGTGATTTTTCCAGCACAGGTGACTTTTTCGGGAACCGCTGTTTTTTTCAGTTGCAGTGATTTTTTAAAACCGGTGATTATTTAAGAACTAATGAATGAATGAATGGGAACTGGTGGCGCTTGAGAACTGGCTACAAGACATCGAATTCGGCAACGGTAATTTTCCGTTTGTTAAACAAACCCACAACTCTCGACCGTGCTCTAGCCTTTGCTAAATATTGTGGTTTTGATGGAACTTTACATAAAAACCTTAGATCCTTGGTGTTGAGCAAATAATTTACCATTATTTTTGTGGTATTTAGAAAATCGCACCAACAACAACAAAAGCAAGTGAGGAGAAATCATACCCACAAAAAGATCCATCATTCATTCATTCATTCATTCACAAAATACAACTTTGAATCAAATATTTGATTTGGCAGCTGACAGTTTGGAAAAAGGATGTGCTTCGTATCCTTGTTTTAATAATTTTTATTGTGCTTTTTTTCTTTTTTTTTTTTTGTTGTATTTTTGTATTTGTTTTAATGTGCTCATATTCATATTCTTGTTACGTATTTTTTGTTTTTTTTTTTATTTTTTATTTATTTGCCACTCGATTTATCATTTATGCTGACATACCAATGAAATGCTTGAAAAGAAGTGCAATGAGCACAAAGTTGAATGTAAACAAGAGAAAGGAAAAAGTAAATACGAAAAATAAATAAATAGAAAAATATGAAGCAAAAGAAAATAATACAAATAGATGAAAATGTTAAAAAGTGAACAAATACTTGTGCATACATACATAAATATGTACATATGTGTTGTGCCATATTTTTGTTTGCATTTGTGTTCGTATGTGCGATAAGAAAAAAAAAAGTATGAAATGTTTAAAAATGCTTAAAGTGCACGTCGAGGTGGCAGAACGTGAACAAATATGGCTTACATAAATTTCAAGCACATCCATCAATGTAAATACTTACATATGTATGTATGTACATATGTGTTAGGTATGCGAGTCAACGGATGCGGTGCTTTTTAAGGTGTAGTAAATACCGGCAATTCTGAGGCTTTCGGGATTTGAAATAGCATACTAAAAACTGAATATGTGTGATTTATTTATGAAAATTCTTTTGTATACCAACAATATAGTTAGTTGAATTTTTAACCTTTTTATTTTAATTAAATAACTAACTAAATTAACAAAAAAAAATAAAAAAAATTTTTTTCTAAAGTTTGTATTTTTTTTTATTTTTTTTTTTGTATTCGTAATTTCATAAAAAAATAGTTTGAATTTTTTTTTAATTTTCTTAATTTCGTAAAAAAAAATAGAAAACAATACTTTTTTCTAAAGTTTGAAATTTTTTTTATTTTTTTTGTTTTCCTAATTTCATAAAAAAAGTTTGAATTTTTTTCTAATTTTCTTAATTTCATAAAAAAAAAATAGAAAACAATAATTTTTTCTAAAGTTTGAAATTTTTTTATTTTTTTTTGTTTTCTTAATTTCATAAAAAAAAGTTTGGATTTTTTTTTTAATTTTCTTAATTTCATAAAAAAAAAACAAAAAAAATAGAAAACAATAATTTTTTCTAAAGTTTGGAATTTTTTTATTTTTATTAGTTTTCTTAATTTCATAAAAAAATAGTTTGCAATTTTTTTTTTTTTTCATTTTCAGATATAGCCATAAATATTTTATGAAAATTATCTACATTATTTTCTCGATATTTTTTTCTAAGTTTTTAATTTTTTTAACCCCCTAATTTTTATAAAAAATATTCTTTATAGTCTTAAATATTTTAAGAAAATTCTTAAATTATTATTTTTTTATTTTTTCTAAATTGTGGATTTTTTTAACTCCCGAATTTTTATAACAAAAATGCATTCTTTACCTTGAGCTCATTTGTTATGAATATTTTATGAAAATTATCTGCATTATTTTCTCGATATTTTTTTCATAAAAAATTCTTAAGTTCTTAAAAAATGTTTTCTTGAACTTGAATCCATTTACAATCATGAATATTTTATAAAAACTATCTAAATTATTTTCTTGATATTTTTTTTCTAATTTTGTATATTTTTTAGTTTCCCAATTTTCATGAACATTTTTTTTGGTTTGAGCTCATTTTTAGTCATGAATATTTTATGAAAATTATCTACATAAATTATTTTCTAGATATTTTTTTTTTTAAATTTAGAATATTTTTTTTTTTCATTTCCTTATTTTCATAAAAAAAGTTTCTTCTTGCCCTTGAGCTCATTTATAATCATGAATATTTTATGAAAATTATCAAAATAAAATTCTTAATATTTAAAAAAAAAAGTCAAAATTATTTGCTTGAAATATTTTTTATAAATTTTGAAAATTAATACTTTAGAGTCGTATAGATTCTCTCAACAATTTCTTAACTTGTTTGATGTAGAGCAAATCCCGAGACTAAGCTTGTAATTGTAAAATCTGATCCCGAAAATCTCGAAATTATTAAAATAGAAAAACTTGTCATCCCTAGTAAAAACATACATACATTGCTTAATGAATATGTATGATAAATAGTGATAACTTATCTGTTAGTGCTGCCAAGTTGTAGTGTAACATTTTTTGCGAAAATGATTGTGAAAATGTTTTTCTTGCCATCATTCAATTTTTTAATGAGATTTCATAAAAGCGCTGCTTGAAATTGTGCAGAAAATATTCCGCCAGAATTCCTGACCGGCATTCATTTTTTATTTTCGCGTAACATGCTAGGTGAGGCAATATATATGTATAGCGCCTGCTTTGCGCTTTAACCCATGCTTTATCGAAAAATTTTTGATGAACCAATAACATAGCTGTAATAGAGGAAACATTAAAAAGGGTTGCCTTATGTTCAAATATTTGATATTTGTTTGATATCAGTTTTGCATAGATTTAGTTTAGTTTTGTTGAAACTAATTCTGAGATTGAGTGTACCTTCGTAATTGAACCTTTATGTTTATAACTCACATGTAGCATTTTAAAAAAAAAAAAGGTTGCCACCTATGTATACTTGAATATATTTTCAACAAGTTAGCTGTAATGTTTACAATTTTTATGATTTTTTGTGTATGGAAAATTTTAAAATATATTAAAACGTAGAATACTCATGAAAGCATTGCCACCTAGGAAAAAAATCATTTTTACTCTTTAGCTAGTTTATTATAAAAGGTCGAAAGCTGAGAAAAAGCTCACCCTATTTCAAAGCATTTTTGAAGGAGACCCTACCTTAATATATTTAAACATTTTTTATTTTTATTTTTTTTTCAAAATTAATAAAGCCATATGGCAGCATTTCGTTCAAAAGCCTCGATTTCAGCTGGAAATGCATTGAATTTTGGGCGTTTTTGGAACTGATTGTGAGATTGGGTCGGAATGCCCAAAAATATACAAAACCTGCACAAGTTATAAGAAATAATTATTTTTAAAGGTTGCCACCCACCTTCTCTAAAATTGATCTTCTACATGTTAACTTCAACATTTATAATTGAGTAAGACTTAAACAATTTTTTCGATTATTTTTGTTTGGCTTTTTGGTCGTCTGGCAAATGATAAAAAATAAATAAAATGTAGAAGACTTTTGCAAGCGTTGCCACGTGGAAAAAAATGTATTTTTATCAACAATAAATAAAATGTAGAAGAATTTTGAAAGCGTTGCCACCTTGAAAAAAATTTACTTTTATCAAAAATAAATAAAATGTAGAAGACTAATTTTTATGCTCTAGCTCGTTTGAGTTTCAAATTTGGCATATCATATAATATCTTAAGCACTTCGAAGAGTAACAAGAGAAAGTTTAAAAAAAGGGCTGCCATATGTTCAAGAATTAATTTTTAGTGCATAGTTAGTTTGTAACTCGAGTATGTAGAGACTTACTCCACCAACTAGCCAGCCAATCATTCAAGCAATAGCGCCTTACTCACGCTAAAAATGTCAGCGTCTACTAAGCTCCCGTCTAGAGATGACTTACTCTTTCAATTACGTAGTGAGTATCATTTTTGATTGCCGTTTCAAAGAGTCTTGAAGTCCCTCTTCGTCATAGAAAAATGTTAGATTTATCTAGATTTATCTACTAAACGTCTTTTTAAAGACTATCAGAAAAGTTTATTCAATCAAACATTATTTCCATTTTGTTGCCAATTGGGTAATGAGTGCTTCTAAATAGATGTAGCGTAAAATTTGGAAATTTTATTTATTTTAAAAGTTGGCAAGTGTGTATTATAGCCAAATATGTGAGGTTCTTAAACAAATACACATATACAACCTAAACACATAGGTGTTAGTCTACAGCGCAGCACGTACGTTGTTGAAACAAATTTTGATAAAAGGAAGTTACCTTCAAACACACACAAACTAAAATACAAAAACATACAAACACATGCCCATCGTTAGGTGTCTGCATTTTGACTTGCTCCCAAGTGGCTAACAAGTTTCGCTTCAAATCATATATGGCGTATCGTAGAAAATAGCTGTCTGTCTGTCTGTTGGAAAAACTGTGAAGCAAAGAACACAGAGAGCGCAAAAGGGTCGAAAGGTTAGTCAGCTAGTTGCTTTGCTTCTTTGCTACACATACATAGCTTTAGTCAGCTTTCGTCCTTTCTGTGTGTGTGTATGTGTGTACAGCTCATGCCAGTTGTATGCGCGTGTTAAGCATATTTAGTTCATTTATTTAAAATTAGATTGAAGCACGAAAAGATAGCACTTGCAAGTGTAATGAGGCTGTACGTCGTTGAAGGAGTGGAGAATGTGCTGAGAAGTGTAGAGCAGGTGGGCTCACACTAGCGATGAGGCAGTAACATTGGTTTGGCATGGTTACGCTTCTGAGTGGCCAAATGAAGTATGGGATCATTGAAGTGCTAACAAAAACAAGAAAATGGATGATAGATAAGTTGAACTAACGAAGAGTTTAGGCTTACGGCTTCTAAGCACCGAGCTACGCTTTAGAGTGGTACATATAACTTAGCAATGCTAGATAAAAGTGAGCTGCCTTTTGGTGTTTGGAACAAAGTGCGCTCACCTATGAGTTATAAAGGGGACAAAACTGATACCCGGTTTCTGGAGCGCAGTTCTAAGTATTGAGTTACAATTAAAGTTTCCAGTTCGTTAATAAGCACCAAATAAGAGCACAATTGGAATACAACCAAACTCAATTTTAGCTAAATTCCAAAACACTACGAAGCAGAGCTTATGCTTCCGCCATTTTAAAAAACATATTTATGCTTACTTATTGGTATACAAAGTAAACGTTTGTATTAGTTTTTCGCTACAACATACATACATATATACTCACATACATCCTGTTACTAAAAATGCTTTAAATGTCAAGGGTCTAGTGTAGCACCTCTACTGAGCTTTGAAGCTTTCAGAGCAAAACCAGCGCTCATACAACGCCAGCTCCAATGCTGCTCTGCCATTAATGCTTTGTACTACATTCATTTGTGCTTAGTTGCGCAGCCATTGGTACCAAGTTGTTCTGCGGCAGACCAAATCGAGTTTAAATTGAGTTGAGTCTGTTGGGTTCGTAGCGTTAAGTTCAAAATGATTTGGTTATTTTTAAAAGCAAAATGTGAAGTGAATTTGTATGCATTTAAGGGTGTGTGTGTGTTTTCATTTACTGTTGTATTGTTATATTTTTTTTTGTTTAGTTTTTTTTTTTTTTGAAATTTTGTTTTAAATTTTTTTCTCTTTTCATTGACCATTTTTGTCTATTCCCATTTTGATTTTTGATTAAGTAAATTGCAATTTAAAATGGAAAGCTTTTCACAGCACTGACATGGCATAACAAAGAGGCAGCAATGTTTTGTACATATGTAAATATATATTTACATGGCTGTGTACATATGCGCTTATGTATTCGCTCGGCATTTATTTACTCGGCATGAGTTGTATTTATTTCAACGCTGCTGTTGTGTCTGCTTAAATGAAGCACCCTATCAATTTGTGAATTCAGCAATTCAAGCATTTTAAGTAAATGTACTTAACAATGCTGTCCTGTCCTGGCTGGCATGTGAGAATATGTTATTTAACCATGCACATATGTACTAGGCATGCCAGATTGCAAATCCCGGGATTTTCGGGATTGAAAATATCTTACTAGAAATTAACCGCCATTGAATAAAAGCAAATAGTCGGAATCCCGGTGTTGTAAACTCTGATCTCGAAAATTTAATAGAGTAGAGTTGCCACCTTTTTCAATTTTTTTTTTGCATATTTTCTTTTGTCTAGACTTGAACTATTTAGATAATTACCGTTGAATGTAAGCTGGATATCAAGAAATAAAGAAAGCTATCAACTGGAGTTGCCACCTAAGCCAATTTAATATTTTTCTTTACTTTTTTTGTCTCCATTTGGACCAATTAGATGAATTTTTTCAACAGAATTTTTTTTATGTTATACTCATATACATATGTAGCAAACGAAAGGCAATTCATATTATATTCTAACAAAAAACATTTCTAGTCAGCGTTACCACCTATTCATGTTTCTGAAATAACTGCTATTATCCCGTAAACGAATTAACCGATGTTTTGAACTTTTGCGTAAACATACAATAAACCCACTCACCGAGTTATATATTGCCCTTTGGATATAGTTTTTGCGAATAATAATTAATAATAAACATAATTATATGGCAACCTCAATTATATGGTATCCCTGATAATTTCCATAATCTACCTAGAACTGCGCTATAGTTTGGACCCAATGCATTTGTAGATATGTGTGCAGTTCATCGCATCAACAATCTCATTTTAATTTCACTCATTAACTCGTAAATTGCTTTTCTTCTTTCTCTTCTTCACCTTTCCACGATGTTACATATAACGATTGACTTAACACATTTCCTGCCATTCCATTTATTTTTCTTGCTATTTACCCCGCGCTGTTCTGGCCATAATGAGGAAACTCTATCTTCAATTAGTTTGCACATAAAATGATATTTAATAACTTTGGTGCATGAAATGAAACAGAAAAAAAGGAAGCAGAAAAATATGAAAGTGCTAAAATTTTTACCATTTTTTTGCAAAAATATGTTCCATATGAATGTGTATCATTGTTATTATTGTTGTTGCTCTATAATAGGATTGTATGCTTATAACTGTGACGTGGGATAGAAATATTTTTTCAGAAAAGGTACATTAGGGTGTGTTAAGTATTTGAGAGAAAAAAATTAAATTGCCACTAAAAATTATTTTTTGCATACGACTTTGCTGTATAAGTTTTGGTAAAAGTTTCTGGCCCACCGTAATGCGTTATATGTATCTATACATACATATGTATAAATGTTTTTGTTTTTTTCTTCATAATTAATTTTGGCTGCTGTTGTAATAAACACCAACAAAATCAAACAACGAAACCACCAAAAATATCTACGTCCACGAAATTTAAAATTGTAAGCTATGAGTAATGAGGAGTTGCCATACGTAGAAAAATGTATTTATATTTGTACTGATTGTCTATTCCTTTGGTATTTATACTAATATTCATTCATATTCAAATTCATATTCATATTCATATTCATATTCATATTCATATTCATATTCATATTCATATTCATATTCATATTCATATTCATATTCATATTCATATTCATATTCATATTCATATTCATATTCATATTCATATTCATATTCATATTCATATTCATATTTATATTCATATTCATATTCATTTTCATATTCATATTCATATTCATATTCATATTCATATTCATATTCATATTCATATTCATATTCATATTCATATTCATATTCATATTCATATTCATATTCATATTCATATTCATATTCATATTCATATTCATATTCACTTTCACTTTGATATTCATATTCATATTCATATTCATATTGATCTTCATATTCTTATTCATATTCATATTCATATTTATATTCATATTCATATTCATTTTCATATTCATATTCATATTCATATTCATATTCATATTCATATTCATATTCATATTCATATTCATATTCATATCTATTCATATCCATACTGATATTCCCTTTATTGGAAAATTTTCAAACTCTGGCAACCCTATAGCTATCATTTAGGTACTGATGCTCACAGCTACAATTTTTTTTCGTTTCGCACGCTTACTAGCTCTCACTTTACATCTGACAGCTATTGCTCTACGCATTCACTCTCTCTTTCTTTCTCAGACACTCTTTGTTTTTTTTTGTTCTATTTATTTTTAACATTTTCAAATCTCCACATGCTGTTGCTGTAGTTATACATATGTACTTGTTGTTTTTCTTACGTTGATTGTTTGTAATTAATGGTGACCTCTAGCTATGGGTCATACGACTGAAAATGACCAACTCGTGCATTTATATGACACCTTTACGGGTGTCTAGAGATATCTTGGTATTAGTACATATGTATGTGTATGTATGGGTGTGTGCATATGAGCATGCTTATGTACCTAGGGATATTTATCTATATGGATATGTGTAATGTCATGCCATTGACGACCCAACAAGTCAGCTCATTGGTCAGCTAGGATCAGAGCACCTTAACGGTTGTGTCACTGAACGATTAATATTAACACAAGAGTATGTGTACATAAGCCTGAACGTGATTATACATATATACATACATACATATATACTATGTTTTTTTGTTTGTATGCATATTAGCGTTATGATTGTGTGTTGCACAGTGTACTTTTTGGTTGATAAACAGAATCAGTTAGGTTCATAATGTGAAGGAACAAGTTTTAAAACATAAATAGAAAATATGCGCCTAAAAGTATGCAACAAGTATCCAGCACCTGTGGATGAGGTCAGAATTAAGAGAAAATTGCTTTTAACGATAGATATTCTAGAATCTACATAGATCTCCTTTACTAGAAGCCACAATCTTAGCATTTGACTGCCAAAATAAGATAAAATGATACAAGCGCCTAAAAGTATGCAATTATCATACATAATCTACTAAAAGCTTGACTAGTTACCATTTTTTTTTTTAAATCAGCTAATATTTCTTACTTAAATGTTCAGAATAGTACACTGCTTCCATGATTAAAATCTTTCATATATTACTAAAATTGAACATAACCGTCATTGCTCTTGTTGATGTTGCACATTTTTCAGTGATCGGCTATCACAATTGCGCTTGTTAGTTTTTCTGAACTTTTAAAGCATGTCGCGTCCTCTTTTTCATTTCATTTCATATAATTTTTTTTTTGGTTTTTTTATATTTGTTTTTGTTGTCCTCTGTTGTCGGAGCAGTTTTGAAATGTTAGTAGCTTTTACTCATCACATAAACCATAAATTGAATGTATCATTCGTATCACCAAAGTGTGTATATGACCAACATGCACTCGGATGTATGTCACTTCATATGCAGATGAGTTCGCAGAGCTGTGGTCCTTCTATCCACGTTAACGAAATTATTAGTGCGCCGAAATTACATATGGTCCAAAACGGAGTATGAAGCTGGAACCTTTTTATATAGAAAAAATACTTCACACGTGAGTACAAAATGACTCAAAATTTTTCATATGATTATAAATAGACTGCAACCAAAGCAAGGTAATCGTAGCGTAAATAGCTTATTTCAGACCAAAAAGTCCTCATAAACCAATGAAAGACTTACAAAAAATTTCAGGGCCTCAATTTGACTACAAAGTGACTCAAAATAATTTTTATTAAATTTTCTCCGTTAAATGACTTAAAAGAAATTTGAAAAATGCTTTTAAAAGTACTGAAAAGTTAGTGGTTAGATGAAGAAGGTTCAAATAAATTTTAAAATAGTAAACAGGAAGACTCCAATATGACTCATAAACATAAATCATTGCATGAGTCAAAAATGACTCAATTTAATGGCTCAAAAAATCTTATACGACACTTCATAAAAGACGTTCGAACCGAAGTGAAGAAAAAAATGTGCCAGTGAAAGTAAAGCAGCACGCTTATAAAGATACAGATATGGTAAAGTGGCTCAGGTATGACTCTAAAAAGATTTTAGTCGACTTATAATAAGACGCAAAAATAAATTTGATCTCTTAGTTAAAAAAATTATGAATGCGTCATAAATGAGTCCTAAAACACAACTTAGTGTTGAGTACAATAAGACATAAGTGATTCATACTCACTTTGTTAACTCGGATTCATTGTTAAACGAATTTCTACTAAAAAATGCAAGAGAGAGAATAGTTATAAGCAAGGTAACTTCTCAAGGTATTAGAGTGGTAAAGTAATTCCGATATGACTCCTCAAAGATTTTAATGGACTTATTAAACAAATGTTGATCTCTTAGTTAAAATAATACTGAATGTGGCCACATATGTATTTGAATGTTATGAAAAATGAGTCATAAGTGACTCATACTCCCTTTATTAACTAAATTCACAGTTGACTGAATTTCTACTAACCCGGATAAGGTATGTGAGTGAATAGCAATAAGCAGTTAGCTAATAAAAATATGGACACGGTAAAGTGATTCCGATATGACTCTAGAAGATTTTAGTGGACTTATTATTTTAAACCACTAAAATTACTAAATGAGTCATAAATGAGCCCTTAAACAAAACTGAGTATTAATTAAAATGAGCCATAAGAGATTAACTTATTTCATTGCCGACCTATTAAACTAAAACTAACACCTACAAAAACAGTGTGATTGTGTAATGCAAAATGTCCTATCAATGAGTATTGTTGACCCTTATGGTTCACTGGGTTCGCTTACATATACACACGTATAGCAACTGCTGTCAAATGAGAACAAAAATTGCATACATATTTCCGACTTTAACAAGACAAAATGGACGGCTACAAAATCGACATTGCAACATATTAACCCATTTCTGACGGGACATGTTGAACAACAGCCATAACTGCAAAAACACATACTCACTCACACGCACAAGCAGACTCAATGTTAAAGCATCAATTTTGAGCGTTGGTAGGAGGTCATCGATGTGTGGTACATTAATGAAACTGTGTGAAATGTGACAATGCGGCATGTTGAAGTTTCATATCAGAATTAAACATATTTTTTTTTATAACTTTTTTATTGTTGTTTTATGGCATTTTTAAGCGCACACACACACACACACACACTTACATAGCCTCACCTTTTCATACACATAGATACTTTTATATGACTTGTCCTACCTGCCACCGGATATGTTGCAGCGTTGATCACCTTTAACATGATTCTTTGTGTTGGCGCAATTGCATGTCAAATATATATTGAACTTTTGCCAACAAATGCAATTTTATTACAAATAAAAATATATGTATGTCCTTGTATGAGTATATAATATATAAAAGCTCTGGTGTATGTCAATGGAAGTAGTGATTGAGCAGTGGTTGCTTGTTGTTGTGAAGGAAAATGCATAATGAGTAGTGACACAGATACACAGTACTCGTAGAAACATTGAAGAAATAAAAGATTTATTCTAATATCTCGGACAGACATGAATAGGAAGGCCTGATTTCTAGTGATACGGAACTATGTATACCAACTATCAGATTTGTATACCCACCTGTACTATTTAACTAAGTATAACCAATTGCAAAATTTTAATGAAATGCCGACCAATACTCACCACGTCCTTATACAATAAAATTGGTTTATTTATTTACTGATTTCGTTCGAATAGTAAAATTTCCAAGGCCTTGTTCATTTTATTAATGATATTTACGGAAATTAAAAAAATGGGCATGGCACCGCCCCAAACTGAGTGATAGTTTGTCTTCAACTTCGCCCACGCATAACCTCAGAACCGTTTACGTTAGAAAGGCGCAATTGTTTTAAGACATATCTCGGCACTACAGATTACAACCAACAAAAAAGTGCAAAATCACTTGAAGGCCACGCCCACTTTTTTATGAAAATTGTGCTGAAAGGGAGGGACAGTAAATGAATTTTTTTGCTCTTTGCACTTTCTTGCTTGTTAATAACTTTTCTTTTCGATTTTCATTATAACGATGGATATCGCTGATTATCGATTTTTTCGTTTATCGACTTTTTCCTGTCTGTCGATTTTTATTTTATCTGAATGCATTTAGATAAAGGTTTGAAAGGCTTTCATTGATTGTAAAATCTTCTACCGATTTATACTAGTTTTTATTATCAATTTATCGATCTTTTTTCTTTGCTCTCTGTTTCTATATTTTCTTCCTCTTCGCAACTTGAATAAATTTTTTGATCGCTCATTTTTTACTAAATTTTTCGATATTACTCGATTTTCATTTTACTCGTTTTTATATTGCACAATAACTATTATGAAATTCCACTGCTTACTTTTGAATTTAAGTGCGTAACGTTTTTATCAATTTAAAATATCTTATCGATTAAAAATTGTTTCATCGATAGTCACAGATTTCCAGCAACTTATCGGTTGGCTTTTTTAGATATTTTGGCCACAGAATTTATAAGTTTTCATCTTTGTTTTCTTTCGTTAAAGCCCTTCAATGATTTTTTAAGGTTGTTTCTAGTTTTGTTAGCATATATCGATTCCTTTTTTCGGTGCCTATGCTCAAAAGGGGTCCATTGCTTTTTGAAGATTTACTTCGCTGAACAATGCTAGCTTGGTTTTATGATTTGTAAATTTTTTTTATTTTATGTAATGTTGAGCAAGGCAATTAAAAAATATTTAATCGATTTTAAAAAGTGTTTATCGATTTTTAAACTTTTTTTTATCGATATTGCAGTTATCGAAATTACATAAATATCGAAAATAGTTACATTAAAATCATACATTATCGAAAATTTTTTTTACAATTATGGGTACTTTAGAAACTTTGCATTTATCTTTTGGCGACTAATTTTCTGTTTTATATATTTGTATTGGCATTTCGAAAAGCAGTCATCGATTTTAAAATATTTAGTCGTTTATTTACAATGTCAAAATCAAAAAATTTTATGTAATTTATCAGAATAAAATTTAGAACGATAAAAACTGTTCAGAACTCACATCAAAGTTCTTTAAATTTTTTTTTTTTTAATTTTCGTAAGTTTTTTGGCAAGCTTGAAACCAATGATTCAATTGAATTTAAAGAAATAACTATCTAAGTGTTTATATGCAATTAAAAAAAATGAATTTATTTAAAAAGCAAGAACCCAGTTTTATAAATTTAATATTTTTACATCGATTTAATATTGAACTGCCAGCCAGCAATCCGCATGTGTATAGAAGTTGATACACGTAAATAACACTACAACTCCGCATATGCTTTCTTAACACTTTACCTGCAAAGTCGAATAATGTAGTAAATAGATTTCACTTGTACCACATTTACTTGAAAGCGTGCGAAAAATAAAAAAGAATTTATCTCTCAAATCTTTGTAGTAATTTGCATGTTTTTTTGTGGCACGAAAATATTGGTTGCTCATACGCCCTGGTGCACCAACACCCACCCATGGCAAGCCACTAGTCGCTAGCTGCTATGAAGGTGTGTGTGTGCATTATTTAGTGTAGCCCAAACATATGTTTGGTATGCTCGTAACTCTGCAGCAAGTAGAAAATATTTTTTCAATAAAATTTGCCATAAATTAAGCTGAAAGGTTGAAATCTGTTTTAAGAGAGATTTAAGCAAGAGCACGTGCGATTTTAATAGTTTCTCGAGGGTAGTAGATAATATAAAGTATGGATGCTTTAAAGAATTGCTGCACATCGTTTGTTTTATAGAAAATGAAAAATGTGAAAAGTTAAAATACCGAGCATTGAATATTGAGTAAATGTTTGAAAGGGGGCGGAAGATGGGTTTTGGTTACACTGGCTGGTAATGGGTTTCCTTGCTGGTGCCCTCCATAAATTCAGACAGAAAAAATGCAGAAATATAATTTTTCGGAAAAATTTTTTTAGAAATCATTTTTCAGAAACCAAAAGTCAGAAGGAAAAATTCAGAAAACTTTTTTCAGAAACCAAAAATTCAAAATCAAAAATTCAGAAACACATTTACGGTCATGCATTAACCCACTCGTTATCTACATTTTTATTTTTATAACAATATTATGAATGATTTTTTGGTTAGGTTTGAATGGATTGTGCTGCACTTAACTGGTAAATATTTAAAATTATAACCCATGAGTGGTCATACGTTAACCCATTGACGACCTCAATTTTCTTTTAACTCTGAAATCAAATTTTTTCACATCAAAATAGTTTTACATAGGCTTAAGTAGTTGATTTTAAGCGTTTTAACCCTTTGAAAGCCGTGCCTTAACCCATTGGTGACCTAAATTTTTATTTTCATAATTTGTAAATAATTTTTTTTTTCGGGGTGTTTAGCATTATAACACAAGTAGTTATGCATTAACCCTTTGGTGACCAATTTTTTTCTTTAGAATTCAAAATCAAATTCTTTAAATAGGAGTTGCTATAACTATTTGTAAGGTTATTTGGCAAAGTAGGCTATCTAAACATTTTGTGTTTTCTTTAATAAAAAAAATTTGTGTGGTGAAAAATACAAAAGTCTGAAATTATTTTTACCAGAATGAACTATCCGAACTAAGTGTTTCTATCTGTTACTCTGCTACCTTAATCTAACCTAACTATGCAAACAAATCTTAACTCTTTCCCCCGTCCACAGTATTTTGCTGAGTGATGCCAACTTACTCCAAGTTGTGCTCTTGATGAAACACCCTCTACCGGATTTCCCTTTCCAATTATATTTCATTCATCTTTTCACTTTTATCGTATTCATTGTAAACATTTCATTTTTAATTTACATTTGTTTGTTTATTAATTTTGCTCCCTGTGGTGAGAAATATTCAGGTGGCCTCGTGAGTGCATGGCACGTGTGTGAGCTTCATATGCACTACTAGCTTTTCATAGTAATTTCTACCTTTCTTTACACATTTTCAGGAAATGGGATTTATGATGAATTGGTTTGAATTCAAAGCTGCAAACTAGAATGCAGCAATGCACATTAGGGTGTGACATAATTTTATGGAAATAAATTTTTGATTTGAGATTTTTCTTTTGCACTTAAAAAACGCATTTTTTTGCAATACACATTCTACCAACTTGCTAAGTAAAAAAAAAATTTTAAAAATTCGACCCACCCTGTTGTTAAAAAACTGTATTTCCATTCTGCGCTTAGAAAAGCTTCTTTCTCTTTGAGTACACATGCTACCAACATATCAAACAAAAAAAATTTTTTTTCAACCCACCCTATTGTGAAAAAATTGTATGTCCAAATTTCGTGTGTAAATAAGCAACATTTTAGAGCGTTAGTTTCTTGTTTTTTTGCGCTTACAAAAAATTCGCAGAACAAATTTTGATGACAAAGTATAAGGCACACCCTAATGTACACACATATCCACATTTATTTTACCAGCGAATAACTAAAAAGTTTAAGCTTAAAGCTTCGGGACGATAATTTTCGCTAAACTCTTGAGAAGATCTGTTTGGATTTTCACTAAGCTAAATAACAACAAAACTGTAGTTAACCTCCTCCTATCTCATCACCCACACATACATATGTATATCACTATGTGTAGTTGAACTCACCATACTCGTAGAACCATTCAAATAAGTAATTTTAGTTCCCAATTGGCAATGGCATTTAGCAGCTTGTTGCACAGCACTTCAGTACACTTCTTCTTGACCAACAGTCAGCAGTGGAAAACTGAAAACTTTGTAATGAAATCCTTTGTGACATGCAAGTCCAGGTGCTTAGAAATTTACACTCTCACACACACACACACACATTTAAACAATTTGCTTGCTTTACCCCTTTTTTTTTGTTGAAAACTAGCTCCCTCAGTTGCTAAGTTGCTTGGCATGTGGCGCGCAGGTGTATGCCTCAAGCTAAGTTGGCAGTGCTGAGCTCACTTTAGTCCCCCAAGAAGATTGCGTTGCTATCACTGATAGGCGTGCGCGTGTGTATGTGTGTGTGTATGTTTTGTAACTGAGATTTGCATGAATAGCTAAGCGTAAAAGTTTTTCCCCCATCGTGCCACGAAGCTGTCAGAAAAGTGAAAAAGCAAGCAGCAGCAGAAGCTGAAAGTGAAAAATTCCAGAAGTTAGCATATTTGTAATACATTCATGGAAAATTACAGGGTGCGCTCACAGCAAACTGATTTATGCATGTTTATTTTTTTAAGTCAAATACTCTCTATCTTACAATTGAAGGTTGCCACCTAGCTTGAATTTGCTTTAAAATGTAGTAAATTATGTCAATATTTGTACCAAATATATTCATTTATATATTTATTTTGCGTAAATTTGTATACAAAACATTTTTAAGCAGGTTGAACTTACGGAGTTGCCAGATAATTTAAATAATTTTTTTTTTAATATGCACTTTAATCTTCAAAATTACTTCTTATGAAGTTTTGAATACAGATAATATTCGAGACTAAAAACTCTTTTACTTAAGCGTTGGTATTTTGAATTTTTTTTGTAGGGTTGCCACTTATTTTTTTTTTTATTAAATGTGTAGTCTTTTTATAATAATATTGTAAGTAAGTTGTGGCAACACGGGTACCAAACGTAAGTTTTTAGACCGTCGAATTTCCATAAAACCATTTTTAATTAACATCAACATCTAGAGTTGCCAGCTAATTCAATTGTTTTTTTTTTTTGAATATCCGCCTTAATTTTCAAAACGACTTTGTATGACCTTTGGAACAAAGATAAAAGACGACTTTTAAAACTCTTCTTCTTAAGAATTTCAACTTAAAAATTTTTCTATAGGGTTGCCAGTTAGCTAATTTTGTTCTAATTGAGTCGTATTTACAATGAAAATATTTCTAGGCAAGCTCGTGAAAATGCGTACCAGAAGAAGGGTATTTACGTCGAATTTCAACAAATTCAAATTTTAAGTAGGGTTAACATCCAGAGTTGCCACCTAACTAATTTTTTTTTTTACATATCCGCCTTAATCTTGGAAACGAATTTGTATAAACTTTTGAAAACAGATACTGAGCGACATTTAAAACTCTTCTACTTACTCATGAATATAGATAATAGGCTATATTAAAAACTTTCCTTCTTAAGAGTTGCCATTTAGGTTTTTTTCTTTAGGGTTGCCACTTATAAATTTTTTTTTAATTATATTATATCAAAACAATTATATTTTAAATCGTGTTTCCACAAAAATATTTCTAAGGACGTTACCTATGGTTGCCACCTAAATATTTTTTATTCGAGACAAACGTCTGTAGAAACACACTGTGGCTTATTCAAAGCCTTTTGACTTCAGTGCTGCCACATAGGTTGCCCTATATTAAAACCTTTTAAAACAAAATAAGTTATGGAGAGCATTCCCGTTTTGGTCTAACTGAAAAAAGTTTCCCTCTACCTTAGATGACCCACCACTGCCTCCATAGCTATAAGTTTCACCAGCTACATATCACATTTGCGTGTGACTTTTTTCTTTGTTCAGTGTCAAAGTTTAAATTAAGTTAAGACTCCGCTAACTCGACTGTGGCACGGATAAGCTTCAGTATGCTTGAGCACTGACTACGCTGTTGAACTATCACAGCTGCAACCGTAAAATTGTGCAAGCTATGCAACTGGCAGTGTTGTTGTTGCTGCTGCTGACGTCATCAGCAAGCGTGTCAGCAGGTAATACCCTTTGGCGGTTCAAGGTAAAAACCAAGCCAAACTAACGTAACCATGACTAACTGCAATAATAACTGTACCTGCGGGTATGAGCGTGTTGACTAAAGTAACTCAATGACAAAGTGAAGTCATGTGGCGATAAAATACAAGATTATGACTTTGTAATAAATCTTGATTTATATTAAAAAAAAACAAAAAGTATATTATGTTTGAGAAAATACGCACTTTCCTACCGTAAAAATAACAAAGGGCTAAAATCTTTGCAAGATAGTGCAACGGCAGGGTTGAGCCAGTAAATTGTTTGAGGTTATGAAAAGTGAGTGGAAATTTTAAAACGAGTTATGCACACGCTTGACTTTTGTGGTCGAAAATAAAAGAAAAA